>OY292532.1:8225724-8643588 GCA_958496365.1 Subacronicta megacephala
AGGCCACCGGCCCCGGGCCCGGCCCCGCCCGGCCCGCCCGCGCCCGGCCCACCCGCTGCCAGCGCTCGCCCGCTACCAAACCCCATGCTGGCTCGACGCTCTAAGACTAACGATGAGTTGCTTTCTGACATCCGCCAAACCGATACTTCGTAATAGGTTGCGTTTTCCACTGAAAAGAAAAAGAAAAATTTATTATATTAAAATATACTGCGTGAATATTTACCTAGTACAGTAAGTACTTTTTTTTGTAGTCTACTTTAAAATATAGTATCCAATTCCAAATCCTGGGCAGAGCCTCCTCATTATGAAAATACGGTAATGAAGGAATGGAAAACCCTTTGCTCTTACAAATACTCATATAATATACCATCACGCCTGTAGTCTTTTAAGGGTTACATAGAGGCTGTGTACTTAATGCACACCGACACCGGTATTTTTCGGTCCCATGTATGTAATAGGCGGCGAGAATTTGATAATCAGCGAGCATTTGTCTATTTTTATTATATTATTTATGATACAGCAGCGATCTATTAGTCACGTTTATGTCTACTAGACCATTGTTTCTTAACCTGTGGTCCGCGGACCCCTGGGGGTCCGCGAGCATATGTTTGGGGCTCCGCTGTCCCAATACTAAAATTTAATATTGTCCGAAAATTGCATCGTTTTTTTCACTCAGGGGTCCTTGGCATTATGCTTAATTTCCTTGGGGGTCCGCGGCTGAAAAAGGTTAGGAACCGCTGTACTAGACTAATGACGCAGTTAGTCATATAATGTACGAGATAAAAAAATATATTATAAGGTTTCTACCTGGCGAGCACCTCATCTGGAACTCTCCAAACTCGTACGCAATATCACATTGATGAGGCTGCTGTGGTCTTAGATTTTCAAAGCTGAACACCCTATCACAGGCGTCTTCCTGGGACGCAACACCGTTACTAGCTTCACAGCTGGCCTTTAAGGTCTCTGCTAAAGGACCCGTAATTTGATCCAGGGGCAAGATTGACGAGCCTGTTGTCAGGTGTTGGACCTCAAAGCCCGCAGGCTTCAGGTGCCAGAAGTAGGTGTCTGGAATTGGCAAGGCTTTGACGACACAGTGTAGTGTTTCCTTGACAAGTCTGATCCCGTAGCCTGTACATTCTGGTGGGTCTGAAATAATGGAGAAAATCAATCATTATCAACACGTCACATTGTCCCACGCAATGCTGGGCACTGGTCTCCTCTCAGAACGAGAGGGATTAATCTATAGTCCACCTAAGCTAGCCTACTGCAGGCAGGTAGACTTCACACGCCCTCAAGAAAATCTATCAGGCATGCAGGGTTGCTCACAATGTTTTCCTTCACAGAAAATGAGTCAGTCTGTAATAAAAGGTACCTAACTTTCTGAATTTACAATATTTTTTTAACACTACCTGTGTCCTGCGGTTTCACCCGCTTGTTCGTCTCCTAAGGGTTGTGAGTAGTATGACGTGAAACAGTCTATGAACTTCCTCAAGAATTAAGCTATCAAATGCAAAAAGTTTTTTTCAAATCCAACTGTCACTTCAAGAAATTAGTGGGTACAAACTCTTCAGCTTTATTGTACAAGGGATCCTTGTAAACTAGACACCTGCTTAAATAAATGTTTTACTATATCGTGAAAACTACTTAATTCTTTTTTAAAAACCACATGATCGCACCTCTGAAGCCCTTGCCATTTGGCTACTGCCGCGCCGCAGAATTATGCCTTATTATCAATTTAAGCAGGTAACAAGGAAAGGAAAAAAAGGTAGGAAGCTAGTATAAAACACTCACAGAACACTGTAATGCTAATCGTATCAGATCTGGTTTCCCCGATAGCGTTGGCAGCCGCGCATGCGTACCGGCCGGCATGCGCCCGCGTCGCCTCCTCCACAAGAAGCTGATACGAAGAGGTGGCGTCGCCCCAGATGCCACCCGGTCTTATTTCTATATCCTGCAATGTAATATGAGGCAAAAAATTAGGAAAGATTGAGGCCAACGCTTCATGGTGATTAATAATAATAGTTAATTTATTTTAAATAAATACACAGCTATACATTTACAGACACTTAGAAATGCCGCTTGAAACTACGATCAGTGAAAATATTGTGTCTTATTCTATTTGCGCTTCAGATAGCAGAATAGAATTAAGGCGTCGTCCGATAAGCAACTTTAAAAAAAATGATGGAAATCATTGCCTGATGGCATCATGTTAGGCGCCGCTTTTTGGTTTACAAATCGCGCTTTCAATTAAAAAATAAAGATTTCAATAATATACAATATACTCCCACCCCCCCTTTAAAGCCTTACGTGATGAATGGACGATACCTAAGTACTACGTAAAATGCGGCAAGTAGCAACGAGATGGACAGACGTAACGGTACACAAAGGTCGTTAGGAATGGTTACGAATGTTACGTGCCTTTTAAAAGTAGCTATCCCGGGCCTAGCTTATTAGCTAAGTCCAGTATCGATATTATTAAATATGTTTTAATGGTATTTTAGGACTTACATTAAAGTACCACATAATCTTCTCAACAGGTGGGTTGGCTCTGATGTCACACTCCAGTTGCAGGGAATCCAATTCCACCACATCATTCAGGTTTCCATCACCAAGCTTTAACACGTCCACCATTGGACTATCTGGAAACAGATACATACATACCATCACGCTTGTGTTCCCCGCAGGGTTTGGCAGGGGTGTACTTATGTACGCCCACATTTCGCCAGCAAGTTGAGGTCTCATGTAATCCCTATTACATGAGACCTACCTACGAGACGTGCCTATTGCTATTAACCGGGCACAAATCCAAACTCCTTGCGGCTACTGAGAACTTCATAGAAAAACCCAATAGCACTTTTAGACCGGGGAATCGAAGTCGCACTTAGTAGGAACACTAGACGGCCGTTAGAATTGAAGCAAATACATTTCTTATCTCATGAAAAATCAAAATTATACTGTTGTAGGAAAATAATCTAAATGTCTAAGCGCATTATATCTTTGTTTTATAAATACGAATTGGTGGACGAAAAGATTACATAGGAAGCTTATGGTGAGAGTACAATGTCTGTCTGTCCGTTTCTAGCTAATTAAACACCCTGTGACATTCCGTAAAGTTAAACTGAATATTTTACGTGGGTACCAAAACAAATTTCCCACGGGACAATGCATAGGCTAAAAGCCCAACAACTAATTTTGAAAAAGTGTCCGGACAAAGTAATCTTTTATACTAGGTACAAACTGCTTGATAAATTGAATGGTTAATAGGCACGTGACATTGAGCGTAATAACATTAGCCTTGGTAGCCCAGTTGGGCGCCATTACTAGGTTGCTAGTTACGCAAATGAGGGTAGCGAAGGTAGTAATGATCGCGGTATTTAACTCTTGGTAAATTGTCACCTAGAGAACGGCCTTGTTGTAAACACATCCATACACTTGGAAACTTTGAAAAATAATGTCAGTTTTAGTGCACCATGTTGGGTGCCACTATTAATTTGGTGATTATGATATTAAACAGTTATTATAATTATGTTGTTCAGCATGAAAAAAGACGTTATCCTAATTTAAATATTTTTTTATAAGAGACGCCATAAAAATAATATACGAAAATTATTTTCTAAAAGGCAAAGCACCTTTTATTTTGTAGGTGTCTGAATGAAGTTATAAAAAGACCGTTATTAATAATAACTTACATGTAACATTAAGCGTAATGACATCCGCTTTGGAGCCTCTGTTGGGCGCCATTACCGGGTTAGTAGCGACACAGGCGAGAGTTGCGCCATTGTCGCCCACCGCGGGACTAAGCTCAAGATATGATATTGCTGTCAGGGACGAGTTTAACCAAGTCTGTAATAAAAAGTTGACGATAAAACTTCTAGTTGAATTACTTAACGAAAGAAGTTACTACTTACTTAAAGTAATTACTTAATGTAGCAGGTAAGTAAGTATTAGGTACTTAGTCAAACATAATTTCGTTAATAACATGAGAGTGAAAATCAAGGTCTAATCCTCGATAGTAATTACGAAATGAAATTTTATTAAGTATTTCTTAATACTTACTCTATGAACATAATTGATTTTCACCTTTTAATATGATTATAGAGGAATTAAGGCTGATCACACCTTTGGCACCCATTTTTTTTTGGATTTTCAAACATTGTACATCTATTATACATTCTAGGTTCTTATTAGTAGAAATGCGCCATAAACTATAATGTATTCATAACTATGTATACTAAAATTTTGCTATTAAAATCGTTATTGTAGCAGATTGACACTTGACAATTTGACATTGAATTGTCAATTTTACACTACTCTCTGCTATGATAACGATTTTTTAATTTGTCGGTCAAGGCGAGATTATTAACTATAGCAACATTAGCTACACGTTATTGATTTATCGAATTGTAGCAAAATGTATGGAAATGTTTCCGTACATTTCCATACATTTTGCTAAATAATAATAATAATTGCTTATTAAAAAGGGGAAACTTTAACTGAATCACGAGTGAATCGGTTTCTCCTAGGCAAGCGCGCTCCACCGTGGATCGCAGTACTGGCGGTCAAGCGTAGGCCTATCATGAATTAAAAAAAAACCGAAATTGAATCATTATAGTAATATAAAATTAATTAAACCCATCTCTATTCTACAACTTTTACCTATTAATAATGTGTTGACGTAAGAGCTTACACCCTTCCTCAGTAAAACCTTTATTTGGGTAACATTCATGTTTATAACTTAATATAAATTCGTCAAAGGAGCGACTTAATCACTACCCAGCGTTCCAGATGATTGACACGCGGTAATTACCTGGATCCCTTGTTAGTTAATTGATTTTCTTGCTGCTTCCATCCGGGGTTGCAAGTTTTTTGTTATGCTTAATGGATGGATCGCGTTTGTTTATTATCATTATGCTGTTGCTTATTATCTGACACTGACATTTTTAGAACTGGATGGAAAGTTTTGATAAAAAATATCGAAAGTTCCAATTTCAAATTTGAACACTGATGCTTTCGGGTTACATGGATCTGTCATTTGATGTTGGATTACAAAATGGAGGTATGTAGCAGATATCAATTTAAATTAATATTTATAACTCGATTTACAAAAAGAAATCTTTTACGAAAATAAATGTGCGTTCGGTAATGGTTTTCTGATTGGAAGATTACTTAATATCATTTTTTGCAGAACTTATTTCGATTAAGTTAGGTTTTGGTTTTAATTTTCATGATTGAATTGATACATTATGGGTAAAGACTATTCGCTTTGCTTAAGGGCAATTGGGGATTTTATTTGCGAAGAATGATTTAATACGCCTTGAGAAAACAGGATACCTAATGTTATATGAATACCTGGTTGCTGTGATGCGTGAGATGTTTGTGGTCAAGCCACCAAGACAGCTCAGGCTGCGGGTAGGAGCCGCGGGCAGTGCATTGCGCGAGCGCAGCTCCGCCAACTCGTAGCGCGTCCCCATCTGTGCCGCGTACCCAGTGGATTGAAACGTTGTATGCAGGCACTAGAAGATAATAAAAAGTAGTAACAATACTATTAAGTAGGTATAATAAAATCCCAAGTAGCGTCAGAATTTTTGTTTTTTTGAATATAAAATATATTCAAAAAACAAAATTACTTTCGAGATTGTGCAATACAAGATTCTGTAGCGCCATCTATTGGTATTATGGAACACTACATGGTACACACGCTGTGACACAGATGTCGCTACATAGCTGAGATTGTCCGGGGTTTGGTTTGGTCGGGCTAATCCCAGAAAATATCGAGGAAGCCTCCATCGCGTTCGACTTTTTGATTGGTGAAGAACTCTGGGCAGGACAATCTGGACTGATTTTAATATCTAATGACTGGTTTTACCATAGAAAGAGAGATGACCCAGAAATATTATTTAATTATCATCAATGGACACATCGGTGCCAATCTAGATCTGGTTGCTAGACTAATATATACATATAAAAAATACTTACAATACAGTTCAACATCTAATGTGGCGACTATAGGGGGCGCCAGGTGCGTGTTAGTGGCTCGGCAGGACAGTTCAGCTGCGTTGTCTCTTGTCAATGGTAGATATAGCTCGTTCTCTCGCACTGCCGGGATCTCACTGTCTCCGTCCGATGCATCCACTAGTGTGTTGCCGGAGTACCAGCTTATACGAGGAGGGGGACGACCTGCACCAAGAAAACAATATAAAAAAAGTCTTTTCGTACAGATTAGATTAAATATTGTTTTACATTAGATTTTTCTCACTAGCAATGTGCGTCGCAAATTACTAGTAATCTTGTTATCCCCTCGTGCTAAGCTAAATGCTTGTGTTACGAGTGGGTTCAGTAGCCATTAGGCTACTGCGGCTTATGACTTAATGACCTTTCTTCTAACGGGCGGGCAGAAGCACGAAAAAGAGATATCGTTTTGTAGTAGACTTTCCCGAATGAAACGCTCTAACTCCACTTTTATCATGCGTACTTCTGAAATGTGGAATGAGCTCCCCGAGTGGGTCCTCCCCGTAAGATAAATAGTCTCGGTTTCTTTATAATCACGATTGAATCGATTTCTTCTAGGCAAGCGCGTTCCATCATAGATAGCAGTGTCGCTTAACATCAGGCGAACTGGCAGTCAAACGTAGTCCTACCAAGAAAAATTTACCATCATAACATACCATCACGCCTGTATTTCCCGAAGGGTTAGGCAGAGGTGTACTTAACGTACACCCACAGTTCGCCGGTATGTTTGGGTCCCATGTAATAGGGGGCGAGCCTATTGCCATTCACCGGGCACAAATCCAGACTCCGAGCTGCTACTGAGAATTTCATAGAAAAACTCAATAACACTTTGCTCGACCTGGGGATCGAACCCAAGACCTCTAGCGTTGCAGTCACGATTGGGACCACTAGACCAACGAGGCAGTCAAGAAAAATTTATTCGGCTATAACACATTCTAGGTACATGACAGTAGACACAAAAAAAAATTAGCGCCGCTTTTAAATCCGAAGGTTGACGTGTACAGAATTCCATATAAGGCATCAATTCCACGTTATGTGCGCGCGCAGCAAGTTTGCGTGATCAGTAACGGTTTAAACGCGGCTTCATTGACGCTTGTTAAGAAAGTCTACCTTCATGGTAAAAATAAAGCCGACTATAAATAAGAATTAAAAGGGTACAAATTAATTGTCAACCATCAAACCGTCGGTCGGGAGGAGGAATTCCAGGATTGACGTACTGGTTGAATTATTCTGATGAGGCCAACCCTAAAATAAACTTATTTATTTTGGTGCACCCTGTCCCTTGGATAGTTTGCAAATGTGCGAGAGTTTAAGGGTTGTTAGTGGACGAAATTCGGGAAATGCCAGTGTTGCGACATTGTTCAGAAGGGGTCAATTCAAAAGGAGATAAGTAAACATTCTGCGTCAATGATTAATTTGTATAGTTTTTTAGGAAAGGTATTTTTTCTTATATTTGGTATTTTCAAAAGTTCTTGACGTTCGTTCCTTATTCACGGTTCTTTAACACTTATCAGTATACTTATCGTATAAGGCTGTAATATAAGGTGATTGTACTCATGATGATGATGACTTATTAGTACATTTTGAAATAAAAAAAAAAATCGTGTCTTTGGAAAAGTTGTTAGGGGTCGTGTGTGAGAGAGTAGTTATAAGGAGGTTATAATTAAGTATATTACTCTACACACCATTCTCCCTCTACGAATAAATAAATTTATTCGTAGTTCTCCCTATATTAATATAGCTAATTCAAATATCGAACGAACGAAATAACTTTCAAAATCCTGCAGCTCACATCCAAAGACCAAAACCGAACCGTACCGACAGTTTTAAAAGAAATACTTCTGAACATGTTGGAGCAAGTAAGTGAAATAGTTGTATTTAATTTGTCTCTGGAACGACGAAGTTTTTAAAAGAAAACTTGTGGCGCACGTAACAAACATCGTGGACATTACCGAGATTAAGAAAGCAGGAAATTAAAAAAAGCATGTTATGCCAACATTACAACGAATTGCGAGGTTGAAAGAGTCGACAAATCGCAGGACAATGAACTTTGAAGCAGTTTGTATATTCGTACATTAAATGAGAACTGAGCAGGTATAAGTTGAAACGTCTCTTTTTTATTTTTGTATAAAAAATCTTCGCACACGCACAAAACTACTCTTTTATCAACAATAGTTTCATTGTAATCGGATTTCATCGTACTAAAGAAACTTGAATTCTATAGAAGGCTCTAGTTTGGATTAAGTTCGTCTTCAATTCTGTAGAACTTCAGGTGAAAACGGTAAACTGTTGCTAAATCTTCCATAATATAAATGTGTAGGTGATATTAATTAATATATAACTTCCAATATTTGCGTAAAAGTGTCGCGAATCAGTATGTAAGGCTACCCATCCATCAGAGATGTGCGTGGCAGCGAGCACCGCGCTAGGAAAAAATCCATAGCCTCGCGTAGGTCAACTATGGTGGACAAAGGTTTTATTTTCTTTAATAAAGCTAACTAGCAATGTGTGTCGCACATTGCTAGTATTCTTGTTAACCTCGTATTAAGCTTGTATTAAGAGTTGGTCCACGTCAGTAGTCAAATGGGTGGGCTCGAACAAGCAACCTACCTAGGCTTAAGCGTTTTTACACCTTTACTTTTCGCACCGCGCAATCTCTTAGCTCAGCTTTAACGGAAACTATCACAACAAACTATCACACTAAAGTATCACATCAAACTATGACCACTTATGAATATGAATGTGGAGGGATTGAACCTGGAGCAGTAGATTGAAATTAAAGAAAAGATGACTGGATTGTGTGAACTGTGTGAAGTCAGATGTGATGAAAAAGGGATTGAATGATGAGATGACGAGAACAACAGGGATGAATGGAAGAAAAGGACATGCTGCGCCGACCTCAAATAATTTGGGAAAAGGGGAGGAAGATGATGGTATGACAATGTGTCAAAGCGCTCCATATTCTCGTATCGCGTCGCTGCCCTGCACGTCTCTGATAAATACGCAGCCTAATGCAATTAGGTACATGTAAAAAAATCTACTATCACTAACTAACGCCAACATCAGTAAAGTCCTTGCAGTGTCAACAGTTCAAATGCTAGCTCTGAACAAACCTTGCCTGACAAGTTTGGCCCCACGTCTCGAGGGACGTTGCTTGACAACTCGCAGCAAACACACAGCCAGTAAACAGCCGGCAATTCAATCTTACCAACCTATTTCTTTGACCAAATAGTGTTGCCTAGTAATAACGTGTTCTCATTGTGACTGGTAGTTTTTTGGCAGCTTTGTCCATAATTAGAAGCGGCGGTAGCCTAATGACTAGGGCGTCGGACTTGCGATCATATGGTTGCCGGTTCGAACCCCACCCATTGCACTACCGGTGGGTCGGTAGTGCAATGGGTGGGGTTCGAACCGGCAACCACATAACCGCAAGTCCGATGCCCTAGCCATTAGGCTACCGCCGCTTTAAACCTTAGATGTAGGTAGGTATTTCCTTGCCAAATCTTTCTCGTTTAGCGCTTTAAGATAAAGTTACTTTTGCATTTAATTTGGAAGTGTGGATTAAAGGTTCTTGCTCACCTCCTATGACTAGACAGCGCAGCAGTAGGGTGTCTCCATCGTGGTAGGGGCCCACTCTGCCGACTACCTTGTTGCTCAACTCGTCCATGAAGAATGGCGGGCTGGGCAGCACTGGAATAAAAATATGCATTTATAGTACTTGTAACATAACATGTCATCATTGTATTCCCCGAAGGGTTAGGCAGAGGTGTACTAATGTACACCCACATTTCACCGGTATGTTTAGGTCCCATATAATAGGGGGCGAGCCTATTGCCATTAACCGGGCACAAATCCAGACTCCGAGCTGCTACTGGGAATTTCATAGAAAAACCCAATAACACTTTGCTCGACCTGGGGATCGAACCCAGGACCTCTAGCGTAGCAGTCGCGCAGGGGACCACTAGACTAATGAGGCAGTCTCATTACTACTATGCATTATATTACTAATATGCATTGCAAGTACTTATAATAATATTTATATAAGTAGCTACATAGATGGACACAATAAACATAGCTAAATGGTCACTTTTGGAATCATAATATGATTGAAAGACACGCTACACATCGATCCATACATTCCCAGATCGAGCAATGTTTATGGGTTTATCTATGAAATTCTTTGCAGCAAAAATAGGCTCGCCCCCTTTTACATGAGACCTAAACATACCGGCGAAGTGTGGGCGACGTGGGCGTACATAAGTACACTTCCGCCTAACCTTTGGGGAATACAGGCGTGATGGTTTGTTATGTTATATAGATGGACACAATCAACATGGCTAAATGGTCACTTTTGGAAACATAACACGTCATGCGCCATATTGTAGACACAATGCAAAATCTATTGTTTTGCCCTCATGAAGCAACTACATGCGTCAGTGAATTATTATGATTTAAGAACACATGGCTACACATTGTACTATAAATTGCCAATATAAGCTGACCTCCTCCCACCTCTGTATCTGATCTTTTCGCACAGATTGGACTAAATATTTTTTTACTTTAGAATTATTAGTAGGTTTGCTTGTAAGTTTAATTTACATACATACATACACTCACGCCTTTTTCCCATAGGGGTAGGCAGAAACTACAGAACGCCATCTGCTACGATTCTTGCATGCTTCTTTTGCTTCGTCCACATTCATACATCTTGTCATACACATGCGCCGGTTGCGGGTACTACGCACCTGACCTTTCTGAAGGATCTCACCAATAAGGTCGTGGTATGTCTTTCTAGGGCGTCCCCTCCCGGCGACTCCACTGGCATTCGCTCTATAAATCCCTTTCGTTAATCGCCTTTCATCCATTCTCTCGACATGGCCAAACCATCTCAGCATACCCCTTTCAATGCGTGTCACTATATCATCTTTTAAACCGCAACGCTCCCTTATCACACTATTTCTCAATCTATCATTCCGAGTTACACCACACATACTTCGCAAGGAACGCATCTCCACAGCATTAATATAATATTAAGTGTAATATAATGTTGGTAAACTCGGTTATATTACAATACCTAGTCATTTCTTGAAACATTAAAATGGTGTTACAACTCCGCTTAGCTTAATTTAGCAGCGGTTTTTAATTTGCACTTCACACGATATTTCTAGCAGCTAAGTAATACTTAAAGTTATTGAAAATACTCGCAAACTCTTGTCCGTCTTTTCTGCTATTAAAATTTATATGAATAATATGACTTTTAAAAATATTAGAATTAATATGTAATTTCTTACACGGTTCCCTTATGGAAAAACTTATATCTGTCGCCTGACAAGTTTGAAAATTTTTTAAGGTGATTTTATTGCGTTGAGAAAATTCCTTGTGTTCTTATCTTTTTTTAAGTGCCCAAATTAAAAAAAAGTAATATAGGGATATAATAGTCGGAGGCCGAAAAGACAGCTTTTTGTGTATCATAATATGATAAAGCCTATTATAAATTACTAGGAGAAACCGATTCACTCGTGATTTAAAGACAGATTATAACCATCGGAAGACCCACTAGGGAAGCTCATTCCACATTTCAGCGGTACGCATGATCGGAACAGTAGACTTTGTGTCGTTCGGGATTTTTGGCTGACCATCATATACCATAATTATACAATGTCGTTTTGGCCTGTTCGTAAACTGGTCGTGGGACAAAGAAAATCCTTCTAGTGTGTACTATACAACTAGAATCGGGTACGCACAGCTACACGTCAAGATATATCTACATTTCTAGTACAAGCTGATTTACTAAAAGCCTATACAATCCGAGGTTAACTGAATATATAACTTGGTGTGTACTTTATTGTTTGTCGTAAACCACACTTAGTTGGCTGGATATTCCAACATAATTCGTGGGGTCAGGAGAACAAAATTGTATGTAACAATTTTTTTGTTGCAGTGCGCTGTTTAAAAGTTATTATTGTACTGCTAATTATATTTTTTACTAACTAACTGCCTCATTCATCTAGTAGTCCGGCGCGACTGCTACGCTAGAGGTCCTGGGTTTTTATTCCCAGATCAAGCAGTTTTTTTATATAATTCAGTAGCAGATCGCGGTCTGGATTTGTGCTTGGTTAATGGCAATAGGCTCGTCCCTTATTACATGGGACCCAAAATATACAACTGAAGTGTGGGTGTACATATGACATCTAGGTATGCCTAAACTTTCGGGAAATACTTAAGCGCGATGGTATGTTACATATGTTATATTTTTTTAGATACGACCTTGTTCTTCGGGCCCGTCGAATTGTATAAGTCTTTTAAGACACCCACACATACTTGGAGTAGGGTTGGCTATTTTTGGCACATTACCTCACGTCCTCCTAATATTAATCCTGGTTATTCACATATATTATTTATGTCACCTGTCATTTTCTGTTTATTCTCGCTTACTGAGGGACACGGCTCATCGTGTTACCGAACGTTGTATTCCTTTGAGCATAGCAAACAAGGGATGTCTTTGAAAGCTTTTTTAACAGGACTAATGTATCTCATTGTTCTATTTCTGTAGGGCTGTCTCTATAGTTATTTTTAGGAAAAAAACTTAAATAATTTGGTTTGTGAATTGTTTGTTTTAATATTGCTTAATAAAGTCAAGGCATTTTTTTAGACAATCCGTTTCATAATCATTAGTAGATACGAAAAGAAATTACGTTTAATTTTTTGTACCAATTATTATAAAATAGGTAGGTAGGTACGTACTACCATTAGGATTCTGAGTTCCATTTTAAAAATAGAACGCAAATAACAGTTTTTTTTGCTCTCAATGTTAAAAATAGGTAATTGGAAAAACTTGCAACTTGTTGGATGATAATATGGTATTATGTAGGTTATACTTGAATTTAATAATCGAGAATAATGGGAAAATGTAGAAACGCAAGGTCAGTATAATTTTGACATACTTTATGAGGCTGAATTGGATTGCGTTGTAATTTTAATCTAAATATGTTTGTAAACAACAGAAGCAACTTTTAATGGGATTAATTTACATTCATGAATTTAAATTTCAAATTCGAACTTGAATTTGTGGG
Source organism: Subacronicta megacephala (assembly GCA_958496365.1). Lineage (NCBI taxonomy): Eukaryota > Metazoa > Arthropoda > Insecta > Lepidoptera > Noctuidae > Subacronicta > Subacronicta megacephala. The sequence goes on from OY292532.1 coordinate 8,238,807, forward strand.
TGTTCGTAACACGTGGAATGTGCGTGTATCGAAATAATTTGTAAATATTACCTCATTAATTACAGAATATATTAATTTGTTGTTCATTAACTTTGTAATCGTAATGCGTCTAACTTAAAGCCATAAATAATTTTAACTCCATCTTAAAATCTATGAAGTTTTGTATAAATCCGAGAAAATCTATATAAATGGCGTCCCTGAATAAATGTAAGAGCGATTAAAGTTATTTAAGACTGTTTGAAGGAGTTTTTCCTTTGCCTCGAGAAACGTTCATTCATCATGTATCTGTAGTGCGCAGGCGTCAAAATAAACATGTCTGCCATTGATATATCCAACATGTTGTGCTAACAATGTTCAGGAAGAGAAAAAAAATCACTCATTTACACTCAGCTCGTATGAATGTTTGCTGAAGTCTAAAAAATATGCTTATCTACTTTGCTTTGAATTTTCCTGTAACGTGAGTACGTGGGTGGGTTTACAAACTCGTACAAACACATGCGTAAACAACCCACATCTGAGTCAAACTACGGCCCAAATTTGTAGACCGTATTAGTATTCGTTCCGTAAATATCGAGCCACGATCTGCAACGTAGCATCGAAAATAAAAACATACGATACTTACCTCCTTTTTTGAGAGTCCGGATGCCTGTGTACCTTATTTTTTGAAGTCGGTTAAGAACGCAGAGGTTAAGTTAAGGGTATTACATTGCCGAATGACCTTGAGGATTCGGGTTTTTGTGCTAGTATTTGTTAGTTCAGCGCCATCTATCGACATTTGATCGTACTCAATAAAAGGAACTGAAGATTAAGCAAGAATACAGATATGTCGCAGTGTCGTCATCGTATTTACCTATTTTATTCGTTCTCTGAAAGATTTAAGACATTTTGTTCCTCTAGATAAAAGTCTTGTACGAGTTACCTACATCTATAATTATTATAGGTAATTCTTGATTATTTTGAAATAAGGGATACGTACACCTTTCTACATATTACTTTAGTACCTAATGAAAATAACTAGGGTGAACTGGCTTTAAACATTTATTTATATTTACATATTATAATTGAATACGGGTGCCACTATAATTATGATATATTCTGAGGGTCTGATGATGATCAAGTAAGTGCTTATAGGTTCTCAGAAACGGAGATAGCTAGGATGAGCTGGCTTTCAACATTCATCAAATTGAGTATGGGTGCTACTACATGATACATTATTCACTTTACTTTTTGGAACGAAGTTCCTTATCGCGCGTTGCGAAAGGGGGCTAGACGGAAAAAACGACACTTAAAAGTGTAACGACATGCATGATTGTTTCTCGTTACAGAGAAAAAAACATGCAAACAAACATGCATGAAATGCAGAAAGTTTCGAAAGTCGAAGTCGAAGTCAAAGTCGAAGTCAAAGTCGAAGTCGAAGTCGAAGTTGATATGGGTGTCAATTTCAAGGTTTATCGGGATGCTAATTACGAAAATGACATTAATTTTGAAATCCAAGATGGCGGACATTATTTTCTTTATAAATTGATAGTGTCAATTTATGAAATTAAATTAAAACCCATATCAATTTATTTAATTAATTTATTTTTTCTTGGATTTCAAAATTTATAAAGAAAAATAATGTCCGCCATATTGGATTCCAAAATGAATGTCATTTTCGTAATCATCACTCCGGGAAACCTTGAAATTGACACCCATATCAATTTCTTTATATAAATAATGTCCGCCATCTTGGATTACAAAATTAATGCCATTTTCATCATCAGTACCCCAAGATACCTTGAAATGGACACCCATATCAATTTATTTAAATGATGTGCGCCATCTTGGATTTTAAAATACGTCTCGATAAAAGAGGGGAATAACGACTTTTGGTGACATGAAAATACGCAACTCCTATTGACCTGATCTCGCATTGTAAAGACTTTCCGTACAATAAACGGTCAGCTTGTACTGGTGATTATGTATAGCTTGTTAAACCTAGTATCCAGTATAAGCTGACCTCGCTTTGTATAGACTGTCCGTACAATAAGCGGTCAGTTTGTACTGGTGATGTAGGTATAGCTTGTTATAGATATCCAGTATAAGCTGAGCTCGCATTGTATAGACTTTCGTACAATAAAAGGTCAGCTTACTTACGAGGTCAGATAAACTAGTATCTCAGTCGGTACCTACTTAGGTACTCCAACTCCGAGGTTCATTCAAACTTTGGATAACATGATTATTATGTATAATCCGAATTAAAATGATTAAAAAAGATTGTCGGCATTTAGAGCCAGACAAAGGAGTGCGCCCGTAGATTTCATTACACTATGGTTAGTCTATGATAATGATCAAGAACAAAAACAAACTTATAAACTACTTTAAATATTTTTACAAACTTAATTTCTACGTAATATTTATATTTGTACTATTAACGATATTGTTTAATTCAAAAATCATTCAAAAATCATCACTTTTGTAATTTATTTGCAAACAATAACGCACGTACAGCCCACCCGTCGCAGGAGTCGTCGAGACACTGATATTCGCGTCCTGAGTATGCATCACGGGCATTGCGGGGGTGCTTCACGGGGGGCGCTAGTGAAGTTTCGGGTTTTTCTTTATTATGTAAAAATATTCAAAGAAATAGGAAAAAATAAACAATACAAGTTGTTAAGTGTGTCATTACAAATTTTTTGGTATAAAATTTACGACAAACTATTAAGCGGTTAAAGAGACAAAATGCAATTTAGTTTGAAAAAGGACTATTTTCTTCGATTTATTTAAAAAAATGGGGCAATTTTATGAAAAAATTAAACAATACAATTTATTTGTGACGACCTTAAGTATAACATATATTTTTTATATGGCAAAGGCACATAAGGATTCATCTAGAAACTTCTTTAAACCTAGGCTGTTTTTGGGATTTGAGCGATGTAATACCCTTAAGTACTATGAAAGCGTAAGTAGTCTGTTTTTCTAGCATGCTTTATTTAGTTATTTCTTTACATCATTCTTCTAAGCCTCTAAGTCATGTATTATTTATTGTATTTATTCATGTACATAGTTGATATTTACCGATCAATACAGTAACTTGTATATTTAGTGTGTTTTATCTGTGAAAACTTTGAAATTGCCATTAAATCAATATGTATTTTTTATGTTACCTGTAGGTAACCAAGTTTAAAAAAAATAAACACGTGAGAAAATCTCGTCTATAACCAGTGCGTCCTACCCGTGATGACTTACGGAGCCGAAACGTGGACACTCACTATTGGACTGGTCCACAAATTCAAGGTCGCTCAGCGTGCAATGGAGAGAGCAATGCTCGGAGTTTCTTTGGTGGATAGAATTCGTAACGAAGTCATTCGCCAAAGAACTAAAGTCACCGACATTGTGCGAAGAATAAGCACGCTGAAGTGGAAGTGGGCCGGCCATGTCTGCAGACGGACAGATGATCGTTGGAGCAGACAAGTGCTAGAGTGGAGACCGCGTTTGGGCAAACGTAGTGTGGGACGCCCTGCGACACGATGGACCGACGATTTAAAGAAGGTGGCTGGCAGTGGATGGATGCGAGCTGCTCAAGACCGGGATGGTTGGCGCTCTTTGGGGGAGGCCTACGTTCAGCAGTGGACGGCAATAGGCTGACATGATGATGATGATGATGATGATGAGAAAATCTATAAGGGTTATTTTTACCTTTTGACAAATGGAACCCAAAAAACAGCAATAAGCTCTGAATTGATTACCTGTTACAGTTTAATAAATCTTAAGAGATCCAATAAGGGCTGTGGTTTTTATCTTCAAGCCACATAGCTAAGGTAAAAAATTACTTGTAAAGTAAAGCCATCAGTTACATATTGGCGTGCGTTCACGCCGAGCCGATAAACATTGAAAGCTTTTTATTTGGCAATGTGGCAAGCATTGCTTGTTTTTTATTGAATAATATTTATTTCGGCGTGTAAATATGTTTAGTTAAAAATTTGGAAGACAAAAGACATGATGACGTGTCGGTCTTTATTCCCCTAAGGGGGCAGAGGTGTACTAATGTACGCCAATAGTTCGCTTGCAGGGTTAGGTCTTATGTAATTACTCCGAGCTGTTACTGAGATTTTTTTCCTAGTGATATGACCATTGAACTGCCAAGTCAAAGGTCTCGAGTTCGAATCCACGGCACGCACCTCTGGATTTTAGAAGTTATATGTGTATTAATTATTAATTATCATGCGCTTAAACGGTGAAGGAAAACATCATGAGAAAACCTGCATGCCTGCGAGGTTTTCTTGAGGCGTGTGAAGTCTGCCAACCCGCAGTACCCTAGCGTGGTCGACTATAGCCTAATCCCTCTCGTTCTGAGAGGATACCCGTGCCCAGCAGTGGGACAATTATGTAATGGGTTGATGATATTACTGAGAATTTTCATAGAAAATTTAATACCACTGCTGGGAATTAAACCTCAAGCAGTTGCGCTTATAGCCATTAAACTAATGTGACATATTTCAAGTGTGAAATAATATAACATAGCATATCCTCACGCCATAAACCGAGCACAAATCCAGACACCGAGCTGCTACAGAGAATTCCATAGAAAATCTCAATAACACTTTCCTCGACCTCGGAATTGAACTCAGGACCTTTAGCGTAGCAGTCGCGTTTGGGGCTCCACTAACGAGAAAGTCAGTGTGAAATATTATGGTAATTTATATTAATTTATTAATTCTGCCATGCCATGGCTCTTACCCCTTAAGAGCCAATTTTCACGCATATCTAACGCCTATTGCGCGTGTTTGTTAACTGTTTAGATAAAGTCAACAACTTAACACTACCGAGTTCAATGTCTTATGAATAATTATCGTATTAAGAACTTGCTGCTACCTGCGATACTTCTCGCATCAGTAGGGATGTTGACAACAGCGCCATCTACCGGGTCAAACTATAGCTATGAACTTTGCAGGTGATCGCATTAATACAAAAAAAAAACATCAAAATTAATCAAGGAGGAGAGAAATGCGGCGAAAAAAGCCGATGTATCAATATAAAACATACATCAGATTTTAAGTTAGGCCTCCGGCAATACAGCTGTGAAATTTGCATCCAATTCCGTGAAGCAGTTTTTGCGTGATGCGCGTACAAACATAATATTATACCGACAGACAATCAAACAATATCGCCCGCGTGGAGTACCTATACGTTTCTTGTCATTTTACGGGATATTATTTTTTAGGACCTTTTATTAGAAAACTTAGAAAAAACAGATGAATGAAATCGGTGAAGTCGTTCTCAAGTAATGGCGTGACCAAGGGAAATAGAGATTCATTTTTATATATCTAGGAATGTAATGTTGTTTTTATATGTAGGTAACATTATTTTTTATACTACTCTTACTCAAGTCAAAATAAATTAATGTGACTCATTCAAGGTTTTAATTTTGTTGCGTGAATGAAGTAGAATAGAATTTTCTCTGTTATCTTACGACATTGTCATTTGCCGTCTACGATAAGCTACTTAATATAAAACAATAGAACTAATTTTGTGTTAATCTTATTAAAAGACACAAAGAAATTCTTTCAATAGGATCAACCTACTTTTTGATTAGGTTAGCTTAACTAAATACAACGAAATGAAACGTTATTAGGGTCCGAAGATACTGTAAAGACTAACCAACGAAATATCTAAAAATCTTTTGTTAGAATTTCAGTATAGTGTCCCAAGCGCAACTTTTACGCTAGAGGTCCTGGGTTTGATTTCCGGGTCGAGCAAAGTGTTGTTAGGTTTTTCTATGTAGTTTTCAGTAGCGGTTACGAGATTGGATTTGTGCCCGGTTAACAGTAGTATTATCAGCTATGCAATATCTAAACAGGTTCTTTAAAGAAATAGCCAAACTTTAAGTTGACCAGTCCTAATTGTCGACACGCATGCATCAGTCACCATATAGCTCAACCATTATTCAGAGAGGTCAACGTACCGTCGCATGACGATAACAGATGATTAACACATTTGCGTAGGTCATATTAAATACTCAAAACTGCCAGACATTATAAATCTTGTGTGAGTTTAGAGTCTATATAGACTAGCCTATATGTAATATATGTGGTATTATTTATTTTTTGTTGTGGTATGGCCACGCTGTTCGTAGCATGAATGGGCCGGCTTGATCGGGGAAGTACCACACTCTCGCAGAAGACCGACGTCCGAGTAGTAGCAGTCCGCTACTGCGCTTCGTTCAGTGAGCGAGAGGGCCGGAGGTCCAATTCCTCCTTCAATCCCCTTCCTTCTCTTTTTCTTCTTCCCTCCCTTTCCCTAAATAGGCTCGGCGACGTATCAGCAACTACTTTGGATGCAGATGTCCATGGGCGGCTCGGTCTTCTTACCATCTGGTAGCTCGCCTGTTCGTATGCCAAGTTATCCCTTAAAAAAAAGAGGGTTTGGTACTAGAGAGGGATAGCTATATTTAACCTGAAGAACAGCATCCCTGTCTCACAACCATCCAGTGGTACATCTTCTGAAGTGCTAAGAAAAGTATCTAATCTAATCGGAAACGGAAACGGTGTCTTCGTTACAATTATTGTCAGTGACAGTGGCAGTGGTCTGAAGTTAGGAACGGAGTGACACAGGTGGTCCAATCGATTCAATAATCGTAATCCATTCTAACATTAGGTAGTTTTTACACGAATTCCATGTGATGACTCAAATTAAAATGTATTCAAAAGCCGTTTTTACTGGTCATTCTGAGCGGCCATTATTAGTTTTATGGTTATTAATGTTGTTAGGTAGCCATATTTGATTTATGGAAATGATGACGATTAAAAGACTTCTAGAAATATTTATAAATTTCGCGATTCACACTCGGATTAAGCTTATGGAAATATTAGCAATATAAATAATATAAACTAATTTAAATTTTAATAAATATTTTCTTAATACATTTTGTATTCATTCATAATCTTTCATCTGTTGGCTCGCTGCATATAAATCAAGATTTAAGAACTTAAATGTGTCCAGCGAGTCCACGGTACACACGGTCACATCGTACGTCGTAAAAATTGTACAACCATATCGTACCTACATTTCCAATATAAGCTGGCCTAGTATTGTATAAGCTTCCCGTACAATAACAGGTCAGCTTATACTGAACTTACGTACGGCTTGACGTGTTGCCATGCGAACTTTATTATGCTTTTATACTGGATGAAAACGTTTTTTTTAAAGAAACTTTTTTTTTTCTTTAAAACATTAAACGTTGCCCTACACAGGGATTGTTACCTCCTATATTGTGGGTGCGCTTACAATTACATATTCATAACACAAACACCCATACCCGAAAACAATTACCTATACGTCGTACAAATATTTGTTACGTGCGGGATGTGCGTATCACACTACCTCAATACCACAATCTGTTGTGCAGCCTTTTTTTAATCGTGTGAGCATTTTCACACGATAAAAAGCTAATGCGCAAACCGTTACGTGAGGTTTCTAATATGGACTCAAGCCTTAATAAATGTGGATTCTGTAACTAATCAAATAAATCTTTGATGTTACGATTAGAGACATTTATGTTTTTAACACTTGCCAACCTTGGTAAAAGATCCAAATGTTATGAATTCATACTTTGAAATAACTAGCATTTTTTTTCTGACACGCTCCTATTATGGACATAGTATGATACGATCGAGTGGGTGGACATCCTTAACTTTAATGTAGTAGAATATTTTGTTCGTAAAGTTACATTTTGTGGGGCATCTAGGTTACATCAATAAAACCGCAGGCCATTAAAAGGTGTGTTTATAACAACAAGTGGTCGAGGACATTCGCTGATGTGTGCATGCTCTGATATCGTGATCCACGTAACTCACATAAAAATTTATGAAATTTTATAACTTAACTATGTAACTTTTGTCTGACTTAGTAATAAAATACACACTATTAGAGGTATAGCTTTGGAAATAATGAATTTTTAGTAGAGGGCTTATCTTTATTACGAAATTGAACTATTTAAATAACAAATTCGTACATTTTAACTAATCCAAGCTCACCTAATAAGGGTTTCTTCGACATTCTTTTTGTGCTCTATAGAGAACAATACTGTATTTAATTATTAAGTACAAAACTAAATTATCGACCTACATAAAGGCACACAAAAAAATGTAATATGCCTTTTAAACACTTGAACATGAATAACATCACGCCGGTATTCCAAAGCGTTCGGCAGAGGTGTACTTAATGAAAACTCACAGATCGTTGGTATATTTAGGTCCTATGTAATAGGGGGCAAGCCTATGGCCATTACGAACAAGCGCCACAGGGGACTTCACTACATATGAACACACCCAGAACCAAATAAAAATATCCGTGGTGACACAAATATTTGCCTCGCATGGGAATTGGACCCACGATATGCGACGCAACGGCAATGGCGAGGTCCTTAACCGCTTCCTAATGTGCAGTGAAATTATTTTTATACAATACTCAATATTAAATTCTTTATTGCATTCCACAATGAAATGTAGGTTATTTTTAATAGAGATGTAAGGCATCAAAGTAGAATCAATTATGGCCCCTGTCGGCACAGCACACTTTAGTAGGAGAATGTTTTTTTTTTTTAAAAGCTTACTAGCAATGTGGGTCGCACATAGAATACACACACACACACACACACTAGAATTCTTGTTAACCCCTCGTACTAAGCTAAATGCTTGTGTTACGAGTTGGTTCACGTCGGTAGTGCAATGGATGGGTTTCGAAACTACATGATCGCAAATCCGACGCCCTATCCTGACAACCACTTTAAATTATTTTCGTACATTTTCCTGTTAAAAAAATACTCACCAACAACGGTGAGGTTGATGCCAACATTCCTGGTAGGGGACAGTTGGAAGTCGACTCGGCAGTGGTACAGAGCTTGATCGTCTTCTGACAGCGAGGATATGGTGACGGAGGTTGGCTGGGCTTGGATGTCGGCGCGTAGTCTCGAACTCGTGTTGAAAGACGGCTCCGACCATTGCTTGTCTGGGATCTCGAAGCTGGAGAGAGATTGAAATGTTGTGATTACATGTTGAGGTATTGGTAGCCCATGGCAGAGGAATGTCAACTCGTTAAATAAATCTCTGCCTAACCCTTCGGGGACTATAGGCGTGATGGTATGTTATGATATCTATTCCAGTTCAGTCACGAATCTATATTGAGTAAATAACAATTGTTTTTCTATTATTTTATGTCTGCTAATGGATTCTTCATGTATTGAAGTGTGTTTTTCTTGAAAACAAAGAGTACAATTTTAATCCTATGAGTGTACCCTATACTGGGAGGTTCAGTTTATTTCAGTATCGTGCTTAAGCCCCACATAGTGTTTGTGCATGTGGGATTTGTGTTTTCTAATGCACCCATACGAAATAAATCCTAGTGCGGGGAAACATATTAGGGTTCCGTAATCCAATATTCGTATCTGTTGCCGAAACAAAATTGTAAAGATCTAAGACTACTGTATTTTTTTTTCTTAAAACACTCCTTTGAATAAATCATTATCTACGGTCATATGGTGGATCTATAAGACAATATCTATGAAATACTATGCCGGTTCTTCTTTGGCTTCTACCTTATGACGTTAAACAGCTAAAAAGAGGATTAGGACCCAATTATTGGAAACGTGCAACTAGTTTTTGTCCTTTCAAAATTTGTCTAATCGAAATAAAACATTATGACTAAATTTTCCTTGAATTTTACAAATGATAGATTTTTACTTATTTGAACGTCAGTGTTGTTGTTTTACATAGTTATATTATCACATGATAGTCGCGTTTATGCTCCTGTTAATTCGCGGAACCCTCAGACAGTGAGTGTCGTGCAGACTTGTCTATTTTTTTAAATACTGCTATTGTAGAATGATCACGTCTACAGCTGTTTTGCTAAATGTTTTTCGCAGTATTTTCTTTGCTCTTGTTTCGTGTTTATTTTTGTGTCTGCGTAGTGTTTCAGTGATTGTTGGTGAGGAAAACTATTGTGGATGTAGAGTTCGTTGACCGCATATTATAGATTAAATGATTTATTCATATGTAAAAAGATTGAAGACTGCCTCGTTAGTCTAGTGGTCCCAAGCGCGACTGCTACGCTAGAGGTCCATTCCCAGGTCGAGCAAAGTGTTATTGGGTTTTTCTATGAAATTCCCAGTAGCAGCTCGGAGTCTGGATTTATGCCCGGTTAATGGCAATAGGCTCGCCCCCTATTACATGGGACCAAAAATGAAATGTGGGTGTACATTAGTACACCTCTGCCTAACCCTTCGGGGAATACAGGCGTGATGGTATGTTATGTAAAAAGTTTTATGAGTTAAAAAAAACATACAAACGAATTGAGAACCTCCACCTCTTTGAAGTCAAGAAAATTAAGCGACGGACCATCGGCTCTGACAGACCGAGAGCAGGTAAAGAAATAATAAAATAACCGCTTTTGACGCAGGCTCAAATCAGATAACATAGAAATGTAGCGGACGAATGAAAACAGTGAGCCTTGATCGTAAGTAGATATCTTAGCACATGGACACCTACAACACCCACACAATTACTAGATATTATTTATTTAGGCTGTCTGTATGTCTATTGTGGCTCCTGTTTAGGCCTTTTATTTTAGATCATTGCGATGATGGAAACAGTGATAGTCTAGTGATATGCTCATTGGATTGCCATGTCAAAGGCAACGAGTTCTATTCCAAGGTACGCACTTCAGTCTTTACGAACTTCATGCGCTTATAAATATGTAGCTACCTAATTATTGCGCGCTCAGAAGGTGAAGGAAAACATCGGGAGGAAACCGACATGCTTGAGAGATTTTCTCGATGGCAGCGGCGTGCGAAGTCTATCAACTCGTATTAGGTTAGCGTGGTGAACTATAGCCTAAGGCCCTCTCGTTCTCTCGTGTAGTAGGATGTATATAATGGGTTTATGATAATGTAGCTATCGTCTAGTGATGTGCTTACCTGTATATTGGCATATTGTTCTTGTACCATACTAGGATCATGAACTCATCATCTGAGGAGTCGGGGGTTATGTCGCAAAGCAGAGTTACGTCGAAGCCTTCCAGAGCCTCCACATTTGATATGGGACCTGCGGAGAAAGGCTCACTTAAATACTGCAGAGAAACATCTTTATTTGCTTCTTTGATTTTTATTTGATTCCACAATTTATGAGGAAAATTAATTGAAGGGTTAGGCAGAGGTGTACAAATGTACACCGACAGTTCGCCGGTAGGTTTAGGTCCCATGTAATAGGGGGTGACCCTATTGCCATTCACTGGATACACATACAAACTCCGAGCTGCTACTGAGAATTTCATAGAAAAAAACCCAATAACACCTTTGCTCTACCTGGGAATCTAACCCTTCGGACCAGATATAAGAAAAAAATAAAGAAAAAGAATAAAAGAAAGAAATATGAAATATTTTGTAACCTCACAAACCTAATTATAACTATATATAAAAACGAAGCAGAAAATCCAAAATAGTGGTGCGAGGCTAAAATATGGTCAGTTATGGTTATCATTCAGTCCAGCACGAACGAGGTTTTATTTTAAAAACAAAAAAAAAATGCTGGTTAAGCGTATTGCTAAGAGTTTTCTAAATAACATAAGTAATAAAATTCTACATTATTTTGGCAAGTGTTTTCGTATTCTCCATTGAGGGTTTCAGGGACTTATATTAAATTCATGTTACCAAATCGCTGTCGAGAGAATTGCTCGTATATTTTGTCTCGCCTATCAGTCTGAGTAACAGACAGACATCACAGACCTGAATTGTGTTGACGTGAGAAAGATATATGAGACCATAAATCTGTTGAAGTACAGTTACATTAGATAGCATTATTCTATTATAGCTTTATTTTAATTCAAAAGTCTAGGGTGCCTAAGAAGATTAACTCTAAATTAAGTTCCACCCTCGACAGCTGTTTGCCCTCTAGATACTCTGGATTTTACAAGAACGTTTTTACCACATACGTCAACCCTTGGAATAAATTTGTCAGCGGTGGTGTTACCAGACAAAGAAAATCTTAAAAAACGAACCTATTCCTTTCCCAAAATCCGGTAACAGCAGCAATCTTTTGTTTTACAAAAGTTAATAGGCTACCGTACTGTTGCTATATTAATTTCCCCAATTGACATAAAACAATCTTGGCTTGGAGATAGTAAGAAAGAGAGAATATCTTAACGGGAAGAGTAAGAACGAACGAGACAGTGCGAGCAGTCTTGGGAAGCAAGTAACAGGCAGAAAGACCCCTGCAACTATTGTAAATGTGACATCGCCTTGGCAAAGGGTATGATGATGAGGATTAATAATTATATCTTACCGTCAACGCCAGGTATAAAAGCATAGCCACTGGTACAGATGAGAAGGAATATGTATATCAGCGCCGGAGTGAGGCGCATTCTACGGCCCATCCATGCTACCGCGCTGCTCTCTCATTGGTCGAGGGAAGCGCTGACCTCGCGCATTCGTCACGACTTGCGCGACATCACCTGTGCCACCAGCATGTGGACATGGTTCTTGCAGAGAATATCTGAAAGAGAAAAAAAAAATTCTAGCAAGTTATAGATTATTTCCCTGAATAGGTTGTGGTAACTGACGAAAATTTAATTTACCGTCTCCCAAGGGTAATAAATATTATTTGCCTTCCTATCATCGTGGCAATAAAGTAATTAATTATTTTGCTGAAAAAGTTTCATCGTTAGTTGGATAACCAATTAACGCCACAGTTAAAAATTTGTCGGTACGTTTTGTAGATATTTCCGCGCCATCAAAATTTTATATTAATTAACTAAACGAAAAACCGTGCTGTCAGTTTTTTTACGCTGATACCTGCGAAACACTAGTTAATCCAGTTAGTTACAAATTTTAATGTAAAAGTTAGTTCGGTAACAAACTGGAATTAAACTAAAGGTGACGTCCTATGACAGAATCGCAAAGCATAGTTATATCTGCCAAAATAAGTTTGTTCGTGACACCGAATGAAGCCACAGGACAGGACCCAAAGTATAATTATATCCAAATGAAACGTGAAACTCGACACGTTAGTAACTGTTAGTTATTTGGTAGAAGTTTGACGAGCTAGTAGACTAGAAATTGAGTCCAGGTTCTCACGCAACAATAACGTTAAAAAAAAATAGAATTAATCTCCTCACAGCTGTTTTAGAGTTTCTTAAAAAGGGAACTTCAGACATTGGGATTTTCTATGAAAATTAATCTTTTATAGCACACAAGGTTATGTTGTGGTTATTTTATGAACGCGTAATTCTTATTCGTTCAGCCCGCTCTGTACCTTTGAGCGTCTTACCTATGACAGTCAGATGTGTTTATCCTCAGGTATCCAAGAAAGTGGGATGGCTATTTGACTACTTATATCATTTGAGCAGCTGAATAAATGTTTCTTTCTTTCCTCTACCTATCTCAATTATGGAGGTGTGCTTGCTGTGAAGTGCTTATGTGATTGCTTCGAGTGAACGGAAGTTGATTCCATCACAGTTGGTAATGAATTCATCGGGGATAACTAAGCAAATGACAATATCAAGACCCAATTAGCCAATTTCTTTTACTATGTCAAGCAGGTAATTCATGAATTAGGTGATATTGTTTATGAATTATTTGAAAATGTTATTTAGTATTGGGAGATTTTGTTTGTTGTAAAGCAGAATAACACCATCAACCCATTCACTGTCCCTCTGATTGGTCTTCTCTCAGAATTAATGAGGTTAAGCTATAGTTCACCATACTGTGCGTCCATAGAAATATAAATTATATCTGTGTGCGCGTCACTCCATTGAAAATATCATGAATGCAAGTTTTTTCATGATGTTTTCCTTTATTGTTTCAGCGAGTGATAATTAATTATTATACCCCTATATACAAACGGTTTTAATCTCTGTTGACATTATATATTCCTACAAATAATTATCACAAATATTAATTATAGTTTGTCATCATTGGGATTATGGCGAGATGGGCAGCGAGATTATAATTTGGTCGTGCAATTGGCGCTTTGGTGAGTCAGTGTTCCGGTTTTGTTTTGCGCTTAGAGGGCGTGAGTTTGATTCCTGTATAGAAAATTTTAGATCAGACGTTGGTTCAGAATCTATATCGACTTCCCCCCGTGCCTCGAACATCTATAGAACAATGTTTTATTAATATTCGAGGTCCGAAGTCATGCCCATGCACAAAGTCTAGTTCCAGGAAAACCCAAATTCAGAAACCCCAATATTTAAAGATCAGACAGTGTTATTAAGTTTGTCTACTAAGTAAATCCCCACCTTTCGCATTACTATTGGGGGGTTTAATAACGGCACAGTCGGTATTAAGAACCGTTTTAGAAAGAAAAAAGTGATTCATAAAACTATGTCATATGGGAACAGAATTCTGAAGCATACAAGTTTGAAGATTGCAATGGTTCATGAAATTAAATTAAGATGCTCTTTGAATTTCAGTTAATTCAATGCTTTACTAGCGTTTCCCCGAAATTCCATTTCACAGCGCTTGCAAGAGTTTTGCAAAGGTATTGCAAAGACAGCTCTTCAGATCCAGTTTCCAAACAGATTTTAATTAATTAGGACCGTATCTGGTTATCAAGAGCCCTTAAAGATTACGTCAGCCGGAGTTAGGTTTCATTTTACCATTTGGCACATTGCTAGACGTGAAATATTGCTATTTTTCTGCAAAAATATGACAAATCGCGCGATAATCTCAAAACAAAAAAAATACTTCGTGCTTCAAGAATTACTTATTTCTCAAAAAAATATATTTAAAATCACATAATTAAGTATACAGCCTGTTATAGGTGACGTCAAACTTTATAAGCGCTCAAAAACGATTTGCCAGAGTAGAATATACCTTATTCCTTTGTTATAATACACTTGTACGCAACTTCAGAGCCATAATTTTAAATAATTAATATAATTTAAATAATTAATTTATACAAAGTTTTTTTTTTTAAAGAAACCACTTTTTTCGATTTTTTCAAAACGTCCTATGCCTACTTTATCTCATATTTATGCTTTGCTTAACATTTATTATTTTTAGCAAAATCACGTGTCACTATTGTGTCGGATGGAATTTGAACTCACTACCGCTAACTGTTGAACCGCTTTCGTAACAACAATTAGTAAACAGTGTCAATTTTCTAATGCGCAGATCGTAGATAAATCTTTATTAAGAACCAGTCCTACATAATGGATGTAAATATCACCAACCGGTTTAGGCTTGGACCGCTTATAGTACGCAAAGTGGTCAACGCGCAAAAAACAGGGTGGCCAACTGACGAGCAACTGATTCAAAAATAATATGACCCGAGGTCATTTTGTTAGGGCGACACATTTTAGGAGATTTATTTCATATCATCGTTATATAGGCAATGGGAAATGTACTGCAGCCCTGTCCATATAAATATTCGTACTATTGTCCAAAATAATAATAATAATATAAATCTTTATTTCAGACCAAGTTACAAGTCCATACTTATTAAAAGGTTAACAAAACGCTTATAAAGTTTGTGTCTGAATAAATGTTTTCAGGATATTTGAGTCCCGTTTACTCGCAATGACCTGTAGGATGCTGTTAGTGCTAGCCCGGACTCTGCTTAGTAAGGATGCGAGCCGCTTGCGCATGATGGCATGGAAGCCGTCTACCCTGGCCTCCGCAAACATAATAATACATAATGCTGAGCTTAGGTCCACTAAACGAAATAAGGTTGTTGACTGGAGACTGAAGTTATTATTAATCTTAAGAAGAACTAAAGAATCAACCTGTAGCAGTAACGAAAAAGATGACGTCGTATTCTTGAAAAACAAAAATCCCGTTGCACAGTGAAACATAAAACTAATTAAAATACTTAATAACCAATGTTTGCGCAAGGTGAACTTTGAAGCAACTTTGAGGGTGAATACCAGAACCTTTCCTAAAACTCACGTTATGTCTCAACTATTTAGTTTGGGAGCCTTATACAGTAGGTTTGTACCGAAATTAGGCACAAAGTTTGTAATTTCAGTCATTCAGTTTGGAATTTAATTTACTAAAAGGTACTCACCAAATTAATTTGACAATATTAATGTCGCGGCATGCCTCTAATTTGGTACAAATACCTGATACCATTCGGTGTTAGGTCCCAATGGATTTCAGTCCATTGTTATTAATTGGAATGGTTCCAAATTTGAATGTAGGTAACCGTGTTTTTGAAGGAAAATTTCCCGTTTGGATTATTTCGAAAGCTGAATTACGGGTGTTTATTTAATCATCATGATGTATATAAACGCACAAAATAATAATAAGTTTTGTCGTCAGTTGGAACGCGGGGTTACAGATACAATAAACATAACATAACATACCATCACGCCTGTATTCCCCGAAGGGTTAGGCAGAGGTGTACTAATGTACACCCACACTACGCCGGTATGTTTAGGTCCCATGTAATAGGGGGCGAGCCTAGGAAAAATAAAATAGAATATTTTGGTTAGTCTTGCGCTTATATACTTCTGTAATATGTATAAAATATGTCTACATACAGTCTAAAGGTATGAGATTACACAGATTATAAGTCACGACGTTAATATTGTTTGTAAAACAATAAATTAGCATAATCTTGATAGATTTAGATAAGGACAACAATATTACTTACAATTATTTACGACTTATCGCCAGACTTTTTAATTTCTGCATACAATAGCGACTGGCGTATCAAGATTGAAACTGGATCGAAATCTTATTCGTGTGTTAAGCCCTTTATAATAGGCTTGTATGTATGTATGGTAATTTTTATAACAGTAAACTGCCTTGATTGGACCTTATTTGTCCAATTGTCGCAATTGAGGTTGCTAAACGATAGATCATGGGTGCGATTACCAATATAAAATAATATAGAGTTTTTCTATTGGAATTGGATTTATGCCTGGTTTATGGCAAAAAGTTCGCCCCATACATTGAACGTAATATTAGCCGTGGATAGTTGTGTAAATTAGTACCTACACTTCTGCCTAACCTTCTGGATACGGGCGAGATTGTAGGACGATAAAAAAACTTAACTTGGTCAGAAAGAAGATGAAATTACTTAAGCCCAAAATACTATCTTTGAATAAAGAATGGGAATAATGCCTCTTAGGTTAAAATGTTCGGATTCCCGAAACTAATATTCCTTTAAACGGAATTTCTAAGTGCCACTAGCAGACTCATTGATGTGTACCTCACTCCGTGTTTTAGATGCCTGACTAGTTTCGGACCCGACAAACCCTTTTCCATAAGCTCAACACGAGAATATGCGAGGGTGAAAACGTACACACTCATAAATATAAAAGTCATTCACGAAGGTGATTATGTGCGATTTTTTTGAAAAAGG
Source organism: Subacronicta megacephala (assembly GCA_958496365.1). Lineage (NCBI taxonomy): Eukaryota > Metazoa > Arthropoda > Insecta > Lepidoptera > Noctuidae > Subacronicta > Subacronicta megacephala. The sequence continues at coordinate 8,256,146 of OY292532.1, forward strand.
AACAATGTGACAGCTGGAAATGGCGCCATTTCCATCTGTCAGACGCCATTTTGCTTTTTTTTAATACGGTCTCGGGTTAATCTTTACATATCATAAAATTGTAACAGGCTGATGTCTTTACAGTATATATATTGAAGAAAACTATTATGGGACCCCTATATTAGTTTTTCTTTCTTTATTAGAGCAACAGACGCTAAAACAACAATTTCTAGATTTTTGTCTGCCTGTCTGTTTGTATTTTTGTACATATACTCGCAGCACGCAAAAACTACTGCATGGAATTGGATAAGGTTTTTACAGTTGTATTGCTGGAAGCTTAAATTAAGTGCATGTTTCATCTTGATAAGGAAAAAGAGAAGGAAGAGGACTGATGGAGGAATTAAGCCTGATTTACACAAGGCCATCGCTGGCTGCCAGTCTCACTGGCAGCCAACGCTGGCTTGGTATTTGCTTTGTGTAAACAGTTTTTTAAGCCAAGCCAGTGCTGGCTGCCAACGCTGGCGAGAATAGAGCGCCCGTCTATTTTTCAAGCCAGTGACCTCCGCCCGCATACCCCTGAATGAATGGCCTCGTCTTAACAACAGGGGCCAGGCCAACGCTGGCTTGTCTGCAGGACTGGCGCCAGCATTACTGGCTTCGTATAAACTCTGCTTTAGGCCTCCGGCGCTCTACACTCACCGTACGAAAGAAACACAACAGTATGCATACTTCACGTCGATATTCTGTGGGAGGGTAGTACTTTCTCGGTCGTGCTGACCCATTCATGCATCGACATACCAGCCAGACACTGCTAGCACTAAAACAACTAGATGAAACCTCAAAAAAATATACTTATTGAAAATAGTCCTTTTAGGACGCGAGTCAAACAGCGGGGAACAGTTAGTATTCCTTGATTTGAAAGAGACGAACATAACAACTCTTAATTTAGGAAATCTCGCTGTTTTGTTTAAAAACCATATACATACATACATACATACACGATTTAGATTACTTGTCCGTGTTTTGAAATGTCGGGTAAAAACAAATTTAGGTCACAACGTAACGACTGTGTGAATTTTAATATGTAAAAAGGTTGAATGTGTTTTGGAATAAGATACTCTACTCGTAAAACTACTTACATTTCAAAAAATTCAAATCTATTTCACACATAATAAAGATACACGTTGTTAAAGCAAGGTGCTCTACGAAAATGTGTCCGAATGTCTTTATAATTGGAAAAAAAAACAACAAAATATGATCTAGGTGCCGCGGCTGTAGAGACCGAGGTTCGGGGATGTCAGTTCTTTAAAATTGAGTAAAATTCATGGAATTCAGTCATAATTGAGGTCTTAAATTCCTGCGCAATCAACTAATCATACTTTTTTAATAGCAACAGTTTTTTCTTATGAACCAATCACTGATTCACCATCATCACATATTTGCATGTAACAACACAGTGCTTCGGATTGCGGCTCTAAATGACGTTAATTGTCAATCGTTAGGGTTGCCACACGTCATTATGCTTCGTTGTATGAGTTCATCAAGCACATATTTTACAGTCAAAGTGATGAATGAACTTCACTGGAACTAAAATGAGTCATTACGTCTTTTGGGCGTCGAATTGCCCAATAGAATGGTGGTACTCAAATTGTGGTTTTATAACATAGGTTGTACACTTGTTGGTAAATCAAGGTTGTCTCGTGGGCGGTCTTTAACGATTTACTTTTAAAATAAGAACTCTATCATTCCACCGCAAATGCTTTATGTCGGTATAATGATGTTTTCGTAATATATTTTTTTTGCGTTGTTTGACCTGTCCAAGGCAAGGACGTTTTTATTATCTACTTTGTTAAATTGTAAATAAGTGTTATTGTTAAACTGCTAAGTGATGTTCCTGTCACGTATTTAAATTAAATAAGATTAATGGCAAGCCGCAATTACAGCGTATTAAGATCGTCAAAGCGAATGAACCAAATTACTTTTTTGTGTGACTAGCCTCTTTATGATGCCATATTTTTTATTGTTGAATAAAAAAGCAGGCAGACCTGCAGTATTTTTTTTTAAATAACGAGGCCAGGGCGTTTTTTTAAACCTGAGCAATGAACTTTTTCAAAAGAATTCTGCAAGAAACTCCATGGACACTCTTTTAAAATAAAAGATTTTACATTATTCACTTTACACTATGGCGATAACAGGATGTGAGTACATCGGAGGTTTATGTCATAATTAGCCTGAAGTCAGGATTAAAATTAGAAAAAGGTTGTCAGCATCTGAGAACTCAATGTCAATCTAAAACAGATAACATTATGTGAAATAATATACATCATCAAAATATATTAACTATAAACTACTTAGACATAAGTGGCTACAATGAACTCACATTTACAGTTCCTGTTTACATAAAGTTGTAGTAAACAATACAAAAGAAAATTGTGAGTGACTAGGTAACCTCAGGGTGCCGGGGAGACCACCAGTGCATCTGTATTTTGACACCACACATTTTTATCAGCAACATAGTCCTTGATTTTATAATAGGCCTTCATAACAAGAACAGATTATTTATTTTTAAATTTCTTGCCGGTGAGATCGGTGACAGATTTTGGGAGTTAATTGTAAAAACGCACGCAATTTCCTAGAAATGATTTATTTGTTTTAGTTAATCTAAATTTAGGTACCACTATTTTATGTTTATTACTAGTATTATGGTTGTGAAAGTCGCTATTTATGCTGTAAATATGCACGATATATTTCAAAACATCATGTATATGCATTTTTACGGATATACATGATGTTTTGAAATATATAAAGTGGCGGCAGCGTTAGTATATTGACGTTCTTGAAGACTTCTCTAAGGGAATCGCGAGGGCCCATATTGTAGATTGCGCGGATGGCCCTTTTCTGTAAGATAAAAATAGAATCTACGTCAGCAGCTGATCCCCACAGCAGAATACCGTATGACATAATGCTGTAAAAGTAAGCAAAGTATACAAGTCTAGCCGTAGCTACGCCAGTGATCTGCCTAATTTTCCTCACTGCATATCCTGCGGAACTTAATCTGCGAGACAGGGCTGAGATGTGAGCACCCCACTGCAACTTACTATCAACCGTAATACCTAAGAAGATAGTTTCATTGATTATATCGAGTTTGCTACCTTCAAGAATTGAATTAGTTTCAAATTGTGGGACATTTGGTAACGAAAATTTTAAACATTTTGTTTTGCTAGCATTAACTAGTAAATTATTAGGAGAGAACCAGTTCGATAGGGATTTTAGGCTTTCATTTACATTAAAGAGATTGCTATCATTCCGTTCGATCTTAAATATAAGTGAAGTATCGTCAGCAAATAGAATAAGTAAATAGAATATATTAGATAACTCAGACATCATATAGGGGAGGTCGTTTATATATGCTAAGAAAAGGAAAGGGCCTAAAATAGAGCCCTGTGGAACCCCCATTTTGACTACAGACCCATAAGATGTGACTCCATTAATGCCCACTGTTTGGCGCCTCTCAGAAAGATAGGAGGACACAAGCTCCAAAGATAGCCCTCGAATTCCGTAGTGGTCTAGTGTACGGATAAGCGTGTTGTGATCAACGCAATCGAAAGCTTTGGAGAGATCACAGAAGATACCTATGGCATCCTGTGATCCCTCCCAAACCTCTTAGATATGAGAGACTAGTTTCGAGCCTGCATCAGACGTTGACCTACCCTTCGTGAAGCCAAACTGCTCACTAAGTAAAATCTTATTTTCATGAAAATGAGCTATCATTTGATTCAGCATGGTTTTTCAAATATTTTGCTTAAAGCAGGGAGAACAGAAAAAGGCCTATAATTACAGGAATCCGCCTTACAGCCTGATTTGAAAATTGGAATGACTTTACTGTGTTTCATTAGGTCTGAAAAGCTTCCCGTCTTAATACAAAAGTAAGTTTTCTTAGCTAGAGATTAAAAACTGTGTTACACAATTGCAGTTTTACTAACTCCCACATAGAACATGGTTTATTTATTATTGTTTATTATTTTTTGGCAATAAAATCCAATACGAAGGAGTATTAGCGGTTTCATTAGCTTACTAAAAGTACTTATTAAAAGAAAATGTAATCTACGTTCTTCGTCAGGACCTGGCCGCAATCTATCTCCTTGCCTTTTAAGTAAAATTCTATTAAGCAGATAAGGCGAGAAAAGGTAGACAAACACAGAAACAAAGTTACTTTTACATTTGTCCATACCATCACGCCTGTATTCCCCGGAGGGTTAGGCAGAGCTGTACCAATGTACACCCGCACTTCGCCGGTATGTTTGGTCCCGTGTAATAGGGGGCGAGCCTATTGCCATTAAGCGGGCACAAATACAGACTCCGAGCTGCTACTGAGAATTTCATAGAAAAACCTAGTAACACTTTGCTCGACCTGGGCATCGAACCTGGGATCTCTAGCGTAGCAGTCGCGATTAGGACCACTAGACTAATAAGACAGTCTTTTACATTTGTCAATCAAATTATAATAAAATATAAATCTTAAGCGCTACCCTATCAAAGCACAGATGGTACAGGATACAGGATTTTTCTGTGAAGACAAGATAATTTAAGTACTGACAGCAAAATGTCTGTTGGGTTCGCTAGTAAAGAATACATTTATTATAAGCGTGAAAAGAATACATAAAAAAATACCTATAGGCGAAATTAAACTTCGTATTTTAAATTAAAAAAAATATATTTAAAGTAGGTCCATATCATTCTCACATACTAATAAGGTTAGATAGAAGACCATAAATAGGTAAATTAAGATAAAAAAAGGAATCTGTGGAAAACCCACTTCATTGGAGTGAGGAAATTGAATTGAATTTTTGTCCTTAAAACCATAGGATTAAAATTTGCTTTTCAATATGTTAACATTTTACATAAATAGGTATTTTTATGCAAATACTAAGATAATGGCTATGCTATAAAATAGAGTGTATCGAAAATTATTAACCGGTCGATAAATATTAAAATTCCTTTATCGATGGAGCCTCTACATTTGGGTTTTGCCAGCTTTTTAATAAAAACGTGAGTGATAACGCTGATAAAAGCGTATAATAGCTTGTCTTAGACACATTAATGTCATGATTATACAATTAGGTGATTTTTATACATATAAGTATACCTATATTATATGGATATGGAAAGTAGAGTGACGATCTGAAAGAAGTTTTAATTTTGCTTACCGATATCTATACCTTACGAGACCCAAGAGACATCACAAAAGTCTACAACAAAACAATAAAATCACAAATATTCATCAAAATTGGTTCAGTAGTTATGAAGAATGAAAATACATACGGAACAAACTACTTTGCCATTTATATGGAATCTTATGAATATTTTAATTACACAGAATTCCTTAACGCGTTTTGCCTTTTATAAGGAGTTAATTAAGGCTTATTTTCCTCAATTCAGTTTAAGTTTTATGATACCAATCCGTCCGGTTATAGGTGACGAAATATATTAGGATTTCTTTGAAAGACCGCCAAACCAATTTACTTTAAATATACATAAGTGTTTGAGAAGAAGTTAGAAAAGTATCTGCCTCATTAGCCTAGTGATCCTAACTGCTACGCTAGAGGTCCTAGGTTCGATTACCAGGTTGAGCAGTGTTATTGAGTTTTCTATGAAATTCTCTGTAGCAGCTCAGAGTCTGGATTTGTGTCCGGTTAATGACAATAGGCTCGCTCGCTATTTCAGGAGGCTTAAACACGCCTCTTTCTTACCCCTAAGGGAATACACGCGTGATGGTATGATGGTAAGAAACATTATCACTTATTTGAAATAGTTTAATACTTGACATAACATACCATCACGCCTGTATTCCCCGAAGGGTTAGGCAGAGGTGTACTTAATGTACACCCACAGTTCGCCGGTATGTTACGAGCCTATTGCCAATCACCGGGCACAAATCCAGACTCCGAGCTGCTACTGAGAATTTCATAGAAAAACCCAATAACACTTTGCTCGACCTGGGGATCGAACCCAAGACCTCTAGCGTAGCAGTCGCGATTGGGACCACTAGACTAACGAGGCAGTCCTTGAACTTAATGTTAATTAAAAGTTAAATAAGTATGTATAGTGATACAGATTTACGTAAACGAAGACGATTGCATGGATTGAAGCAAGACGTTGTAATATAGATAGAGATCTTAGGTCGTAGGTTTGTCTATACCTTGATAGTGAAAAAGCGTGAATATGAATGTACAAAGTAAGTAAGAGTATCATTAGGTAGGTAATGTATTTCTCTGGCTTCAGCAAGACAGGGCGTTTGAGGGATATTTCGCGAAGTATAAACAAGCTGTACCCCCCGGTTTTACCCGCTTTGCCCCGCTCCTCGGGATAGTAGCGTGATGTTAAAAAGCATGTCACCTGCTTCAAGAAATGGGCTATCAATGCTAGAAAGAAATTTTCTAATCAAACTTGTAGTTTCACAGATAAGCGCATTCAAACAAACACACTCTTCAGCTTTATTCTATTGATGTACTGTATAGGTAGATGTCATTTTCTTTTATTTTTATTTTGTGATTGACCCAACGCAGGGCTGATAAGGCAAAGGCCTCTATCCTGCAAAGACTACTTAGAATAAAACCTTTACTTAGAAAGGAGGATTTACACTTCTGACAAATATAAAAGAAAAAGAAATATTGCCGTTCTTGATCCAGCATCTAATCGGATTAATGTTGGGATTAGGTGGAACAATAAATCTTCGCAAAGTGTAAATGTTGGCAGAAGAAATCCTTTTATTTACTCCCAAATTACTATCAATTTTTACTCAAAGACATTCACAATACATTCTACAGAGACGGTTATTTTTCTTCTTGATTACTTACGTTATTTATTTAAGCTGAAAGCATATTTTATTTAATATGGCCGATACCATATTTAATGCCTAATTAGGAATAAATTTGCTACATCAATTAAAATCTACCTCGCTTTAACATATTAAGCTCGCAACACTGTTTAATATGCTGAAATATGTAGGCCATTAACATAAACAATTTACATTGACTTCTGTAACATAACATACCATCAGGCCTATAGTCCCCGAAGGGTTAGGCAGAGGCGCACTAATGTACACCCACATTTCGCCGGTATGTTTAGGTCCCATGTAATAGGGGGCGAGCCTATTGCCATTAACCGGGCACAAATCCAGACTCTGAGCTGCTACTGAGAATTTCATGGAAAAACCCAATAACACTTTGCTCGACCTGGGGATCGAACCCAGGACCTCTAGCGTAGCAGTCGCGCTTAGGACCACTAGACTAATGAGGCAGTCATTCTTCTGGACTTCTGTACTTAGACGATTTTATGTAACCATACTAACTTCTACTCTGGTTGTCGCTCCCGTGAAAAAAATATAAAGAATTTAATCAAAACATACGATGACGGTCTCTTCTTTTTATTGATTTGCCTACAAAAGAGAAATCAAGCTCTATGTCAGGATCTGTTCAATTAATAGAGATAAGTTGTATCTTATAGAAGTTTTTAAGTTGAAAAATATACTTTCTCTTAAAGACTTTAATTCTGTTCAGTAGTTTTGCGCCAATCCTTACCAAACAAACAAACAAATCAGACACAGAAGATGTAATCACGTTTTTGGGTTTGGAGAAATTTATATGTATATTAAAATATATTAAAATTGAAGAAACAGACTTTTATTACAATTTTGTAATAGTAGGTACATGTACTTACATAACAGGCTTGGCCCGTCAAATTTAAACTTCGCAGTTGGTAACTAAAACTGAATTTATAGAATATGTCTAATAACAAATAATATTCATAACACGTCGTTTAGTAGGTGTTGTAAAGATGTTAGCTACCTGTCTATTAATATGTATGAGTGATCGTTGATGGGAAACAACTCACCTATATTATGTAACCCTAATTAGCGGTTTATAACACCATAATAATACATATATATAAATAATCGACATTGAGATGCTATACTCGCAGATTATCGAATAAGTGAAATTCACGCCCTCAGTTGAGAAGTTGCCGCCTCGTCTCAAGCTGCCACCATGAGTGAACATGACAACGTAATAATGCCTCTAATTTAATAATAATGCCTACACCATAGAAAGCAGAATATAATGTTTCATAAAGATCAGAATTTGTTACCGCTACGTATTTATACTCTAGAGCATTTCGGTACTAGCACTGAGCTGCTTAATACCTCAACGCTAATGAATGTAAAATCATTGATGAGTTTAAGACTCGCTCACACGTTTCTAAAATCTAAGATTACCTTTTGTAATTATAATTATAATTTTGTAATTATAATTAGATATAATTTTGTAATTATAATTAAATATTATTTATGTTTATTTATTTACACAGCATGGAAGACTTACAGCATATTAGGACACTTTACATTCTTGAACAGTAATCTGACAAGTCTTCACTTATAGAACCAGAACATTAAAAAGAACAATGAACTTTTGCTTACTATGAAAACGAAAATAAACTTTAGACTAATTACTGCGAAACACTACACTTCACTACACTACACTACCTAGCCGCCCGCATCTTTATTAGTGTTAAAAACATCGAAATCGCACTGTTTACACAAGTTGTTGAAATTTCTTCACAATATAAGAGTTTTTCCTATAATTTCAATCGATTAATTTGATTATAATAGCTTCAATCATATTGTCGCAATTATCCGGATTTATAAGCACAAAATTAAATAATCAACGCCGAGAAATAGGGGTGTTTGTTACAGAAAACTTCAATGAAAGAGACTTTCTTCTCATAAATTAGTTAATATTTCACCCTTCATCTCTCAATCAAAATTAATTAGCTGGTGATTTATGATCACATTGATTTGTTACTTTGTTTTCGTTTAATAGACTTCAAAATTTGTATCAAATTACTGATCTGAGGGTTTAATTAAATAATTAATAAATTTAGGATATTAGAGATTTTTCGTTAAATGATTTCAGTAAATAAGTAGATCTTTAGAGAGTAGTAGCGTAGAGTCATTAGCCTCATTAGTCTTGTTGCTGTAGTCTAGAGGTCCTGGGGTCTATCCCCAAGTCGAGTAAAGTGTTATTGGGTTTTTGTGTGGTTGCCTGTTCGAAACCCACCCATTGCACTATCGATATGAACCCACTCGTAACACAAGCATTCAGCTTAGCACGAGGGGTTAACAAGATTACTAGGAATTTGCGTACCCACATTGATAGTAAGCCTTATTTAAACAAAAAATATAATAAGTATAGGGTAATGTCTAAGGTGGCCTTAGACCAGTCTCCAACGGCACGCATACATCAGTCATTGTGTAGCTCGACGATATAGGGAGCTCAATAACCCTTCGCACGGCGATGCACTTTGCGTAATCATCATCATCATATCAGCCTATCACTAGCCCTCCACTACTGAACGAAATCCTCCCTCTAAGAGCTCCAACCATCTCGGTCTTGGGCAGTTCGCATCCATCCGCTGGTAGCCACCTTCTTCAAATCATCGGCCTATCGTATCGCAGGGCGTCCCACACTTGGTAACACACACATTTGCGTAATATTTATTTACTTTTTTATTTATTAAATTCTCAGTCACCAGATAATTACCATCTATGTTTTGTTCGTTCGACATATTTCTATATAAATAAATAAGTAAGCATTATTGTATAAGTAGGTATCTTGCTCCTACTGCGTTGAATCCATGTTAATTAAGATATAACAGACCCAAATCTTGTTAAGGACTACTTCGATGGGATTAAAATGTAACATCTACTATCATATATACCTACAGAGTAATTCGTTAAGGGGCTTGCCTTCATAACGTCACAAAATGTAATGTAGGTACTTAAAAGACTCGTAGCTAGGTAATAACTACCCTGATCAATCGATCTGCAAAGTAAAGGTGGACTTAACGCCGTCATACTATAAATAGGTGACCACAGTTATAATTCAAAATTGGTTTAAAATCTATAAATTTTAAATATTTAATCCATATGTGTTGTAGTAGTCTCATGCAGGTATGAATGGGTCGGCTTTACCGAGGAAGTGGGTAGTACTTCCTCGGTATTCCACAGAATAAAAACGTCAAGTAGCAGTATGCATACTGTTGCGTGTCGTACGGTGAGTGTGGAGCGCCGGAGGCCCAATTCATCCCTCAGTCCCCTTGCTCCTTCTATTCTCCTTCCCCTCCCTTTTCCCTAAATTTGGTATTGCAGATGTGCAGTGACGCCGATGATTTCTTACCATCAGGTGGCTCACCTGCTCGGCTGCTCATTTGTCGAATTATCCCATAAAAAAAGAAAGATACAATTATATAAATGTATTTTCTAGAAATCAATTATTATTGGCATGTGAACAAATAAAGGCTGTAATAATAATATGTACCAAATTTTTTGTGGTGCGCGAAATTCCTCGTGGATCATCTGCCTCCCGAACTCGTACCGACCAAAAACCACACCTCCCTAGGGATAGGGATAATGATAGGGTCATTATCCCTATCCCTTTTCCTATACTCACGGCTTTGGAATTCGTGACTTCAACCTTGCTTTGAGAGAGCCGGTTGTCTTATGAACACCTATGACATTATACGCACATAATTAGACGTACTGACACTCGCCGGCCCGGATAGCCAGTTGTTTATCCCTAGGATATCCTAGGAATGACTGGCTATCCGGGCATGATATCGGCCGGAAATTGGCTGGTGGAGACCTGGGGGGCAAACATGGCCACAGTTGGTAATCATACTATGATTCACAGACACACAACGTGCCTTACAATTCCAGTGTGACCATACCTCGAAGTCTACGAAAAGCTTATGTAAGGCGAGGTCTGCTTATATTGGAACTTTATGGGCCGTTATGTAGCCTTGGTGAAATTAGCCCTACTGACGGCAGTTGCTATGTGTAAAATACTGAAATTCAGCCACACCTGGTTAGGTTGGAAGCCGAGCCTAACAAATATACATGATGAAAGGGATGATTATAATGACATACCTATGCTGAGCTACATCTACATTCAAGTTTCCTCTTAACAATATTCTGATCAAGGTGAGATTTACCTGTGTTTTACTTCTAAAACAAATGAGTTGGGGTGGCAATGTTTGTTACCTTCGAGAGAGAGGAGGGTTATTCGCTTTATGTACAAAGGATAAACAATTGGGAAATGGCCAATATATCACACAGAGCTACACCAAACATTCGCAGAACCACCCTTGTTTTATGTGCAAAAGAAAATCCAAATAAGCAGCACTGATGTTGAACACACAACGAAAATATCAGCCAGGAGAAAAATAAAATTGAAGATAAACGTATTACATACTTTTTTTACATAAGAGGAGAAAATCTAGAGGCATGTATGTTCATGAGTAAAACAAAATGAGTTTTACTATCGAATATATTTTTCATTTCTATTGGATTTAAGTTTCAGTTTACATTGTAATAACTGTTTGTCTTTTTATGCCACCTTATATTTTTTTGATTGTGATAAGATGACAAAAACTGCAGCTAATTGTTCAGCTTTGGGCGCAAAATTAATGTTTTTTTGGTATTTCGCAAAATTTTCGGCTATAACGCATTCTAGGTACTTGGCAGTACAAATTTGAAAGTACTAAAAATAATTATCGTAGAAGATTTTTAAGATGGTTTTTAATTGTCAATTTTGTACAAAAAAAATCCTACGATTACGATTACCGATTTTTAAATCTAATTTTATTGAGTATTAGTTATTGTTAACGTCGCAATTTCTACTGCCATATATCTAAAATGTATTATAGACGAACAATTTGGGAAAAACACAAAAATAAGAAAATTGGCGCCTAAGACTGAATGATTAGCCATAAAGGTGCCAGCAATATTAGAGTTACCACTAGCGCGATGTCCAATAATTTCACGGGCTACTTCATCTTTCAAATTGAAACACAATAATGTTAGCATTATTGCTTGGAGGCCGAATTTTGGCAATTTATCGTGGGGTTCTGAAGGCCGGAGCTCGAAAGATTCTACTAGAAGAGTAGAATCACAGCAGTCGAGTGAACAATAGCAATAAATTATACAGATAATCATTTTATCAGTCGTAGAGACGTAACTAACCTTATTGGAACTGAGATATCAAGTCACGTCCAACATGGACGTGCAGTGTACGTAATATTGCGTATTACTCGAAATTTTAATATTGAAAAATCTCATCTGTAGTTCCACTGCCAATAAAACCCTAACAATCGAAACAAGATTGTGTTTTGATTGGAAGAGTGCAATATTCGCAATGTTGGTAGTAGTTTTGACTCTATTGGCGGTTTTCTAAAGGGGTACCAACTATTGAACATTAAAAAACATTAAGTAAGGAGTATAAATTAAGTAGGTCAAAGCATCTTTTTATGAAAACATTTAGGCGATCGAACCGTTTACTTATGAAATTATTGGCCACACTTCTTAACTCTTAAGCTGTGACCATCGAGCTTCGATAAACTTTATAAAGTAGGTACTTAGAACAAATCAAAGGGATTTTTGTGATAGACTGTTTCGAGTTTTATTATTTTGTTACGGAATGCCTACTTAATTTCTTAATTCAAAATGGCACATTAATTGTTTTTTTTAATAGATAGGTAATTGAAATTCGAATCAATTCGAAAAAGTGAAAATATTTTCAATTTTAGAATATGGTTATAGTCATATTGTAATGTTTATTTTTATTTTTCCAGGAATAAGAGCTACAATTTATTGTCAGTCTAATTAAGTCAATTCTATGCGCAAATATTAAGCTATTCAAGCTTGCACTACATATATTGTTGATCGACCAAAATCAATAGTAGCGTGTAAAGCGTCGAAGCGTCTCCGTGTAATTCGTCAGTTTCTTGGTTTGGTGGAGAAATTTCATTATTATTACTGCTTAAGTAAAGTATAAAATGCCTTGAGTAATGTATGCTCATTCATGTTTGTGAATTAATTCGATTTCAGGCAGGCTTCGAATCGAATTTCAAATTGAATTCCAATTCGAATTCCTGTTCTAAATACAATTAACACTCTTTTTGTATCTTGATCGAATAATTTATTTTTTAACTGCTTGCTCTGGAAACATTTTAATATTTTCACTTTTCCTCGAGTGCTGGTGAAATTCATGAATTTTCAAACGTTGATTAATTTCATAACAAAGGCTCACTTAATATTATTACAAAAGTTATGTAACTTTATTTCCATCAAAGAGGTTTTATAACGGGAATAAGTAGTTTTCGCTTATTCAGTTATCAACAAGCATATTGCGCGAAAATGGCTGATACTTTTTTAATAACCTTCGTAAGAGAGCGGCAAAGAATATTAATTTTGTTCGCAGTGAACTTGGAGAGGGCAAGTTGTTTTCTGTACTACGGATGATTAGTTTTTGTGATGAAGTTAACTAAAGACTAAACTTAACTAAAGAGATAACGATAACGATACGAACTTTAGTTTTGTAATTTTTGGAGTTGGGTAAATGATAAGTCTTTAGTATTTTATTTTAAATTTGACAGTTAACACTGCTTGACTTGGGAATCAAATCCAGGACCTTTAGCGCAGCAGTTTTTTTTTTTTTAAATAAAGCTTACTAGCAATGTGGGTAACACATTACTAGTATTCTTGTTAACCCCCTCGTGGTAAGCTAAATGCTTGTGTTACGAGTGGATTCACGTCGGTAGTGCAATGGGTGAGGTTCGAACCGGCAACCACATGATCGCAAGTCCGACCCCCTAGCCATTAGGCTACCGCCGCTTAAGTTGCGAAAGAATAATGAGGGAGCTAAACTAATTTCGATTAAAACTGGCAAAGGTATAGAATGCGTTAAGGTTGCAGACCCATAGCTCACCTTTTGTTAAATTAGTGGTCCTAACCGCAACTGCTACGCTAGAGGTCCTGGGTTCGATCCCCAGGTCGAGCAAAGTGTTGTTGGGTTTTTCTGTGAAATTCTCAGTAGCAGTTCGGAGTGTGGATTTGTGCCCTAAATGGGACCTAAACATACCGGTGAAATGTGGGTGTACATTAGTACACCTATGCCCTGTACGTGATGGTATGTATGTATCATCATCAACCCATTACATTGTCCCACTGCTGGGCACGGGTCTCCTCTCAGTACGAGAGGGATTAGGCTATAGTCCGCCACGCTAGCCTACTGCGGGTTGGCAGACTTCACACGCCGTCAAGAAAATCTCTCAAGCATGCAGGTTTCCTCACGATGTTTTCCTTCACCGTTTAAGCGCGTGATAATTAATTATTAATACGCACATAACTTCGAAAAGTCAGAGGTGCGTGCCTTGGATTCGAACTCGAGACCTTTGACTTGGCAGTCCAATGGTCATATCACTAGGCTATCACTGCGGTATGTATGTATGAAAGATTTAAAATAAATGTAAAACCTATATAGAATTACATTTTCAAATAGAAAATTTTTGGAACAAAGGTATTTTGAATTATGAACACTTTCGGCCGGACAGTACGGACAAGTCCACAAATTACTAATGCATTGGGAATACTGCATCGACGCTAGCGCCCCCAATCACTTTGCAAGAGAACTAATTGAACAACCTAGTTGCCGCCACATAAATTCCGCCTTGCTTTCGTAATAACCTTTAAAACAAGTAATTACGTAAAACAACGTTGAAATTGGAGAAAATATATTTCAAATATTTATTATAGCTTTCTGCTCGCGGCTTCGCCCGCGTGGAGCAAGTATACGTTTCTTGACATTTTACGGGATAATATAGCCTATAACACTCACGAATAATATAGCTTGCTATTGGTGAAAGAATTTTTCAAATTGATCCAGTACTTTCAGAGCCTATTCAATGCAAACAAACAATCAAATCTTTCCTCTTTATAATATTAGTTTAGATATTCGGCTTTGGCAAGCTTTTGGGAAGTAGGTATCAAAGTTGATTGTTGAACGCACGGCTACACAGCAAGCTATATCAATCCACTTTACAATGGCCTCTTATTATATGGGAGCCTATACAATGCGAGATCAGCTTAAACTGGATTTGTATAGGTTGACCTGTACTGAACCCGGTTGAACTATATTGTCTTAGAAGAAAAAAAATACTATAACTTTGAAACTAAAAGGCATTAAAAATCTCGAAAGTATACTTTTGAGCCCTTTTTATGCGCGTTAAATTTGTGAGCCTGTGCCTCGGTGGCCCGAAGGATGCGAGTCTGCAAAGTATGTCCCACAAAACGATGATAACAGATACAATGATAATACTTACTATTGCTGTTTTGTGTGGAAAAATCCAGTCAATGATCAAAGATAATAAGATCAGTGATAATCAAAGTTTACATAAAGTGATCATTTTAGCCCCCAGCATATGGGGGCTAAAATGATCACTTTATGTAAACTTTGTAGAAAGAATCTCATTTTAAGCCATTTTAGCCCTACTGTATAAAATATATCCATAAAATATGAGAAGCAATCTCATTTGTCATTGAAACTATAGGGGTATTGGCAAAATATTGATGAAAGTATGAAAATATTGGCATTACGCGGCAGAAAGGTTTTCTAGCCGCAAAATGTTTGCTGCTTCAGTACCTACACATTGTAATTTTGGTTGTTTTGCAAATATATACTTACTGTAGGATAAAAACCCTCCAAAAATACTATGAAAGAGATCTTATATAAACAGTATTTTTTAATAAAATCGAATTCGGAGCCAAAACTTACTACTTTTGAGTAGTAACGATTGCATTTTCGGGTTCTAGGACATGCTGATTGCCGGTTTCCCCACGATGTTTTCCTACACGATTTTGGGAGCACTGATAATGAAATCATTTACACAAAGTAAATGATGTCCTGTCTTGGTTCGAACCTACGACCTACAGTCGACAAAGTCGTAAATCGCGGCCGTGAACACTAGGCCACCACAGCATCTTTGTAAAAAAGGAATTGTCTCAATGTTATTATTTCAAGTAGGTAAATAAAGAAGTTAGTAGAAGAACCCTTAAACACACAGAATTAATCATTAGATTAGCATCGAACAAGATTCAGGTAATTGAACGGAAATGCCAAGGCAGGGGCAGGGGTCACTGTGGTTCTGGCTCGTCTTGTGGTTTCACGGTGTATTATTAATGGTATGGCCACGAAACCAGTGGGCTTGAGTGCGAATTATTCATCTGCTTTGAATAACTGAGGGCCGAGCTCGAATTGTTCTGACGTAACATATAATTGACGTCAGCAATTTAAAATGTACATTCAATACATAATATTTAAAAAAAATATTTATATTTCACAAACACAATACCATTATTATTATGTTTCTGTTACAAAAATAATCTGTTGAAACTGGAACCCGCGATCTGTAAGCATATGTAGCAATTTAGGCATCCAGTTTGTTGTATAAAAATGTTGATAAAATATTTTTTTATCAAAATTTACTTTCAAACATTATGTAATAAAAGCTTTCACGCTCTGTTAGTTCAAATAAGAACTATTTGTAACATGAAAGGAGCCAACATAAAAGGTTCGCTGTTATTAACTGGTAGTAACTTGTATACAAAGGAACGTAACGAAAAAGTTATCAAAAGAAATTAAAGTTTAATACCTTGAGAATGTATATTTATTAAATTTACGAGAATCAACCTTGACTCTAGTTATGATGAGCGGGAAGACCTGTTAATATTTTGCTTATTGCGTTACATAGTCATGTAATAAAAACATAAAATACCATCACGCCTGTATTCCCCGAAGGGTTAGGCAGAGGTGTACTAATGTACACCCATTATTCGCTGGTATAATTAGGTCCCATGTAATAGGTGACGAGTCTACTGCCATTAACCGGGCACAAATCCAGACTCCGAGCTGCTACTGAGAATTTCAAAGAAAAACCCAATAACACTTTGCTTGACCTGGGGATTGAACCCAGGACCACTAGCGTAGCAGTCGCGCTTAGGACCGATAGATCTATGAGGCAGTCTTCATGTAATATGAATTATAACAATCTAGTAATCATCATCATAAGGATCAGTGATGCTATTCACTGTTGGATCAAGGCCTCTTTAGGTATGTATCTTCCATTCTTTTCAGCTTTAAGCATGTCTTGTCTTCAGGGTCCAATTATTTGTTGCATAAGTAACCGTTGGCAACACGTATTGATTGAACAGACAGATAGATTTAGTGGTTCGGAGCGTTACGTAAAGGAAGCCCAAAACAGCCGAAAAATAATTAATAATTCTCTGCTTTGGCAGTCGGCATTTGGCCAAGATGGCACGTCATGTCAAATCAAATCAAATGATTTTATTACAAATAAGCGTTTATGAAACTTTATTGACTCTAGTTGCACGAGAATATCGTTCTTGACAAATTATTTATTTGTGTTTTAATAAAGAAATACAACGGATCAAGTGAGTTGCGTATGTTAAACTCAGCTTGCAAATAATCAATATATTTTCTTTCCAAAACGCTAATGGAGTTTAAAAATTATACTTATTTGCAATAGGTGTATCTAAGATGAGCAGATAGCAATTTAAAGCGATTTGGTTATGGGTGCAATAATTTTATGACTCCGTAGGCTCCACAACAGATGGTGAAGTTGATATATAGCCAAGTTATACAAAATGTCATGGCAGGTTGATAACGGTACTACCTGCTGGGTACACTGGATAAATATATCCTTCAGATATCGTCACCTGGCTCTTAAAAAACCCGAATGCTAACGCACCTTGTGTATTGACAGTGATTTTTGGATTTGAACAACTTTCAACAGCGTTTGCATTACTTGGTCACTGATACAGTATAGGTACATCTAGACAGACAAACAAATATCTTATGCATCTTATACTAATGAGATCTCTCTAGCTATCAAACCATAAGAAGATTTAAAACATACACAGAAAAGCAATCCCTCGTAATTGTTTTGTGGCTACTACAGAAAAGCGAAGGCACAATTTGCATTCTTGAGACAAACCCGCGAACTTTAATGTAAATGTGGTGTTTGAAATTCCAGCGGTTAACCATTAAAACCCAGCCGTTGTTCAAATGGAAAACGAAAACTAAATTGAAGTGATAAACGAATTTGTTCATTTATGTATGACTAAATTCGAGTAGGTGACATTAAATCCATCGAATCACAGAGACAATAGAAAATAAAGTGTTCTTGAGCGTTAAAATTAAAAGAATGCTCTCGATTGAAAGTAAAGAAACCAATGTTCTTTTAGGGTAGGCCGTATAGTGCTTTTTATAATCATGGCATGAAGTCTAAATTGTCAAAATTTGAATGTCATATTAAGATGAGAGTTATCACATCTTAATCTTAAATTCAAATTTTAATGTTCTTATTATTCGTATTTTTATACACGCACGTCTCGTGGCCCCAACAAATACGTGATGTTCCGTATCGCACTGGCCAAACAGTACCCTTTTTTATACATAGTAATTCTGTACCTCTATTTTTAAATTATGTAATGTAATTTGGAAAATTACTGTTATCATTTCCCGTTTCGAGGAAATTGATTCATTTATAAAATTCCATTTGCTTTGTGAACTAAAACAGTCTACACTTGATCGATTAATTGATGTCGATTACAGTTGTACGTTTTAAAGACAGTTTACTAATTGTTGGTCTAGACAAGTACTAAAACTTTAATAAAAACAATAATTGTCTCGCACAAGGCGAGGTAAATGTTGTACCTATGTTTTACTAAATGTTATTCAGGTATAATTATAGATTTTTGAATATCAATTTACGGAGCTTAATAGTTTTCTTTTTGGGCCGAGGTAAAACAAGCCTAATAATTTGTGTTGAAATATTTTGGTATCAGGTTTTAACAAACGATAATAAAATATTTACGGCTGATCGTCTAGCCTAGGGTGCTAAATTATAACATTTTAATTGTTTTTGCAAATTATACATCTGCAACACATTCAAGGATCTATTAGAAAGGACAGTAGGAATAACGAATTTTTGCTTAAAAATCGTAATCGTAGGAGACAGCAGTGTAAATTGTAAATTTTATATCCCTACTAATATTATAAATGTGAAAGTAACTCTGTCTGTCTGTCTGTCTGTCTGTCTGTCTGTTACGCTTTCACGCCGAAACCACTCAACCGATTTTGATGAAATTTTGGTACTGGGATAGACTAAAGCTTGAGAAAGGACATAGGCTACCTTTTATTGCAAAAAATATTTTTGAAGGGGTTGAAATAGGGGGTGAAAGTTTGTATGGGAGTTCGTCAATTTTCAAGATAAAACCATGAAACTTTATATTAAGACACTTGATATGAAATAAATAAATATTTGCCCTAGCGTTTCTGAAATTCGACCTGTTTGGGGATGAAATAGGGGATAAAAGTTCGTTTAGAAGTCCAAACAAAGTCACGCTTTCAAGTTTAACCCCGGAACCGATTTTGATGAAATTTGGAACAAAAATAGACTAGACCTTGGGAATGGGCAAATTTTGTGGTCTACCCGAGCAAAGGAGCGGACGGAAAGATATGTAAGGAGAATTTGCAGTTTCCCGCCAGAATTGGAAAAAACTAAACAGTCAAAATCGTGTTGACCACGCGGGCGAAGCTGCGGGCGGAAAGCTAGTATTTTATATTATGAATTTACGAAAAACAACCAAATTATTACTTAGCACGTGATCAATCCGTCTTAAAGAACCTTGTTATATGAGGTACACAACAAGCTTTTTTAGTTTATGTGTTGCCGCTTCACATTTGCTTTTTTTACTTGTCGAAATCCTCATGGATTTCCTTGGCACGAACAGACGCGGCGGGAAGGGTCGGTGTTCACCAATGATATACTTATATATCTAATACGTCATTGGTGTTCACCCATATTGAATGACCTACTGACTAAAACCACACGGGTATCTTGCCTCGCCTTTTTGTGCTCAGATCGATTTGTCATTCCTTCGTGTCTCTAACAGTGCTTTCCATTTCACCTGGCCGAACAAAAACTTTGATTAGTCAAGCTTCGCAGACCGAACAAAGTTAATGGATTATCGGAGCCTTCGATCTTTGACTCAAAGAGATATCTACATAATTTCTACCACAGATCTTCTTATCTCATTGTTGGGAAGATAAAGTACACAGTAAAATTTCAAATTGTGTTTCAAAGTAATCGAAGTTGCGAAGTAAAAGTTGTGATGTTAGAAAATGAATGAACGCTCTTAATGCTTAGCAAATACGATTTGACCGCGCTGTTCAACAGTTTAAACAAATTAAAATTAATTATGTTTTTTTTCAACACGCAATGACATCAGCTCTTTAAAATAATAAAGTAGGTAACTAGGTACTGACTAATAACGTGACTGGGCACAAATCTTGCAAATGTTGACGTTTCTAGAAAAATGTGGAAAAATCTCATACTGCTGATACAACATTTTTTTTATACTGAACCGTAGAAAATTTAATTGGCCTCGACTCAACAATATGAATAACTTTTACCCAGTTGAGTCGACATAATGTATGAAACACCTGTTTTTTTCTGCGATATTTAAAATAAAAAAAGAAGTGTATAGAAATAAGGTTGTATTTTATGGAGTATTGGTAGGCACATCTATCTTCTACTATATAAAAATAAGTCGGGTTTTCCTCCCTGACGCTATAACACCAGAACGCACGAACCGATTTCCACGGTTTTGCATTCGTTGGAAAGGTCTCGGGCTCCGTGAGGTTTATAGCAAAAAAAAGGCCGAAAAAAAAAACACGGGCGAAGCCGTGGGTGGAAAGCTAGTTCATTATATAATGATTTTAATATTTTGTTTATTATCTTGTCGTTTTATATTTACTCTAATCTAAATTGATAAGGATATTCTCTTATATTTTAGCAACGCAGAAAGGAGGCTATGATAATACTAATTGATTGTCCAACTAGCCGGTTATTTTAATTTTAATATAATATATTCACATTTCGGAAATAAATCATTTCAATAGGTACAAAACATTTAATTTGAAACAGCCTATTGTTAAAGCGGTTTCCATTGACCTTTGCGGCTTTTTGTCCATATTATTTAGATACGATATCATCTGTAGTAAGCCTTTTCTCTGATTTTGGGATTGGCTTTCAGTATAACTAGATGGGGATTTTTATGTTACACACGAAAGGGTTGCCATAAATATGTTAATAATTTAAATGGCAAAAACAAAATCTGCATTTCAGGATTGGTTCTATCGAAAATGTATGAGATGCTGCCTAAAAACACATCACACATCCTAATACTAACTTATTTTAAAAGAAATCAAGAAAAAAAAATTAAAAGAAAAAAAGAAGCGACGAAGAAACATAGGAAGGAAAGGAAAGTAAAGAAGAGACTAAGAAAAGTAATAATGTAAAGGAGAGACATGAAAACATGAAAGAAAGAAAGTATAGAAGGGATGAGGAAAATAGGAAAGGAATATGAAAAGAAAGAAAAACAGAACATGATGATGATGACAACAAAACTTAGATCATTCAGTATTGTATTACTTCGCTACAATCGCTTTTATTTACAATAGTAAGTAAATATGTATATCGAAAATAGTTATTTTTAATAAATTTTGTAAACAATTGGTTGGCCCATCTGTGTTTGTGGTTACAGATGTATACGATATCTAAAAGTAAACCCGCTTGTCTAAATATTGGGTCTGGTCATCAATTTACATGTTTGATATGGAGTTAGGGAGGAAGAATTCAAATGGAGTTTTGGATCCATGTTTGTTTTGTGTTCACCCATCGCAGTTCACACAGAGTTTGGAATTCTGTGAAATCGTGGGTTAAAAGGTCAAGGATTAATACATTTCCTGGGTCAATACGCTTTAGGCAATAATGACCTTTAACTCCATCAAAGCATTAATAGTTTCGGTAAAGTCTTGTGGGTTAACATAGCAACATATTTTACGTAGCTCGTGGTATTAGGAATTTCCCTTAATAATAAAATCCTGTTTTACTTGTTTCTATCATTTGTATGTATTCCTTTGCAGAGTTTTTTTAATCT
This sequence comes from Subacronicta megacephala, assembly GCA_958496365.1. Classification (NCBI taxonomy): domain Eukaryota; kingdom Metazoa; phylum Arthropoda; class Insecta; order Lepidoptera; family Noctuidae; genus Subacronicta; species Subacronicta megacephala. The sequence continues at coordinate 8,278,041 of OY292532.1, forward strand.
GTTTTAAGGGGACTTTGTCAATCTTGATTATGTCACCCCATATACTCACACCTTTTTCCCGCAGGGGTAGGCAGTAGAAAGAGGTATGTCATGCCCTGCCCATGTTAAAAAAACTGTAACTCCATAAGTATTATTCGGCGTAGGAATAACAGCATCAAGATGAACATTGGTTCAAACATAACCAGTGGTAAGGAATAAGTTCTCTACTAGATAAAACTTTTTATTGCTCATAATATAGCTTATTAGCTATACAATTCTCGTATAAGCTGACCTGGCACTGTATTGGTTTTCCGTAAAATGCGAGGTCATTTTATACTGAACACTTATAGCTTGATCATATAAAGCTATAGGCTAGCTGAGCGAGTAGGTATATAGATTTAAAATTAATAAGTTTATGCACCATAATTTAATGGGAGGATAGGTGGTAGTAGGTTATAAGTGCCAAATAAGAGCTCAATTGCAGTATATTCCAAGTCACATATCTTCTGGAATGGACGGGAATGCCTCACTTGTATAATAAATTTGAGGTGAGGCGGAAGGTAATGCCATCTCTCACGCTGTACGCATTGAGTGCTAACTGCCTAGGTACTAGGATTGATGATGTTCTTAAGAGAATTGTGGTCACCTTATCGTAGGTTAAATTTTATAGACTACATTTTTTTATGGGTAGTAGTTCTACCAGAATATTATATTATACAGATCATAAACATACCATCAAACCTGTATTGCCCGAAGGATTAGGCAGAGGTTTACTAAGGTACACCCAAATTTTGCCGGTAAGTTTAGGTCCCATATAATGAGGGGCGAGCCTATTGCCATTCACCGGGCACAAATCCAGACTCCGAGCTGCTACTGAAAATTACATAGAAAAACCCAATAACACTTTGCTTGACCTGGGGATCGAACCTAGGATCCCTAGCGTAGCAGTTGCGCTTGTAACCACTAGCCTAGCGAGGCAATTAATATAAAAAAATAAATGATGCCTTTATTTTTTTATATTAATTGTGTTGTTTTATCGAATAGCTTAAAAATCATGGCTTATCAAAATGCCATTTTAATTAATCTATTTTAAAAATTAATTATCAGGTGCGTAGTACCCGTAACCGGCGCATGTGTATGACAAGATGTATGAATGTTGACGAAGCAAAAGACGTATGCAAGAATCGTAGCAAATGGCGTTCTATAGTTTCGGCGGCGTGAGCGTATGTATGTATGTTAATTACTAGGTAAAACAGAACAGTATCCAATAAACACAATATATTTATAAAAAATATATTAAGATGACCTTCCTTGTTCAAGTACCTACAATAAGAAGTAGTTTTAAGTACCTAAATTCAAAGTATATCCGTTTCTCATATCTAATCCAATATTCTGAATCATCAAATGATTGAAATAAAATAATATTGATACGAACTAATAAAATAAGTTTAGTATAATTTATTAAACACAGTTTTAAATTAAATATTTTTTTTTAACAAGAAGTGTGACAGCTATTTCAGCATAGATAACAATTTTACGGCACCTCTTCGTAACAGATAAAAAAAACAAAAGGAACAAAAAAAAACAAGATTAATGAGTTATTCTCCCAAAGACAAAATTCACTTTGCATTCTACTCACAAATAGCTAAGTACGCGAGGAAAATAATATTAAATATTGAACTTTAGGTTCAGTGGTCATATATCAGGCTGACATGGCCTGTCGTGACGTTGGACGGTACTAAACTGTAAATACAATCGCTTTGTATTTTACCGCCGACTTCTCAATACAGTAACGTTCCTTTTACAGTAAGACAAATTTTATGTAGTTTGTGGGTGGAAGTTAAAAAAAAGTTATAGAGCGCCTTCAAAGAAAAATTCAATTCAAAAACTGTTTAAAAATATTTTTTATGTATCTTGTTTAGGTTGTAGGCAAAATAATTATGGTACCTACTCAGTACGTATACATTGCAAGCGAAAATTCCGGTGTTTAAACTAAATAGATCATTATTCGCATGCATCACGCATAATTTCGGCAAACTTACAGTTTTGTATAACTGACGATAATAACCTTGTAGTTACTGTGTTGTGTTAATGAAATTATAATAGTCAAATTTCCACTCGCTCGGGGCGTCTGTTTTCGCTCCGTCGTCGACCGCATCGTTACTTAACATAAGGTAAGATAGCGGTCAAACGGAAGCCTATTTATTATAAAAGACCTTCCCAGAGCCGTCAAAAAATACAGAATAAGTGCTATAGCAGCAGACTGTTGGAGGCTTTTGAAGATGATGATGAAGTTATAAGAATAAAGAAGTTTATTAGCGGCCAAATGTAAACTTCTTCATTATTATTTTATAGTATATTTATTTATATTTCGGCTCTGACCAGCACGGGACGAAACCAAGTGGTAACCTTCTTATTATTATTGAGTATCTATCAATAAAGAGAAAACTAATCACGTACCACGCGTCATTTTAGCACAACAATTTATGTTTAACGGGCGTCAATTAATATCTAACCGTCAGTGTATTATGTGTTGTGTTAGTCTATTATAACGGTCGAATTTCCACTTGCTCGGGGCGAGCAGGCTTGTTTGACTTGTATTATGCACCGCTAATACAAAATGTAGTAACCAGTAGTTACAAATACATTTTTGTTGACCCTTTAACTACGTACATTGCAAAAATGCACAACATATAATTCCGATTTAATCTGACATGTGTACTTAAATGCCAATCTTAAATTGTTTAGTTTTCGGTTTTATCACAATATAGTTTGTTAACGTTTGATGTTATTTGTTAATTTAATAGAATATTCACAAAGATATGAATTTTCTAATTAAATAAAATTTCTAATGAAAGAAAAATATTAATAGAATATTTGTATTTTTAGGCATTTTCCATGCAAAGATTATTAAGTTATTTTTATGAAGGAAAAATACGACCGCGGGTTGGATTCGTACCTGCGTCTTCTGGTTAAGTACACCAGACGCTATGACCGCTAAGCCACCGCGACTCCCACCCGCCTCGTCGAAATTTGCCTTCACATTTTTAATTTACCTACGTCTGTGAGGCGACATTGAAGACTACTTCGTTACTGTACCTTGTTGTAGATTTTTTAATGTCGTTACATCGTTCTGTGTACTGTCTGGTTTTATGTTTGACACGTTGTCTGATTTATACCCGGGCGTGTTTTCCACCTTCACCGATTTTTATGTAGACTACAACAGTCTTACTAGAATTTTTCATCGTTAAATTTACAGTTCCAAGGTACAAGCAATTTCCTAAGTAATTAATTAGATATAGTGGAAACTGCAAGCCGGATTGGGGTTACTCTTGGTTGTCAGTGATGATGTTCGTGATTTCACAATATACAACATTAGTTTTTGTTTACCCGAAAGCCGAAATAGTTTGTTCAGAATCAGTAACAGAAGCGATTGCTATGTTTTTTAGCCTATGTTATATTTTAGCACCAAAACATGTTAAAAATTATTCAAGTTTTCCTGGGCGGGGAATCGAACAACCACACCGGATTGCTATGCTTGGCTTGAGACATTGCAAAAGAATAGTCAACTAATAGTTATAGTTACACAAACTATAATTTAAAACTATAGTGCCATAAATTAAATATTTTTTCTTTAATCCTCATAATTTATGCTTATGATCTCAACACTTTTTTTTTATAATAAACAAAAATCAAATGTTTATAATAAGTATCAGGTTTTTTGTTTATGCTAATTTATGAGCCGCTAATACGAATTTGACGTGACTTTTAATAATTATATATTTCGTATGAATTCTTTCTTTAAGTAGATACCTAGGTACCTACCTTTATTATGATTATACTTTTTACAGGATTCGTTTTTGCTTCAATACTGGTTGATGGTGTTTTATTATCACTACATCTTATTAAACAAAGTCCTCCGCCACGTCTGTCTGTTCGGGATTAACTCAAAAACTACTGCACCGATTTTCATGCTGTTTTCCCCAATGGATAACGTGGTTCTCGAGGAAGGTTTAATGTATAATACATTCCGAGAAACCACGCGGGAAAAGACGTGGGTGGAAAGCTAGTTTTTATATATATATATATATATATATATATATATATATATACGGCGGCCGGCACATCCAAGTACCACAAAAAGTCAATTTTTCTCAGTTGATTTTGAACTTAATGTCGACGTTTTAAGGTTCAAAATCATTTGGAGTTTGACAGTTTTGTATAACTTGATGTGCTGGCGATTGTACCTATGGAAATTATAAAAAATTTAGTTCATTGCTATCGGATTATCTTGCGGAACTTAGTTACAAAGTCACAGAGAACATTATTAAATCTTATTTTTTGTATTCCTGTTATAGTCATAGTCTTATAAACTCTAGAATATACGGTACATTTTTTTTTAATTTTATGTCAAACGCTCTTTGGCATTATACATATTTTTGCTCATGAATTAATAGGCCTGACTGCCTCGTTGGTCTAGTGGTCCCATTCGCGACTGCTACGCTAGAGGTCTTGGGTTCGATCCCCAGGTCGAGCAAAATGTTATTGAGTTTTTCTATGAAATTCTTAGTAGCAGCTCATAGTCTGGATTAGTGCCCGGTGAATGGCAATAGGCTCGCCCCCTATTACATGGGACTCAAACATACCGGCGAACTGTGGGTGTACATTAAGTACACCTCTGCCTTACCCTTCGGGGAATACAGGCGTGATGGTATGTTATGAATTAATAGGTAATAGTGGTCTCATGAGGGCAAAACAATAGATTTTGCATGTTTCACTAATATGGCGCTTGACAGGCTTACACTAATTCATGCTAAAATAACATGTTGAACATGTTTTTGTTAAAATGTGACTTACTCATTAGTGTAGTAGTCTCAAGCGCGACCGCTACGGTAGCGGTCCTGGGTTCGGAACCCAGGTTGAGCAAAGTATTACTAGATTTTTCTACTGAATTCTCAGTAGCAGTTCGAAGTTTGGGTTTGTTCGTTACATGGGACCTACCTGTGTATTTAGTATACCTCTACCCTACCCTTCGGGGAAAACAAACCTGATAGTGAGGCGACAGACTACTGGAGGTATAAAATATACGGTTGTCATGCTAAACTAGCAGCGATTGAGCTTCCCTAGCAAGCGTTGCATTGTTTCATTAAAGTTGGCAGGTTGAAAGTTGTAACGATGTTTCTCTGCAGACTAAACAACTAAGAGTAATATTTTACTGAACTTTTCTAGCCATTTGCCTTCCTCAACGAACACCATAGAATACTAATTAATATTTTTGCTCGTATAATAAAATATTTTATATTAAAACATTCACGATGTTTCGTAAAATCATTCTTGTTATCAGGTCAAGATTTTTCCGTTGAACATTGTACCTTTTTAACAATTTTACTTTCCTCTCATTCCTTCTCATAAAAATATAGCGCTTCCTCTTCTGTGTATATTACGTAGAAAAGAAAGGTAAAATGAGAAACTATAATCTTTTAAGCATTTTCCTCGTTATAATCCTACTAATATTATTATTAATGTGAATGTTGGTTTGTTAAAAACAATTCAACCTCGCAAAAATAGCTGAATTTATGTCGATGAAATTTAGCATGCAGCTAGTTTAAATCCTGGACTAACATTGGATATATTTATCCAGGTTGGATCGAATTCTGATATTCCACTGCAGAGTAAAGCCTCTTTATCCTTTTTCCACACGATTTAAGGCTATTTTGGGCCAATCCTTCCAGAAGAAGTCGAGCTCATCCCGCCATCTTCGTCTAGCTATCAGTTATCTGCCATTTTGAGGAACCCACTCAGTATTTCGTTTAGCCGACAACTCGTTTGACATGCGGCAGACGTGTCTCAGTGCCAGTGTCACTTTGAGCTATTTGGACTATGTTAGTGATGTTGGTTTTGGAGCGCAGAACTCTATGATGCGGTCTGCTATTTTGGCACCTGTCATACTGCGTTTAATGGCTCGCTAAAAAAGAGTGCGATATTATAATTAAAATCTATCATTTTTCATTGACCTATTTCGCTAAATTTTTCGACGTTTATTCCGACAATGGTACAAAGAAATTAAACTTGACGGTGTCTGTTCTCCAAGGATCACTCTTGGAAACAGCCTCTCAACTGAGCTGTAAAAGTCGAGAAATAAACAAAGTTAAATAAACCTTATCGAAATTATCAGAAGTACCTACTTGTAGATTTCATTTTAGGAACTGCTTAGGCATGTGACACACTTACGCGGGTTGGTACATTGGTTTCAGCAGTAATAGGGATATAGACTCTATTTAAATAAAAACATATAATTATGACACTGTGAATCTAATTAATAGTTAATTATAAAAAAGAACCACTAAAATCACTCTATAATCACGTGACAGCAAATATTAATCAGACTGCATGACGACACTAGTTCAGCAACATTAATATGACTCATGGACACACGGTTGTACAATAAGTAATTTATCAATTTCCAGTATAAGCTGAACTCTTAAGTGTACGATAGATCATGTAGATCAACCATGTCATTGTGCCACATGGCCACAGAACATTAAATAGCATTTTATTTATTAAATTATAATTAAAGTAATTAGTAAACAAAGAAAATAATTTCTATTATAGAAATTCACTATGAACTATGTAATGTTCTTTGAGAAATAAATTATCTTTAAACCGAAATGACCACACGTAATACATAATTATATGTTGAACGCCAAACCGATGTAACGCTAACGCTGTTATACATACATATATTATAATATATCAGCTCGTACCGATCTGCTAATTTTCACGAAGGCTATGTACACACGGCTACACATAAAGCTATACAAAACCAGTTTAGACTGACCTCCCATTGTAAAGGTTTTCCGAGCAATTCAAGGCCAGCCTATACTGGTTTTGTATAGCTTGATGTGTAGCGCCGTGTGTACATGCGGCTAAGCCGAGCGGCCTTTTTTCCCGAACAAGTATTTATACATATATAGGATACCTAGATCAAAACTTAGACACTGAAAAATAAAATGATATTTGATAAGTTTGAATACAAAAAACGGAAAATTTACGTAATTGTTACGTTTAAAAAATTATTTACCTTCTAATTCTGCGATATATTCGATTTTACCGCTCGCCTACCCGACCAAGTGTGTAGCACGCCTTAGTGCCTAAAAACATTATACTCACGGATATAAAAGATCATGACAGAAGTTCCTTACATAAATCATATCTTAACATTCATAGGTGTTTTCTTAATATAGCGTTTCAAACTATAACTGAGGTCAGCGTCTGGAAAGTACAATAAATCAATGTAGGCATTATGCAAATGTTCGCGGCCACATACTGAGCCAATAGGATGGGTTCGTGTGTAGCCAGCCTTATGATGAGACTGGCAACTTAGATCAATATTGTCTATGTAAATATAAGGAGCGTTTCGATACAACGCGGTTTGTTCCTAATTTAAATTCCATTTGATGGCATTGTTGTATGTTAAGTGGTAGAAATGTGTGGGTCACAGTTATTTGTTCGGCATTTCTTGCCCGCCAAACTGAGTATAGGGTAGAATAATTATGCTTTCTTAAAAAAAGCTAAGACTGCCTCGTGAGTCTAGTCCCACTCGCGACTGCTACGCTAGAGGTCTTGGGTTCGATCCCCAGGTCGAGCAAAGTGTTATTGGGTTTTTCTATGAAATTCTCAGTAGCAGCTCGGAGTCTGGATTTGTGCCCGGTGAATGGCAATAGGCTCGCCACCTATTACATGGGACCTAAACATACCGGCGACATGTGGGTGTACATTAAGTACACCTCTGCCTAACCCTTCGGGGAATACAGGCGTGATGGTATGTAAAAAAAGCTAATATTATTGAACTTGTCTTTTTTCAAAAAGTTTTTATTGTGTTATTAAGGGCAAGAGTACTCCTACGACCAATCTTGTGGTCACCTAGAGGTGTGAAGATTTTTTAGGTCTTTTAATCAAACTTTACGTTTGTGCAGGAATGGATGCTGCTCATTGATCAATATCATAAGATAGCAACGCTTGACTTCTACATTGGAAGAGGTGGCTGAGCAATAATTCTCGACGCGTTTGCAAGGGGCCTACTATGGAAATTAAACAACGAAGTTTCGGCTGACATGACGGAAGTTTATCTGCCACGAGTGTTTCGTACCTGACGAGCGTTTCAATATTTGCGATCCCAAGTATAATTTGCATTCGGTTGTTTAAAAATACTTTCAAAATTTGCGAAATTTTCGAAGAACCTTCTAAGTTAGATTTACGTAGTACACTCCCTGGTCCGTTTCTCTCACAGTATAATACATATAATAATATCAGATATTTTAATCTAAACTATTCACCAATGCCCTGGAAGATTATGTTTAAATACTGCACGATTATTGCCTGGAAGATATGTTTAATAATAATAAATAATAATAGAACTCAAATAACTGAAATAAACCAAATTAATATGAAGAGTAAACATGAAATTGTTTATCAATCTAAAGAACGTAACGTTTTATTTGGGGTGCCACAGGGGAGCGTTCTAGGTCCTCCTCTATTCATATTATATATTAATGACCTACAAAAATGTATCCCTCAACCTTTGACACTATTTGCTGATGATAGCACACTAACAGTACCTTGCAAAAATATTGATACCTACTGGTTTCTAACACTTACGCGAATATTAGACATTTAAATAAAACTACTTTTTACGGATTTTATCGCGTTATATTGATATTTTTAAATTCCCGACGTTTCGGATCCTTTACAGCATCCATGGTCACGGGTGGACTGAGGTGTTGGTCGTCCTAATGTCAAAATTATCAACAGCTACCCTACATTTTGTTGATTATTATTTATGCCGGTCACGCAGAATGAGCTCACCGTATCCTTAGGTCTCGCAGTCTTGTGCTTGGATTTAATGGAATCTATGATGGGGTTCCAAGCAGATGGTAAGACCCAGCCATCTTCTCTATTATTGATACCTATGAAAATGACATAAATGATTCCATAAAACTAATAGTAAAGTGGCTTGATGACAATAACTTAAAAATTAACCTGAATAAAACTAAAATAATACACTTCAATCAACGGATTAATGCTAAGAGCAATCTAAATATACAATATGAGAACCTAGTTATAGAAGAGGTAGAAACAACACAATTTTTAGGGCTCCATATAGACAAAAAACTAAATTGGAAACCTCATCTCGAAATGTTGTGTAAGAAATTAAGTACATCCGCCTACGCCCTGCACACATTGTCACATATAATACGTGTGGAGGCATTACTTACAGCCTACTATGGGTTAGCAGAATCCCATCTACGCTATGGGGTCATTTTTTGGGGCAACTCAACGGAAAAAGATACGGTCTTCAAGGATCAAAAGCGATGCATACGCTCAATTTTCAAAATTAAACCTACTGATAGTTGCGTGCCCTACTTTAAAAAATATAAAATACTCACTTTGCCGTGTCTATACATTTTGGAAATAGCTGTTTTCGTCAAAACAAATCCGGATCGCTTCAAACGGTTAGATGAAGTAGTCCCGCGCAATAGGCGCGATTACAGTAGGATATGTCTTCATTCCGCGGGCACATCCCTTATGCGCAAAAGTGTCTTCTGTATGGCTCGTATTATATTTAATATACTTCTGCAAAAGCTAGACACTTTATATGGTATCAAAACACCTCTCCTCGATTTTTTCAAATCCTATTTATCTTTAAGAAAAGCTAGAGTTGTAGTAAATGGGTACTCGTCGGACTATTTTACACCTACATCTGGGGTTCCGCAAGGATTGCATCTTGGCCCAGTTTTGTTTATAATGTTTATTGACGATATTAAATATTCAATTCATAACTCGCATTTTGAAATTTATGCAGATGACTTAAAACTTTCTAGAATAGTAAACTCAAATTGTGACCAAATGCTTCTGCAGGAAGATGTTGACCGCCTATCCATGTGGTGCAAAAATAACAATATGCAAATGAACATCAGCAAATGTTATCACATAAAATTCTCCCGAAAAAAAACTCAGTTCCACACAACGTACTCTATAAATGATCAGACTCTAACTAACGTGACTGACGTTAGAGACCTGGGTGTCATGATTGACTCTGAAATGCGATTCACAAAATATATAGACAACACCGTTAATAAATGTTTCAGAATGCTCATCATTCATCAATAGAAATACAAAACATTTCAGGTCGTTAATCGCGCTAAAATCCTTGTTTAATGCACTAGTACGTAGTCATGTCGAATATTGTGCAATAATTTGGTATCCCTTTTACCAAAACAATATCCAACGAATAGAAAAAATACAAAAAAAGTTTATAAAAAGACTCTCTGTAATATCTGGTATTCAACGCGCTATTACACATTATGATGAGAGATTAAATCATTTTAAAATGAAATCACTACACTGGCGCAGAGACTTCCTTGGATTGATATTTCTTTTTAAAACCTTGAACGGTGGTGTTGACTGTCCTATGTTGCTTGGTAACATAGATATTAGTGTGCCTAGGTCATCAGCTAGACTTAAAAATTATACTCCTTTCTTTATTAAAACCAGCCGAAATAAATATGGCTACAATACGCCTCTCTCCTATATTCTCAGAAGATGTAACGAAACCTTCCATAAATGTGACTTTAATATTTTTTGTAATAAATTAGTTTCATTTAAAAAAGCGATTTACAATAATATGTAATTCTATCTGTCTGCATTATAATGTCATTTTTTTTTAATTATTAATTTTTTAAGTTACTTTATAAGTTACTTGTAACTACCTGTAACTTGTTTTTTTTGTACAAGTCCTTGTGGCTAGTTCACATGGCGCAAGCATCCTTTAGTTATAATTAAATTCCTTATTATTAACTGTTTTCAACCAACCCTGATTATGTTTTATTTAAGATTCTTGTTTTTCCTCATAAAATTGACCAACGTACCATAATAATAATGCTGTGTTTACCTTTAATTTAAATATACTCGAGATCAATACTGTAAAAGATAATTATGTAATGCTGTGTGTGTATTTAGTTGGTAAGCCTATAAATAAATAAATAATAAATTATCTAAAAAAGCCGCAGGTAAGCTGCGGATTTTTTTAGTTAGTAGAGTTTATTACAGTATTTTAGATTTCATAAATGAAAAAGACTTTTCTCTTCCAACTCGAATACCTAATAAGTAATAATAGTAAATAGTGCAAGTTTTTAATTACATATTTAATTAAATATACATTTGTTAATTGTTATAGAATATTATAGATTAAAGATATTATATAAAACAATAGATATATGTTAGATTATTAATAAGCATTAAACGCTCATTAATATTTTATTTTTGCATGCCGATCGGTAAAATATTGCTGAACTTTATTCATTTGTAACTTCATATTGTACCCATATTTGCAAAATAAATTTTTCTTTCTTTCTTTCTTTCTTTCTTAAGTACTGACATACCAATAAAATCTTCGACCATCTATCCGCAAACAAATCATCTGTTGGATTGGAATCCAAGAGATCATTAAGCGCGGCCATAGTGCGAGGAATTTGCGACTTAACACGTGCAACAGTACGACAATGACCATGTTCCGCTAAATCTCTAAGGTAAATAGTTTCCAAGGTAACATAATTATGAGCTAACCGTACTAACATAATAACTATGTTCAAATTATTACCATGAAACAAATCCAAGATTGTAATAACCACTTATTTCTGCAGTCCACATAGAACCAGTTTCAAGTCGCTAATATTTGTCTTGCAAGACTGCGGATATTTTAATATGAATGACTTCAGTAATGCTGACAATATATACTGAGATACCCAATGGATAATATCTATCAATTGTTGTCTCTACTTTCTGAAAATCGAAAACTTACATAAGCTAAATACATAGAATGTAAATTTCAATTTTAAATAGACAAAACTATCGGGACTTGTTACTCCAAGCAGTGATAGCTTAGTGATATGACCGTTAGGCTGTCGAGTCAAAGGTCTCAAGCTCGAATCCAGGGCAAACCTCTGACTTTCCGAAGTCATGTGCGTATTATCAGGCGCTTAAACGGTGAAGGAAAACATCGTGAGGAAAACTGCATGCCTGAGAGATTTTCCCGACGGCGGCGGCGGGTAAGTCTGCCAATCCAATCCACGCTGCCAAAGTAGGCTAGCGTGGTGGATTACAGCCTAATGTCTCCCATTCTGAGAGGAGACCCGCCCAGCAGTGTGACAACAAATGGATTCATGATATGAGTGGCTGTTGACTTGACTAATTGAGACAAGAGGTAGCCTTGGTCCTTTCTAGGGTCTGAAGCTATCTTCATACCAAATTGCGTCTCAATAGGGTCAGCGGTTTAAGCTTGAAAAGGTTACAAACTGACAGACAGAGTCACTTTCACGTTTATAATATTAAAGTATAAGTTGGGACCCGAATATTCTCTTTACGCTCAAAGGCACATTTTTCTGTGCCAATTGTGAGATAAAAGAAAAACCTAATGTATCGTCTAATCATGATTCCGCGCAAGTGGTTGGAGTTAACTGAGCGCAAAGCGACGGGCTGTGAACAGTGCGAATATATATCAATTTGTTTTGGCTCCATTAATATATGGTGCCCTGGTACACGGACGTGCGTGTGTTTGTGGAGGCTAATTGTGCACGTCGCCTAAAGCCTCTCTCATTAATACCCCAGCTCCTGTGGCCCCGCAAATTTTACTTATTTTACCATAATTGACAAACACTTAAAGTTAAAAATACAAAGACTGAAGCGGTGTCTTGTTTTGTTGTCTCTTGCCTTTTGCGAACCGCTCTGACTCTTTGAGTCATTCGATTCGTGGTAAAAAATACTCTGTCATTAATTATTTTGTAGGTACAGGAAAAAACAGTCTTATGGCTGTGCTGTGTCTTAGTCAGTCAATATTTTGGAGTTAAACACAGGTGTGAAATGAGAGCATTGGACAGGCGAAAACCTGAAATTTATTATTTATCAATTCATCATCATCAACCCATTTACTGCTGGACTGCTGAATTACCACTGCTTGGCACATGCTCCTCACAGAATGAGAGGGAATAGGCTATAGTCCACCACGCTAGCCTACTGCGGTTTAACAGGCAGGTTTCCTCACGATGTTTTCTATTAATATGCACATGACTTTTAAAAGTCAGAGATGCATGCTTTAGATTCGAATTCGAGACCTTTGGTTAGGCTGTAATACATACATAATCAGTCTATAATGGGCCCACTGCTGGGACACAGGCCTCGTCTCGGGGAGTGGGCCGTAATCCACTACGCGGGGCCAGTGCAGGTTGTTAGAGGTCACATGTCTTCGAATTTGTGGTTCTAGGACATGCCGGTCTACTCACGATGTTGTCCTTCACCGTTTTGGGAGCAATGTGAAGAAATAATTTACACAAACGAACCTACGACCTACAGTTTGGTAGTTCCAGTTCCATTGGGTCCAGGTTGTGTAATTGCTGCCCATGATTATTGTCGGTTAGTTCCCCACGTAGGGTTATGACCAGATATACTAAGACTAGACTAGGGTTACGACCATTCCACTAGCTTTGCCATTAATGACATTCTCACAATGTCGAGTTTAATCAACAAAGAACTCTGCCCCACCAATCACAATGAAACTGTACTTGTAGTTTTTGTTACGTTTTTTTAATGACACAATGATTGGCACCGGATATCTACATCTTGATGTTTTTGCGCCATACAATATCATGCCTGATTAGGACATTGGCTTGCAAAAAGTTAAAGAAACAAGTTATTGCTCCCGGCTTTACTTGAGTTTATGTTAATTTGTCCTTAACTTCGGTTTGCACTCATCACGCCTATGTTCTCTAAAGGGTGAAGCAGAGTGGTACTGCTATACGGTTCGTCCGTAATAAGTTTAGTCACGTAACATATAAGTTGTCCGCAAGTATTTTAGTGAAGGAAAAATTCTACTGCGGGCAGGATTCGTACCTGCGTCTTCTGGTTAGGTACATCAGACGCAATGACTACTAAGGGACTACGCTCGGGAGACTACTACGGGAGACGTGTACGCGTCGATTCAGCTTTCCGCGTCCATTCTGTCTCCATACAAAGTTGTTGTTTTCAGCTAAGCCACCACGAGTCCCACCCGTCAGATCGAAATTTGCCTTCACATTTTGAATTTACGTCTTTGGAGGTGACAACTAATATTCTTTAGCATGAAAAATGCATGCAAAATACCAAAAATATTGTCCGCAAGTAGATTTACGGTGGTGAATGTTAATATAAAAAATCGGTGGAAAGAATATCAGTCACAAAAACTTTACATTCGTTGTTTTACTTAAAAATTTCGATATTTATGTATAAAAACACTTAATTAATTTTACCTATACGGCAGTTAGGAACAGCTAACTTATTCCAGAAATGCATAGTTATTTCGATCGAGCCAATACACCCACCCACATTTCGGCGATATGTTCAGGGTCCATGTAATAGGAGGCAATCCTAATATTGGTTGTAGCTTAAAACAAGAGTTTGGATTTGTTTCATAAGCGGTAATAGGCTCGCCCTGGACCTAAAATCGTCCCTACCAATATGGAACTGACGGGAGATGTACATACAATATGTACTAGTAGTACCCTATTTCTAGCTATTTATCAAAACTGATACCTCAATAGTCTAGCGGTCCTATGTGCGACTGCTATGCTAGAAGAACTGGATTCGATTCCCAGGTCAGGCAGTGTTAGGATTAGGCTTTTCTATGAAAGCTTGGATTTGTGCTCGGTTAATTGCAATAGGCTCGTCCCTTTATAACATTGGGTCTAAATATAACGGCGAACTGTGGGTGTACATTAGTACACCTCTGCTTAACCCATCAGGTAATAAGGGTGTGATGGTATGTTATGTTATGATATCTGGTGAACAAATTACCTATATGCTACAATAGGCAACACATTCAAATCATAATTATTCCATTATTTGTATTATATATACAGCGTGTTTTATTTCAGAAGCTGTGAAGAAGTTAAATTACCGAATAACTTTCTTTTGATACAATTTATCAGTTTTTAGAACTACCAAAGAACAAAATTGTGTAAAGTTATTATCGAATTTCAACGAACTTTGCACAGATTCATTTCTGGAATATGATTTCAAACTTTGCATGAAGCAGATATACGTGATGTACCTACATAATGTTATGGCTTTAATTAAAGATGGCTAGGTTTGGTGAAGTGAATGAGAATGAACGAACGAACGGTTTCTGCACTATGGGGTGTGTGTTTGATCTCCGCACGGAACAGATATTTGTATGACCTAATGATTTTATTATTTATTTATTGTATATTAGGTAGAAACTTTTTTACAAAAATTAACACAGTGTCCAAAAACTGTACAAACAGTTTGTCTGTGATATCGAAAAGACAATATAGGTATATAAATATCTGAAGATACAACAAGTAACTATAAGTTTAAAAAAATACAACAAATATTAGTTTCAACAAAACTTAGGTATTTATAGTATTATTATTATGATGGAATTGGTTGTTTGTGTATGAGAACAATTGTGTTGGTTAATGCACCCACAGTGCATGAGAAAATACTCTCTAACTTGAAAAAGAGGTATGATATTTTTCTTTAATTAAAACCGTATTTTTATATTCAACCAATCATTTGCTCTCATAAATAAATGTTATTGGTAACCATAAAATAAAATGCAAATGTTTTCAAAGATTTTTTTATATCTTCGGTTTCGAATTTTTCCGTATTGTCCTAATTAAAAAAACACACTGTATAGGGCTTCGCCTTTAGCCGCAGGCTTTTGTTTGAACATTTTAAATTGTTTTTAATGTTTATTTAGGCTCATTTACTAAGCTTGCGTGGAATTGTATAAGTATTTTGTGAGGTAGGTTTTTTATATAAAAAGAATATTATTATGGAAGGGAAAATTAAGGCAAATACTAATATAATTCTATACCATCACGCCTGTTTTCCCGTAGAGTAAGCAGAGGTGTAGTATCGTATACTTACTCACAGTTCGCCGGTATGTTTAGGGGCATAATCCCAAACTCCTCCGAGATGCTCTTAGTAGAAAATAATAGAAAAATCCAATAAAACTGCACGACCCGGGAATCAAAATCGGGACCGTGCAGCAGTCGCGCTTGGGACCGCTAGACTATTGTAGTTAAAATATGTACTATCGACTAAAGAGTTTGGTGTACATCTGTCTATAAACGAACTGCGGGTAATCCGAATGTTTACCGAATTTAAACTTACATATTTAGTTTTAAGTTTCAAGTGATATTTAATATGTATGTACCTTTATTTGTCTTCATTTAATCTGTTCCAGATGTTCATGACAACATTCTGTCGTCTCGAGATCAACAATAAACTGAGATGTACATCAAATTACACACACGTCGTAAGACACACAGCACAATAAAGATGCTAAGATAAACAACGATTACTTACATTGCTGTATAAACACAGCGTTGTAGCGCACCCTGCTTCGAGTTTGTTTGAGTTGCTATTGATTTTCACTGCTGGTAACGTAATTCGGTACTTTAGTAAGGTACAGTCGACGAATAAACATATATATCAGTTTTAATTATTATTTAGCGTGGCTGTAATTTTTTTTGCTCGGATCCCAACAGTCATATTGTGATATTTAATACCCCTAAGTTATATCATCATCTATCTGCTCGTGAAAGTCCTGTCATAATAGTGCCGTTTCGGAGATTAGCCGGAATAAACATACAGAGAGATATACATTTTAAAATTATTGTTTTATCGTACCATAAGTATATACTTGCGTACGAATTTGCTAAGTAAATTATTTTGACATTACAAAAAGGCACTTCAATTAATTTTATTTGTCTCATAAGACACTACGAAACAATTTTGAATGTTACGTAAAAACGGCTGAACAGATTTGGATGAAGTTTGGCGTACAGATGCTTTACAACCTTGTCTAACGCAGGGTTCTTTTTATCCAGGTTAATCCCACTCTGAAGCCAACGAGGAAGCGGGCAGAAGCATAAACTAATATAATAAAGCTGGAAAGTTTGTTTGTTTCTTTAATCTCTGGAATTAGGTGTTCCTGAGGAAGCCTATAGGTATAGGATAGCATCTAGCATCACGCTACGATCTTTAGGAGCAGGGCACAGCGGATGAAACCAGCACAGCAAGTATTACAATAAAAAGGAAGAACTTATTTTTAAATAATGATTAAGAGTTATGTCAAAAGATGGGGTACGGGATCCCATTACTACAGTAACATAACATAGCATACCATCAGGCCTGTATCCCCGACGGGTTAGGCAGAGGTGTATCAATGTACACCCACTCTTCGCCAGTATGTTTAGGTCCTATGTAAAGGGGCGAGCCTATTACCATTAACCGGACACAAATCCAGACTCCGAACTGCTACTGAGGATTTAATAGAAAAACAAAATAACACTTTTCTCGACCTGGGGACCGAACCTCTAGCGTAGCAGTCGCGCTTAGGATCACTAGCCTAACGAGGCAGTTGACAAGAAAGAACTTATTTCTAAATAATGACTAGAGATATATCAAAAGATACACGATCCTATTACTAAAGTAACTAATTAGTTTTTCAAGTGTGTTGTTGACTGCAGTATCCACTTCCTTCTCGTCGCTCTCGTCTTGAAAGGGGATTATTATGCAGGTCATTTTCAACTCGCAGTGTTTATAGCTAACACAATAACATTGCATAACATAACTGAAATTATCAGGGCTGGGTATTTAGCTGAAGAGGCTTACAAATAATATACAATATGAACTAGGTAATCATTGCTTTTATACAGATATTGGCACAGTATGATGTGGAAAAAGTTGAAATGCTTAAAGGATAAATAGGTACCCACTCATTAGCTCCTTAATACAGGTGTGAAGGTATTATTATGTTTATATATATATATATATATATATAAATATATTGAACTCTAGAAACAAACATGTGTATGTAACGTTCAAAATATATAAGATACCTATTGTAATCCAAACAAATTGAATGTGTAGGTAATAGCAGAAAAGGTCGCTGTAATTATACTATCATTACGTAAATTACAACAGTTACCTTGGAAATAACATTTTATGGGTACATTAGTGAAATCAAATGAACCAAAAATTTATTTTAGAGGTTAAGTAACAGAGCTGTGTGGTTAAAAGCTTGTCTAACAGTATTATATATAACATATATTCTATTATATTTTAATGTAGTACAGTACAATACTATAGTCTGCCAATAAGCTCTCCTAGACAATATTAAGAGGTGTTTTGTAGACGTCAAATTACGGACATTTTAAACAGTTGTTTCAAAAGAGATTAATTAACAATTTACTATGTCATAACAAATACAAAAGGTTCTGCCATTGAATTAGCTTCGAAATAATTATTTAAGCTACATATTTATGAAGTGTTTCAAAATACCAGTTCTAGACAAGACGTAAGAACTTTCAATGTAATCGTACCATTATGCCTGTAAGTAGTCCCCGAAGAGTCAGGCCGAGGGTTCACGAGGGTGAGTATCAATATATATAATTATATCAATATTTTCATTGCAGAAAACGATAAATTTGTCTGTTTCAGAATTTAAAAATACATATTTTAACCTTTAATGTAACGAAAAGAAAAACTGTTACATTCTTTTATGTAGTCAAGAAAATCGTCAATGCCCGAAAACAATTAATAACACTGCTTGACTTGAGAATTGAACCCCGGAACTCTATATTAATGAGGCAGTAAGCGGCTATGGGGAGTATAATCTTGGCTAACTGTTGTCAGTTGTATCTTATTTTAGATAAAAAAGTTTTTGGTTTCAGTGATAAATCTTCCGTCTACCGGATAACCGGATACCATTAACATTATCCCCTGTCCATTCCCAGTTTCCTCCCCTGGATAAAACAATAAGATATTTTCTGAAATGAATTTATAGAAAAATAAATCTGAAAGACTCGATATGCTGAAAAAAAAACCTAATCCTTTGATTGAACAAGCATATTTGTATGTAAACCTATCTATCTACGTAGGTATAGCATTGTTTCTGAATAATTACTATATTTCATCATCATCATCATCAACCCATAAATTGCCCCACAGCATATAAAATTAAGTTTTTAAATAGGTATCATAATATATATCTAATATTAATTTTATGATGTAATCGACATTGTTGATTTGATTTGACCTGTTTATTTACTGGGATTGAAGTTTTTTACTTTCAAGGGAAGTTTGTAACAAGTATCTATAGCGATAAATTAGGTATTTTGAAAAGTCAGAGTCGCTTGCCTTGGATTTAAACTCAAGACCATAGACTTGGCAGTCTACCGTGACATCACCGGGCTTTCCCATGGATCTCGTAAGAAATTACAAATACTTATGTATGCTGTGCATTGAATTTTAGGAGCGTAGTGTAATATTAATATCCGCTTAAGAGATTAGAGCAGTTCAATATAGATATGCATTAATATTATCTATTTAATATATTGTCTGGCGCACGCTATTAAAGGTAGATTGCTTTCTGTTAGATTGAATAGGAAGATTTGATACCATCAAGCATTATGATGCTTTTCTTTAACTTAACTTAAAAAAAAGCCATTGAACCATGTTAGATTTTGAATTCACATTTCGATATTGAATAATTCATTTATAAGGAAAGAACATAACAGAGCCTGTTTTCCCCGAAGGATAAGGCAGAGGTACAGAGGTTTGAGAGCAGTGGTAATAAAATAATTTACACAAAGTAAAGCGCCTGTCTGGATTCGAACCTACGACCTACAACTCGTTAGTCGCGGAAGTTACCACTGGGCCACCACTTCTCTGCTATACTGCTATGGGGCCTACTCAACTGTTGTTTAATTTTTTTTCTCTACATACCCAGAGATGACTAGGCTATCCATGATTTCTTTATTTTCTTTTATTAATTAGTTTATACTTAATAATAATTGGCTGTTTTTGCTGAGTCTTAAAAATGAGGCCTCCAAAATAAATAATTAATCCATAGGTAGATTAATTAATCTTTCGGAAATACCGGTGTAAGATGACTAAGAACGCGCATTATCATCGGAGAGGATGACTAAGAATGATTTGCCACAAAAACTGCGCACATAAGTGTTTTGGTCCGTCAGCGTCACTTATGAACACGGAACTAATATTAAACATAACATACCATCACGCCTGTATTCCCCGAAGGGTTAGGCAGAGGTGTACTAATCTACATTTAACCTGTATTTTTAGGTCCCATGTCTGTCAATCCCCTGCCTGATTTTGAGTCGGTTAGTGAAAATATACGTACGTAAGTCTCATCTATCAGGTGATTGGATGCATTTTTTTTAAAAGCTTCGTCGTTGTCGTATTTTATATTAATTAAAAATTCTCGCATCAATGTTTTACGAATATTCTAGAATGGCACTTGTTGTTTATGATTGGTACTTGAATATGGAATAAGTGACGTGTTGGTGTGATATTGTGAAACTTACACTTATGCCACTGTTCGTCTGGAGTAGTGCCAAAATCATTGTGTTCTGGTGTGGACGGTAGCCTTATGGCTAGGGCGTCGGACTTGCGATCATGGGGTGGCCGGTTCGAAACCCACTCATTGCACTACCGACGTGTACTCGCAACACAAGCATTTAGCTTAGTACGAGGGGTTAACAACAATACTAGTTATGTGTGACCCACATTGTTAGTAAGTTTTTTTTTGTATAAAAGGAGAAGTCTCATGAAACATCATCCTATAACTTGCACAGGTCTCTTCACAGAGAGGGATTAGGCTATAGTCCACCAAGCTAGCCTACTGCGAGTTGGCAGACTTCACGCCGTCAAGCAAATCTCTCAGGTATGCAGGTTTTCTCACTCCGCGTGATGACAACGTGCTTTTGTTATTTGTGGTGTTGGCGACGTTTAAAGCGTCTTATTTGTCATCTTATTATAAAAAGTAAATCAGTACAAATATACTTATTTCAACAGGCTTTGAACAAAATCCAATGATAAAGACTTTCACGTCTTGGTAAAATGAAAAAAAAAAAATCAAATTGGATAAAATAATAAGCTTGCCGAAGTATAAAAAATGTACAAACAAATACGTGTGTGAGAGTTATCGAAAATACGTTCCAATATTGATTTATTATTCTTATCCAGTCAGCTATTTTTTATTTAAAGCAACTAGATAAAATAGAATACAAATATATTGTAGCAATTTATATGAAACATATTTTTTTGCAGTGTAACAAAGCTTTTGTTATGTAACGTATGTTTCCACCTGTCGGATTCTGTCAGAGTGTATCGGAGCAGATCGTAGTGCTGTGCAGACCATAAAAGTAGA
Source organism: Subacronicta megacephala (assembly GCA_958496365.1). Lineage (NCBI taxonomy): Eukaryota > Metazoa > Arthropoda > Insecta > Lepidoptera > Noctuidae > Subacronicta > Subacronicta megacephala. Next base: position 8,299,315 of record OY292532.1, read on the forward strand.
TCCCCGGTGTAGAGCGCAACGAGAATGCGGGAAGATCTCTAGAGAGACAATCGATTGAACGATAAGTACGTGTAAGAAATTTGCATCTAACATTCGAATCATCGACGAACGAATGAAAACTAAAGGACCATGTCCCAACTACTAACAAATGTTTGTTTGCACCCTGTCCCAACCCTATAATAGTTAAGGGGATGCGATACGATATGATTATTGCGATTTTAATTATTAACTCGCGAGACAAAACTGTTATTTTTATTTTAATATACATTAAGAAATAAATACTTTAAGCTGACATATGACGTAGACATAATTTGTTTTTTTTTTTGGTAACGCAGAGTCATATTCTACGGTATCAATTTAGACTGGAGGCCAACCCTAATGTAGATGGAAAAAAATATGATTATGATAAATCCCCATATAGATATCTATACGTATAACTACGTAGGTATGACTTCGTATTGTTTCCTTAGCCTTGCTCTGTCCGGTGTAAATTGAACTTATCCATATTTGGAATAAAACCTGCTAAGTGCGACTGCCCACACATTTAATAAAGCCATCATTATTGTTCAGATTTCCCAAGAGTTCAAGCAAAAGGTACATAACGTTTACTTATTAAACAAGTGCTTTTTCTCTTATTGGTCTAGTGGTCCTAAGCGCGACTGCTACGCTAAAAGAGCAAAGTGTTATTGGTATTTTCTATGAAATTCTTAGAAGCAGCTCGGAATTTGGGAATTTTCTCGGTGTTTTTTTACATGGGACCTAAACATACCGGCGAACTTTGGTATCATGAAGTACACCTCTGCCTTACCCTTCGGGAAATACAGGCTGGATAGTATAATATATATATATGTTGTAATATAAGTCTGTAGATGTATAGATGGTGTAATATGTCTGTAACACCATTTGTCACAGTATTTTAGCAAATAAATATTCTGATTCTGATATATTGCTTTGAGTTTTAGAAAACGAAAGAGGGCAGTTAATCAAGTACTCCCCAAAACAGTTAAGTTCCCGTCGCAAGCGGCAATATATTATATCGGTTTCTTGTCATATAAAACGTTTTATCGTCGTAAACAACCATGGTTTATTTCCCATGAATTACAGACACAACAACGTGCCGTACCGTCTTGTCATGTCATATCAACAAGTCTTCAATATTGTTCCACAATACTTTCAACTTAACGTCAAACAACTTGTGAATTTTTACGGCGAAAAAACGTGTATTAATAAGTAACCTTAATTGAATACTTTATAATATAATGACTGTTCCAGCGACTAAGGTATGCTAATAGAGATTTCTTTGTACTAAACATTTATAAAAAGTCAGCATTACCATATTACTCAACGAAATTACTTTTAATAAGTCACTTAATGGATTGTTGGAATCATTAATTTTTACATGTAGGTACTTATTACTCGGGTATATAAAGGCTCTTACATATTACTACGTCTCTATTATACTTAGTTCATGGAGATTTTTTTATTTGCTTTCCATTCCTTGGACTTACATTGATTGCTCGGAACTCTAAAAGAGAATAATTCTTTGGCAAATTTCACTATATCTGATAATAAAAAAATACCAAATTAATTAATGGTAAATTAAATAAAAAAAAAATAAGTAAAACTCACCCTTAATATATTCGAAATTCACTTTTTAATCTGAAACAAAAAAAAACATTGTTAATAAAACTATTCAACTTCATAGTTGTTAAAACTTTTTCATAAGTAAGAAGGTACATGAAATAAAAAAAAATTGTAAACAATTTAAAAATAAATATAGCGAATTAGTTAATGGTAAAATTAATTTATATATTTGAGATTCACTAATAAATCTGCTGCGTATCTAAATATGCATTTCTAAAGATCGTAACGTAGACGTGTGAATGAGGTTTTATACGTAATTGCTTTCAATACATTATACAATCTTCATTCGGCAATGATTAATGACAGCTGTCAAAAAGGAATGTTATTTGAACTTTTGCATTTGAAATATTATGGCAGCCGTTTGTGTTGGCATGCAACTGAGATGCGCGGTGCCGAAAAGTTTGAAAACATTCCATTTTTTAATAACAATCATTATACAAAAATATCTGTTCCAAATCAAAATCCAAAAGTAGTTAATTATTAAAAATCTTTGGGCATACTTTCATCTATTTATTAGTTATGAACTTATGTCGTCGAAATAACTTTATGCTCTTCTGTGATTATGTTATTATAGATTGATAATTAAATCCAGGCTAAATTCTTGTTTATCGTAGAACAATATCAACTCTTTGCCTAAACCTTCGGATAATCACATAATATAAGGTTCCTCTCTGTTTATATACAGTCATCTCGTGTCTAGACCAATATTTAACTAGCTTTTAATGTCGAATATTTCGATATGTTGACTTGCTACTTCATATTCGACTATTCGATTTGATCCACTCAACTTATTTGATGGCAGGAGGAAACAATCGAGATATTTCAAGTATCGAATAATTAGAATAAACATTTCATGTGTCCGCATCGCTTGTGTGGGCACGACGAACTTAAATGGATTTTAAAGTTTCCACTTTGCTATTCGATGATCGATTTCATGCCCTAGTTGTTGGAACTTAGTAGTGTCTTCTTAAAAATATACCTATACGTAGAGTAACTGGGGACACAAATATTTGCATGCAATCTCCTTGCTAGAGATTTTGTTAGAACATTTTATTAGACCTTCTTTATCTAAAATCATACTCGTAGCTTTTTCTAAACTATGTTAGGGTTGGCTAGGCTGAATATTAGTATATTGGAAGCACTACCATGAGACCTGAGTAGCCCAATTTCTGGGTAATAGTAATATCCTAAAAATTAACTAGTTTTCAGCCTTTTGATAACCGTGACACGATTACGCATGACAACTGTGATCAACGGCTAAGCATACTTCGAGGGGCAGAGGAATCTAAAGAGGGTCTGTGATAGGAATGCTCACCCATCCAAAGACTAACCTCGGCAAGCGTAGCTTAACCTTGCAAATCGATTATTCCCGTGTAGTTATTATTGAACCTCGTACCGTATACTTATAGGCATATAAATTCAACGTAAAAATACACTGATATATTATGTATTCATGTGTGTAAATAAATAAAGCGAAAGTGTCATGTAACATCGCCCCTGAAAAATTATGCCAAAACCTTGAGCGATGACATTGCGTTTACACTGTGATGGATGATGGTTGAAGACAAAAAAAGGGTTGAAATCGACCTTGAGGCTTTCTGATTGGTAACCAAATCTGGCAAAATAATTGTCACTAAAAACATGGCGTAAGAGAATTAAAAATAGATTCTTGTTTTATAAATAAACTAGCTTTCCGACCACGGCTTCGCCCGCGTGGTTTCTCGGCTTTTCTGCATTTAATTTTTTCCCGTTTTTGCAACATTTTTCATTTATGCTCCGCTCCTTTTGGTCTTAGCGTGATGATATATATAGCCTATAGACTTCCTCGATACAGGGGCTATCTAACACTGAAATAATTTTTCAAATCGGACCCGTAGTTCCTGAGATTAGCGCGTTCAAGTAAACAAACAAACAAACTCTTCAGCTTTATAATATTATATAAGTATAGTATAGAACAGACATTATTTATTTACTATTTATTGTATAATCTGTAGATGTGTTAATCTATTACAGAGAGGATTTTGACATGGATTATGTAGGAAAGAAGAATATTTTTTAAACAATTTTGGATTATAGAAATCACATTTTAAAATGACTACGTAACAATTACTGATCCTCCTATCTTTTCAATATCATCCTGTATAAAATTATACCTCTGCCTAAGCTCTCAAGGTTAACGAGCGTGACGGTATGTACATATATGAGTACGCTAATCCAGTCAAAGTAAATACGTGACCAAATACATTTTCCTTGAAGCTTTCACAAAAAGAATTAATAAATCGATCCCTTCGTTGCGGTGAAGGTATGAATGTCCCTCAAGTAACTTAAAATTCTACAGTAACCCCAAGACCCTACGTTAACTTCATTCACCAACAAATATTTCACAAAGAGCAAATTGTTTTCCCAGCAACGGAACATTGTTTCCTTGAATTTTCTCAGCCTCAGTATTCTGAGGATTTTTCATTGATCACAGAAGGGATGTGGGTACCCTCATTCAACATGAATAACTCAAAATTAGGAGTCAAATCCGACCTTAAGATGGATTTAAGACCAAAGAGGGCCTTTCGGAGGCGAGTAAGAAAATCAGAAACTTTTTACTTCGTGCCTCGTTTTTCGATTCCAGTTTAAAATTCAGCCGACCAAGTACTTACTACTTCAGTTCTCTATTGGAGTGGGGTACACTACTTAAAAATATTTTAAGTGCCGAAAAAAGAAATCGAATTTAAGGATTCCCTTTTTAAACAACTTCATAAAAGGAGGTCGTTCAATTCGACTGTTTTTTTTTGTGTCTTGCCGATCTTTGGCGATCGTGAAAAGATTTTGACGTGAAAGATTATTTTTAAAGGATTGTACATTTTTCGTGAAAATCTCTCAGGTATGCAAGTTTCCTCACGATGTTTTTCTTGACCGTTTTAAGCGAGTGATAATTAGCAATACTGACATGATAACGAAAAGTCAGAGGTGCTTGCCTAAGATTCAAAATCGATACCTACGCCTTGACAGTCCAATGGTTGAGCTATACGATGACTGATGCATGCATGCCGTCAGTTACGTCAGGTTAACTCAAAACTGCTATGGCTCTTTCTTCAAAAGGCCTGCTCAGATTTTCCCCTACATTGTAAACTCGCATATCCTATAATCCTCCTGATTCTCTGAGTTTGTTTTGGCTTTTATTCTCAGAGGTCGTCAGCTAGGAAAAGCCGGCGTCATCTAAGGTACCTGACCCATGTAAAGCCCACCTTATTTGTTTTTAAGTACAAAAAAAAACTATGAATTATGAAATAAAACAAAAACGGTTATTTGTTCATTTATTCAATAATCAAAATATTAATAATAATTTTGGTTCGGAAAACAATGTTCACTATGAACTATAATCTTTTAAAAAAAACTAGCTTCTGGGCCTTAATTTGACCACGCTTTCTTAATAAGGCATACCCGGGCCCTACTATGGTATATGAAAAAATTATGTTTATTGTAACATATATATTGAGTATTGTATTTGGAATCAAGTCCTAATACAAAATAAACTATATATTAATAATAAAACGGAAAAAATATAATATAACAGGCGTTTTTGAAACTTCTAAGGAACAATTAACTTAATAAACTCAAAGTCTGTCAATAAGTTGCGTTATCTATCTTAGTTATTCTTATTTTAGTGATAAAACACAACAATTAAATAAAACTAAACATTCTAGAAAATAAAATAGGAACTTCTTAATGACAGTAATTATGTATCTACTTAATAAAAACAGTCTTGGCATTAGTAAATAGTGCAGTGATAGCCTAGTGATATGACCATTGGACTGCCAAGTCAAAGGTCTCGAGTTCGAATCCAAGGCACACACCTCTGACTTTTCGAAGTTATGTGCGTATTAATAATTAATTATCACGCGCTTAAACGGTGAAGGAAAACATCGTGAGGAAACCTGCATGCCTGATAGATTTTCTTGACGGCGTGTGAAGTCTGCCAACCCGCAGTAGGCTAGCGTGGCGGACTATAGCCTAATCCCTCTCGTACTGAGAGGAGACCCGTGCCCAGCAGTGGGACAATGTAATGGGTTGATGATGATGATGATTAGTAAATATATGAATTAAAAAGTGTTCTACAGCCCTCACAGCACAAATGGTCTGGTGCCCGGACCATTCTGCACGTTTTTGCTTTGGTTTAGGTGCTGATTCTTCGACTGGTTCCGTAACTCTACTGAAATAAAAAAATAAAAAACCTTAATATTACATAGTCATAATAAGGCCCGGGTCAATTCCTGTCGGGCCTTGTTAGGATAGAGTAGCAACTTCGTACAAAAAAAAGTAAAATATATCATATTCAATTTTATACTAAAATTTTGATAACAACATTATATAATCAGTTAATAAAACAATACATATAATTAGAATACAGATTCACTAAGTAATATTGAAAACACTTACGTTTTAATAAAATATCATTTCATTTTTATTTCAGTAGGCGATCACTGCACTATTAAAATTACTTATCTATAAAAAATAGTGGCATCAAATAAAGAGCTAAGCGAAAACTAATGACTTGGTCATTAAACATTTTCAAAGGAGGTAAGTCTAGATGTTAGATAGAGGTTTTTTTTATTCCTGCATCGTATTTGTATGGCAATAGTTATTGTTGTTCCAAGGTTTGGTGCTTTTAGTGTATTTGAGGATCTGTATTTGTAAAAGCACTCACGATTCAGGAGAAAATGTTGCATCATATTTTATTAATACCTACAAAAAATTAAATTGCTTTAAAAAATAAGTAAAACTGCCTTAATAAAATAATTTTATGTCTTATCAAAATCAATCCATAATTAACGGATTTATCGCGTAACAAATATACAAAAAAAAACAAAGTCGAATTGAGAACCTCCTCCTTTTTGAAGTCGGTTGCAAATCCAAATTAATTATGTAGCATATTTACAAAACATTTCACATATGTACGGAATAAATATGTCAACTAAATAATCAGAAACTTTTAACGACTTTACCGAAGTTTTGTACACGTTTTGGCACGGTTTGTGACTTATGACTTGGCATCTAATTATAAGGAACTGCCTCGCAGTCGCAGACATGTCGTTGACATAAAACAATTAGTTGCAGAAGTGAGTTGACAAATTAAAAATTTTAACCAAGTGACGGGGAATGGCGGCGTTGGGAATACGTCACCGTTTTGTAAGTTCATTTATTTACGAGACACCCAAGAAAGTTGAATTAATTTGGCCATTGTGAAGTAATACTGCTTTATATTAGAGTTGTGCATACATAACTACCTCATTAGTTTAGTGGTCGTAAGCATAACTGCTACGCATAAGGTCCTGGGTTCAATTCCCAGATTGAGAAAAGTGCTATGGAGCTTTTGTATGAAATTGTCGGTGACAGTTCGGACCTTGGATAAGTGCACGGTTATGGCTCGTCCTCTAATACATGGGAACTAAATATATCGGTGAACTTTGGATTTAGGTAGTAGGCACAACAGTATATATAGTACGAAACATTTTGTATTAATAGTTCTGCTCGCTAATGTTATACTTTTACTTATAATATGTATCTCATGAAGTGTTTTTTTTTCTGAAATTCTTTTGAGGAATATCTAAGGATTCTTTAATCACAAAGTCGGCGGAGGCGGTAGCGTATATCGGACTCCTACAGACGAAAACCGCACCTGTCTACATTTAACCTATATTCACGGCCTTTGGATTCTTGACATTCTCCACAATAAGTACACTTCTGCCTAACCCTTTGGGGCACACAAGCGTGATAGTATGTTATTCATACATATAAAATATCGCACAATACAAAAAAAATAACAATAAAAAAGACACAGAGCACATTTCCTATTTACATAATTACCTATTCAAATATTTTTTAACAACACAGTCACGTCTACCAAATAAAAACGCATGAATTTCTGCCTATATAGTTAGTTTCAATGTGAAATATAGTGGGGGGATATTTATGAATATGAAATATTGCGTGGAAACTGCCAAGGGAATGTCGAACAAGGGGAAATAAATATATAGGCACTGTGCGAAGAAAATAGTCCCTGGTACGCACATTAATTAAAATTCCGCCGGTTTTATCGATTGAGTTACCTAATATATATAAATTAGTAGGTATACGGAATACGAGAAAGAGGCTCGTGGCTAAGTGGTTACACGACGTGAACCCACGCGTAATACAAGCATTTAGCTTAGTACGAGGGGTTAACAAGATTACTAGTAATGTGCGAACCGCAACATTGCTACTAAGATTAAAAAAAAGCTAAATATAATCAGAATCCCGAAAATATACAAGGTCAGTTTTAGTATATGCGAAACACGAAACACGTGTCTAGTATTTTTAGGTAAAGAATCTATGTACAAAGTTCCAACACTGTATCTTGAAAAGAAGCTAAGCTTGTTATGGTATCTGGTTGTCCGTCACATCAATCTGTAGATCGACTTTGGGTGACTGAAGGGGTTGTTTTACCCCCCGCCCCGCTGTGCGCCCCCGCCTAGTGCCGCTATGACCGGCAGTGACCTGTTTTGTGCGCGTATAATTGCGGATAGGTACTTGGTATAGGTACTTAAAGTTTTTTGGGAAAAAATATAACATACTGTAAAAATTATTGGAATCGATCGCATATACTAAAAATAATGTTGTAGATTTATATTTCCCAGGAATCGAGTTGCAGAGGGTTGCTTGCAGACGGTTCGAGTAAAATGACATTCAGCCAAAACACGACCTACACACAGTTGGGAAAAGGTTTCTTTCAAAATGTTTAAAAGGTTTTCTTTCTAATTTAGCTTTACTATATTTAAATCTTTGTCCTCTAAGATAGATTCCTGAGCCTAGAGCCTTTATTTAGTGACGCCCGAACCGATCTCCAGAGAGCGAAAAAATTTACTTTGCATTCTGTGTATATTAAGGAATTTGAAGGGTTAAAAGAGCCTGAAAAATAAGTCTAAGTTAGGTTACTTCTGTGGCTGCCCTAATTTATTTCTTTACTTTTTTCTATTCAGTGGTTTCCTATATTTAAAAAGCAAGCACAAAGCTAAAGACTGATCTACCATAAATAACACATAGGGTTACCTCTTTGTAACTGAAATATTTTGGCTTATCTATCTCTTTTGTTTCAGAAGAGCTTCATAGGTACGCATGCGTTACTAAATCAATCTCAACTTAGTTCATCCCTAAGTCTCTTAGGTTAAACAACTCAATTCCTTTGAGATAGTCTGTCATGCACTTTCCAAGTTAGGTTAGCTGTAACTTAGTTTGGTGAGCTAATACTTAGCACAAGATACTAAGTGGATATGGACAATCAGTAATATTGTCAGTTGAGTATTTTCAAGGAATCTAAGGTCGATTTTTGTAAAGTAATAAAACGTAGTAAAGTCAAAATTGTACAATCAATCAGAAAGATATGTGACCAGGAAATAATTTACGCGAATTTGAATAAAGGGATGGGCTGGGTTTGTCGGCAATATTTTTTTAATCCTAAATGATTTGATTAATTGATATAAAACTAAGATTTTTCTCGTTTACGATTTTATACGTTTTGGATTCTTTACGAAATGAAAAAATAAATTTGAGTTGGGGGTTCCCCATACTTGGAACTGAAACTCAAAAATTTTTTTTTCATCAGACCCATACGTGTGGGGTATCTATTGATAGGTCTTCAAAAATGATATCGAGGTTTCTAATATCATTTTTCTGTAAACTGAATAGTTTGCGCAAGAAACACTTCCAAAGTGGTAAAATGTGTGTCCCCCCCCCTGTAACTTCTAAAATAAGAGAACGATAAAACTAAAAAAAATATATGATGTACATTACTATGTAAACTTACACCGAAAATTGGTTTGAACGAGATCTAGTAAATAGTTTTTTTTAATAGGTACGTCATAAACTGAATATTTTGCGCGAGAGACTTCCAAAGTGGTAAAATGTCTGCCCCCCCCCCCCTGTAACTTCTAAAATAAGAGGACGATAAAACTAAAAAAAATATGTGATGTAGATTACCATGTAAACTTCCACCGAAAATTGGTTTGGACGAGATCTAGTAAATAGTTTGTTTTTTAATACGTCATAAATCGTAATGGTACGGAACCCTCCGTGCGCGAGTCCGACTCGCACTTGGCCGGTTTTTTTTTGTTTTTGTCGGCCGAAAGTATGGCAGTAGGCAGAATGATTAGTAACTTAACTAGTAGTAATACTACGATTATGTCCACTACACTCCTTTTTCAATTTAAATACATTCTAAATTCATGGAGCTACATCTATTGCCTGACGAGAGCGAAAAAACAAAACACCCGTCACGAATGGCAACGTTCAAATTAGATTAATGATAATTCAATTTCAAACGTCGTATGTAGGATTGTTGAAATTTCAACGGTTAGTACCTTGACCTTTTAAAATAACGTAACCGCCATCGAAAGTTCAAGTTGGCGTAACTTTGTTGACTACAGTTTATAAAGTAGTTATGTAAGCTTAACCTGTCAGATTTTTTTAATAACTCTGTCATGGTCACTTAATATATTTATTTTGCTGTCATCTGTCATCAGCTGTCATCTATCATCGTCTGTTTATTTTGGTTGATAATCGTTTTTGTGATTCTATCAGCTATAAGTAGATCATAGCATATTTAAATTTGATTTTGGATCGATTATATTTACATTAGGCCTTTATCTCCAAACGGATAGGCAGATTATAGGCAGACTGCCTCATTAGTCTAGGAGTCCTAAGCGCGACTGCTACGCAAGAGGTCCTGGGTTTGATCCACAGGTCGATCAAAGTGTTATGGGTTTTTCTATGAAATTCTCAGTAGCAGCTCGCAGTCTGGATTTGTGCCCGGTTAATGGAAATAGGCTCGCCTCGGCTCGGCTTGGCTATTATATGGGACCTAAACATACCGGCAGAATGTGGGTGGACACCTCTGCCGATCCCTTCGGGGAACACAGGCGTGATGGTATGGTTAGGAAGATGTGTGGGAAAAACAAGACAATCGCAGGTAACGCCACAGGTCAATAACTAGTTAAATGGAAATATTATTAAGAAATAATAATATAAAATAACTAAAAAACAAGGTTACATTGGAAGACCAATATTAATTCAGTACCTACAAACAAAATGAAACGCAAATATGAATGGAAAATACTCGGTCTAATTTTAAATTAATTACACTAATTAATATTTTATCTGATGAAATATTTATTTACTTAGTGTTTTTTAATCAATTTAATGACTTATAATCACACTTTACAAGTGAAACATTAATTAACCGTTTGATCTCAGCTATGTGTCAAAATTAATTATACATTTAAAAAGTTTAAATGATCATTTATATTATTTGTTTCTGTCATTATATTTTTTTAAAGGAATTTTGACAAGTCAATGTTTTAGATTTTTACTTCGAGGCGGTGTTGACGTTTTCTGACAGGAATTTCTGACAAGAAATGCCGAAATTTATTCAGATAATTATTACATACCATACCATCTCGCCTGTATTCGCCGGAGGGTGCAGAAGTGTACTATTGTACTCCCACACTTCGCTGGTATGTTTAGGTCCTATGTAATAGGAGGTAAGCCTATTGCATACTGAGAATTACATTGAAAAACTCAATAACACGTTGCTCTTCCTGGGCACGAACCCAGGAACTCTAGTGTACCTAGCAGTCGTGCTTAGGACCATTAGACTATTGAGAATCATGGACTCTTTTAAATTCTAAACTTTCTAGTATTTTAGTATCAAATGTGAGGACAATGTTTATTACGGCCTTTTTAAGAAACAGCCATGGCAGCAGCAATGAGTTAAACCATTATGAGTTCTCGAGTGGAGACCGCTTCTAGGCAAACGAAGTGTTGCCAGGTGAGTTGGATTGACGATTTGTATAATGCGGGTGGCAACAACTAGATGAAAATAACCAAAGATCGGGCGTTCACTTAGAGAAGCCTTCGTTCGGCAGTGGACGAATACGGGTTGACGATGATGATGATAATTGTCCTGAGTAATACCGACCGACAAATCAAATCAAATATTTTATTTGAACTGGAACATTATTACAGGTTCTTTTGAAATGTGAAAGCTAACTACACGGATCCAAATATTGGTTTTATGAAGAAGAGTCAGCAAGAAACTCCATAGATAATCTTTTCAAGTCAGTCATAGTCTTATCTTAATAACAATAAGTACTAGTAATTTGCTATGCAAATTCTAAGGTTTAAAAAAAAATTGCGGACATAATATTTCTTATACCAAATCTCACTGAAAATATATGGTGGCTGGTTTATAAAAGAAGTCTAGTTTTTAATTACTTCAGCATTGAGCCAAGTGGTTTATGCCTGACCGGTTTCGTCACAATAAAAAGAAATTATATGGTGAGGGTTCTTTAATGACTACAATTCAGCCGCTTACAATCCATTCCATGGGACTTAATGATGTGAGAAACAGCTCAAAAATGCATACATAATACAAGGTATGGAATACAATGTAATAACGTGTTTACAGACGTAGTAAACGCACATTTTATGTGAGTAGGTACGCTGTAGGTACATACGGCATAAGAAATAAGCATGTAGGCTAATAATAGGTGCGATTCGTGAAGCTACTTTGTTAAGTAGTATACGTAATAACTTTAAAAGTATGGAGTCTAATAACTAGTGAATAGAACGTTATAATTTAATAAGAGGGCCTAAGATCTCCAATGACCGCACCGGGGTGGCCCATGTGTGTTCTGCTTTGACACGCAATAAAGATATACTTCCATCCTGGGATTGTTCTAAACACAAAAAGTGTTTAGAATGTTTCTGCTGGTGTTAAATTAGCTGGACTGGGCACCTAGGCGATGGCCTAAGCCTACTATTGCGCATGAACTTCCGAGCACCGGTATCAAAATGTAGAAATTAGTATGAATGGAGTATGTCGAGGTAACGTTCTTATTAAAAACAAAACATTATTCTATTATACATTTACATACGTGTAATGAGCGAAAGATCTTGGGATTAGTAAACAACGATGACAAGTCATGTTAACCCTTAATTCGATACTGTGCAGTGCAGCTTATCAATGGGTGCTCACCTAATTCTTTTACCGATTGTACTTTAATATACTTTTACTGAAGACAATTTAATGTATTGAGGTTGTTATGTTACATAACACAATCTTAAGCCAAGGACAGATTGGAAGAACATCAATTCAGTACTTGAACTACCGTAAACATTGCTTAACCGAGGTGATATATCGATCTTATCTCACGACCGCCCCGAGAAAAATAATCCAATATTGTTGAGAAATTAGTCGACAAACGAGCGAGAAAGCAATTTGACGTTTCCGAAAGTTGTTTTATCGATAATCGATAACATTACAATTTAGTTAAGACATTTTATTTTAGTTAAAAATGCGTTAAGTGATTTATATAGCAGGTTACGTTATTAATCTTGATGCTGACGCCTCACCGTGAGATCAAAGGCTCGGAGCCGAATGCACCTGTGGCCCTTTTTTACGATGAGCTTCCAAATTTAAAATTAATTCGTCAGGTCGTAGGCTTTATATAAATATTATTGCTTAATCGACACTGGTAATTGGAACGTTCGATGGGAAGAAACTATATGGCTAATGACTAAAGTTTTTTGTGAAGTGTACCTAAACAAAAGATTGAATAGAGCTATCTATTTCTTTTATTCAGTTTCGTTCGTTATAGTACTGAGTAGTATATATAGTTGGAATGTAGGGATTCCAGAGAACGCTGGGTTGAGTTATCATTGTAGCGTAGCAAATTCTCAGACAAAATTCATTGTTGCAGTGAACATGCAATTTCATTTGACGTTTTATTTGAATAACGTATAAAAATGTTATGAAGTATTAACGTTTTAATGTTGATATTTTTCCTAAATCTACATTGGTATTTAGGCATGTCGGAATTTGAACCGAAATTACATTTATAAATACGCGATATGACGTTCCATCGAAATTGCTGTGCGCGTCTCAAATTATCCGCAAGTGGTTTTGGAATAGTAAATTTAAGGATAAGTAATTGGGGTTGTAAATGTTTCGCATTCGTGATTATTTTTCTTACTATTTTCGTATTTTATGTATAACAACACTCTAGTTTTTGAGCTATCTCAATTTCGAATGAAGTTTACGTCTTCTCCGTTTAATGACGTGTGTTGGTGTCAAAATGATAGACATGTGACTCTGATAAAAGTCGGTTTATATAATAATGCATCTCTTACAAGCTAAGGTACGGTGGAGGCGCGTCACACACTACAATTAATTATCCGACTGCGCCAGAAGGAGTGTTACATTTCCATTAGTTTTTCGGTTCGAACGTCACATTACAACTTGTCTACGGACTTTATTCGACGACATCATAGAACGAAAACCTTATTCTCTACGGGGTCGTATGGAGTTAGAGTACTTACTGTCGCTAACACAATGTCTAGTCAGCAAAATTGGTCACGTCTTTGTTTGAAAGCAGTGTCAACATGTCTCTATTAAATTAAATCTCAGATGAAAACAAAAAAGGTTCTGCTTTTTTTTTTCTGGATAAATAATTATTATTTTGTCTGATTTATAATTTGTGGGGCGCCGGAGGGCCAATGTTTTCCCCAGTCGCCTTCGTTCTTCTTTTCTTCTTCCCCTCCCTTTAACTTTACAGGGTCGGCAACACGCGGCGCGAGACTATGCATATTATGTAGTGATAAACGATTGACTCGCTATCCGGGTAATTTGTTTCTGCATCATAGGTTTGATTCCTACATGGAACAAAGTTTGTGTTTGTAAATGTCATATTATCTACACAAGAAAATCCTAATGTATCTAGTAAAAAAATATATGAAAAGGTGGGGTTGCAATGTTCTAAAAAACAACATTAGGGTATTAACCTAAGAATATTATGACTTGTAGTGTGACGAGTTGTTATTATGGCCTGTGGCCATACTTGACCTCTTTGATTGGTTCTTATAAAAAGTTTATAAAAAAACTTAGCTGATTATAAGGCCAAGGTAAGTTGCAAAATGAATAGGCACGTTTAATAAGCTAATTTTACATTTTATTAAAAACTGGTTTTGGTTACTACTTTGTTTTTATTTTGAATAACGAAACCAGTTCAAACTAAACATGATTTTCGGCTGTCGGAAACAAGAAATGGTCGTAATAGAGAAAGTGTCATACAAATTAAATGTCAATAGAAAAGTTTTGTAATGAGTCGCGTATTTATAGAATTTAAACATATTGTTGAAAAGGGCATGACTGCCGCACTAGTCTAGTGGTTCCAAGCGCAACTGCTATGCTAGAGACCTCGGTTCGATTCCCAGGTAAAGCAAAGTGTTATTGGGTTTTTCTATGAAATTCCCAGCAGCACCTCGGAGTCTGGATTGTGCCCGGTTAATGGCAATAGCCTAGCCCTATATTGCATGGGACCTAAACATACCGGTGAATCGTGGGTGTTCATTATGAACACCTCTGCCTAACTCTTCAGGGAATGGAGGCGTAATGGTATGTTATGTGATGTTATGTTATGTTATAGTTTTGTATTTGTACACATGGCTACACATCAAACTATACATACCAGTTTACGCTGGCCTCTTATACTATAGGAAGTCTATACGATGCGAGATCAACTTAAACTGGTTTTGTATAGGTTGACCTGTAGCAATTAGCAACAGAAATTTATTATGGTACACACGTGTACTTTAATAAATTTCAAATGAATTTGTACTGTTTACTGCCAGAATACATACTACATTTATAATATGTAGGTATGTATTTATATAAGTCAAAATATGTTTGACAATAGATTTAGTACAGGTTTAAAATCATTTGGAGAAATTTGACAGTTTTGTATACCTTAACCCTGCCGGCGACTGTACTACCGAAATTTCAATTTTACGTTTTTCATTTGCATACCTAGTATCTGAGATTAGTCGATAGGCGAATCAATAGTATTTTCCTTTTATAATATTTAATAATACTTAACGATACCACCTAATTAGGTTGTTTGTTCTATTGTATGGACTCTGCCCTCGAGCAGAATATGCTGAGGCCCATATTCTAATTTTATGATAATCGAAACTGGATTTTAAGGCATATTAATTTTCCATATAAAAATATAAGGTCAAGGGTGTTCAGCAATATTTGAAATTAATTTCGTGTTCAAATGATAGTGAAAGAGTGATTTAAAAATTAAAACATTAATATTATTCGACTAATTATAGTTTCAAGCGCGACTGTTTCGCTAGAGGTCCTGGGTTCCAGGACGGGATTCCAAAGTCGAGCAAAGTCTTATTGAGATTTTCTATGAAATTCCCAGTAGCAGCTCAGAGTCTGGATTTGTGCCCGGTTAATGGCAATACGCTCACCCTCTATTACATGGGATCAAAACATACCGGCTTAGTGTGCATTAGCACACCTCTGCCTAAGCCGTCGGGGAATACAGGCGTGATGGTATTTTTGTATGTATTTTATTCGTGTCAAAGAATTTAAACAATAAAATCTCAGAAAATTTGTTCGATCTTTAAAGGCGTAGTCTATAAATAGGGCTGTCTCAACAGCTCGCAGGCCAGACAACTAAAGTGGTGTTGTACCTGCCAAGTTTCCGGTTTGTTTACGTGCTACAACGATTAGACCTTGGTTTTGTAACTCAGGCAGTTTCGCGACAACCCTAAAGATATCACATTGAACTTTTTTTGCCAGACTTTGAATGCTATGTCGTAATAGCCAGACGTATTTAGATAAGATTTATTTGGACCGTAGGTTTTATGCTCCTTACATTTTTCGTTATCTTTCATTCAGTTTCTGCAAGTCACTTTACAAAGAATTTACTTATTTTGAGCTGAGCTGTTTTCTCAAATGAAACATCATTACTATGATTCACTCCTTTTATCAACCAACTGTGGGGCTGTTCTCTTACGCATTTACGCAATCTAGATTATCAACTCTTACAATGATGGTTGTTAAGTTATTTTAGTGAAGGAAAAATACGAACGCGGGCAGGATGTTTCCTTCACTAAAATAACTTTATCTTTGCATGGAAAATGCCTAAAAAATACAAAAAGATAATGATGATTGTATTAACGACCTCTCTATCCAGCAGCTAACCAATAGAGAATAATAATAATGGGTAAACGTTGCGGATGAAATGTTACCTCGTAAGTATCTTCTTTCATAAAAATACATAAACGAGCCATGGAAATTTTCGAGACAGCCCTAAAAATAAAGCCTTTACAAAGGAAGCGTGAAATCATTTATGGAAAAACCTATGTCGCTAACGCGTCGTCGTTGAGACCACTGGCCTTATTTGCCACGAAATTTCACTGGCTACATTACCCTTCAAACCGGATCACAATATCAGAACATTATTGGTTAGAGGCAGAGTATTTGGTGGTTAATGGCAATTAGGCTCGCATCCTATGAGGCCTTAAAAATACTAGCGAACTGTAGTGTACATCAGTACACCTCTGATTATTCTTTCGGGGGTACTTATCATTTACCAATCTATATCTTTAATTACAATTTCATTTGTGAAATTTCACAATCAATACTCAACCATTTACAATGATTTTTCACTATATATTGCTTGCTTGGTATTTACTATTGAGTAGTCGGCGTCGATGCGGCGTTGAATTGCAATGGAAATCCGATTAATAATTCGGAATTTCGGATATTTCGGTAACCTGAAATTTCATTCCATTGAAATTTCCGCGATTGCTCGTCGATGATTTAACCCGTCATTCAATAAATTACAAACACAGAGAATTGACAATAAGGTAAATTGCGCTTAAGGTGAAATCTGAATAATTTGCGACTAAAATTGTTCTCTCTGTGTATGATAGTTTTATAAAATTTTATCAGATAACTAGCTGATCTGATAGATGTTGTCCGCTCTATAAATCCTACAGAAAATAAGCACTTATTTATTTTTTTTGTAATTTTCCTGATTTTTTTTCCATTTTTGTTTCCTAATGAGACTATGTTAAACAAAAAATTATTGTTCAGTCGTTTTCAAGTGATGGGTTTACCAAAAAACAGCATAATTTTATTTTCTATTTTTATAAACCTAGAAATATACATATCGATTTCAATCTATTGATTACTATCTAAACCATAAAAAGGCGCCTGATATATATACCTATGTTATCTTATAAATGTTGTATAAGGTTTATCAAACAAGGTTTTATTCAATATCCTACATAATTAAGTTTTTTTTTTACAAACATTTTTATACGCGTGTTCTTTCATCTTATAGCCCAAAGCGTTAACCTCGAGGTCATACTGCCAAACCTTTATACGGGTTCGCATAAAGGCGTTCGTTTACATTCATAATTAAACATGTGACTGCCTTTCCGATAATAATGCGGAGTTTTTCGGTTCGTTTACATTCAAAGTTTTGAAATCCTTAATGAGTTTGTACGTTATTATGTGGTCACAATTGATCCCCTTAAAAGTTTCGTAACATAACATAACCATCACGCCTGTATTCCCCGAAAAGTTAGGCAGAGTTGTACTATGTTATGATATCATTTACCAAAGATATAGGTCTTTAAATACAGTCACTTAATAAAAGTCGGAAGCTACTTCCGGATGTCAGTTCAGTATCGTTTATCACGGAATTTTCTTTAGTATTAGTTCGGGTTCGACACGGAAAATATGCCGAAGACCTATTTATATACCAAGTAAATCAGGGACTTACAGTAATGGAATAATGGGAGAAAATCAGGAAGCGACTTAACAGTAACATTTTTGAAGAGAAAATCAGGATCTCACAGTGTGTAAAATGTTGAAGAGAAGTCCTAACGATAGTTATAGTTTAAAGGCAGTAAAAAAATTTTAAACATAGACTTTGATAGTGATTTAAGACTTTCTTTAAGTAAATTATAGAACAGTGGATAAACTTTTTACTCTAAAGATCATTTGTCAATTTCTACTTCGGCTTTTTGGTAAGATATCTTTTTCGCTGAGTTCGGCCGAATCTCGGCTTCGATCTTACAAAGTGACAGTGATTAAATCAAGCCCTATATGTGAAGCCACAAGCTATAACTCTATTACTAACTGGTACACGTAGAAAACTGGAAATATTGTTAGCCAAAGCGCTTATTTAATAACAAACCTTTACAGTGTTAACTCTCCGAATGTAAGTACAAAATGTAATTTCAAGTTTTCGTAAAAGGGACCAATTACATTTTGTTTTTGGATTCAATACTTTTAACAAAAAAGTTAAACCGCCTTCAAAAAATAATAAAATAATTTTGTCTAAAACAGTTTGGGAAGTCGGTGACTTCTATTTGAGTGGGTCTTTTATTTTCGCCACCGACTTCCCAAACTGTTTTAGACAAAATTATTTTATTATTTTTTGAAGGCGGTTTAACTTTTTTGTTAAAAGTAATTTTATTTTGTAATTTTTAGTGGAAAGTTTGTTTAGAAGTACTTGTTAGCCAACTAAACGCACTGCTCCAATAAGACAGCGATGTTTCGGAGTAAACGATAATATCATCGATGTAAACAAATTTTAGATTTTTGTTGATATTTTCAAAACTGCTTAACCGATTTCGATAAAATTTGAACGGGACCACCTCTGAAGTATGAACTACCAAACAAAAAAACAATCACTAAAATCGGTCCATAACTGGCGGAGAAATCGCGTAACAAACATACAAAAAAAAAGAAAAAAAAACATACAGACGAATTGAGAACCTCCTCCTTTTTGAAGTCGGTTGAAAATAAAGGAATTTTTACGAATTCAGAATTTGAAAAGAAATAATGACCTACCCACCATGAAGTGACTACTCTCCACTAGTATCGTTAACCTTGGTAAACGTATTTGTGACGTCACATCACCGAAACGCGACACAACAATGTAACGATGATAGCTCTATTAACACTCGGTTACTTAACCGTAGTCACGAACTACAGCGGCCGCGGCTATAGCGCGTTAATCACTTAATTACTAAACAATTTGCTGCAGCATCACCCCAGCTCATTTTAATTAGATGATGACTAAATAAGTATTTAAAAACAACAGTTGCAAGTTGCCATCGTGCAGCCAATTGCTTTGAAACGATGCAGTTGTGAAAATCTGTTATCCGAAAACAAAGCATTGAAATATATTATTCAGTTCGAACAATAAACAAAATTTCAAAATATCCGATAAACGATACGTTAACGGTTATAAAGTTATTTTAGTGCTGGAAAAATACGACCGCGGGCAGGATTCGAACCTGCCTGTCTTCTGGTTAAGTACACCAGACGCTATGACCGCTAAGCCACCGCGACCCCCACCCGCCATGTCGAAATTTGCCTTCACATTTTTAATTTACGTCTTTGAGGCGACGTCAATTTTCGAATCCTGCCCGCGGTCGTATTTTTCCTTCACTAAAATAATAACCTAATAATCTTTGCATGGAAAATGCCTAAAAAAATACAAAAAGATACCAATGCATAGTGTCATGCAGCTGTTGCGTGAGATGACCATGCAGTACCGACTACGATAGTAGACAATTTGCGGCGTATCAGCCGCGTATGAGTGAGAGTCATTCTGTTCAACACACCAAGATCCTACAAAGCTTGTTAATTAAAATGTAATAATAATAGGTACTTATACTTTTATTATTATAAGTAATATTTTTCTTCTTAATAACAGACAATGACAGCCACGAGTCATATTGCAAGGTATTTTGGGCCATGCAAATTTGCCACTATATTACCGATATTAATTACTTGATACTAGTTGTTGCCCGCGCCTTCGCTCACATCCCAAAAGATTTTACTCACTATAACTCGGCTTATAGAGATAAAAAAAAATCGCCCACAATGTCGTGCAGTAGTTTCAGCCAAACAAAAATGTAAAGACATTTGTATTGCCTTCTACTGCTCTCATAAAGACCCTCTATTTATTTTTTTCTTCCATATCTCTAATGACATCTGGCAGTTACAATTTTATTATAAGTATTCGTTAAGACGTCGCATCGCTTAATGTGAGACAGCCCTAATACGTGCTAATAGTTTCCCTCTCTCAAACACTTAATAACACGGTCCCGAGCTGTGGCAGCGACCGGTTGTGTTCACGTTGCGTGACAACTGCGATTGATTGCAAGCTCAGATCAAATAAACAGTTAAGATGGAACTTTGCGAACAAAGAGGTGAGGCCGGCTATAACTACGCCTTGTCGTGTATAACACACAATTACACGCACACACGTATACCGAAATTACGCCTTATCTTGTCAGTCGAGATATCGAGCTATCGAAAGCTCGACGGGCAAGATAAGGCGTAGTTACCTAATACATGTGTGCGTGTAATTGTGTGTTGTAGGTACACGGCAAGGCTTAGTTTTAGCTTGCCTCACTTTTTTGTTCGCAAAGTTCCATCTTAACTTTTTATTTGATCTGAGATTGCAAGTTCGTGTTACATTCTACAGAGCGGGTTGGTGACAACAGTATTCTCAATCAACCTGTATGGTTCACAGTACGTGTACTGTGTACAGCAAAAACAGGTTGATTTATATATGAGTATATATAGGTATTTGCTGGTTAATAATTAATTATCACGGTGAAAGAAAATCATCATGAGGATACCTGTATACTTGAGAGATTTTTATGACGGCATGTAAAGTCTGCCAACTCGTATTACGCTTGCCTGGTGGAGTGTAGCCTAATCTCTTTTGTTCTGAGAGGAGATCCGTGCCCAGCAGTGGGATAATGTAATGGGTAATGATGATGATGATGATCGCAGTGGATCTAGTGACCATGGATTGCCAAGTTGTAAGTCTTGAGTTAAAATCAAATCCGTATCGTGGAGTAGTCGTTATTTTAAATAGCCTTCTTCAAGAATTGGGCTATAAAATGAAAAAATATTGCTCCTTTTGTTTGTTTGTTTGCGACTGGTATTTCCAGAGATTAGCGCGTTCAAAGAAACAAAGTCTGTAATAACCCGTATAAAACGGTGACGGAGAACGTCGTGAGAAAACCTTGAAATTTTCTAGACGGAAAAACTCACTAGAACAGCGTGGTAGACTAACGACATGCCCATCGGTAAGGCAATAAATGGATTGATAATGTTACGCCGAGTAACTAATAGAAAAACGTGGATAGGCCACGAAGGTTCTAGATCCGTCATAGAAGCACGTCGAAACACAAAAGAATGTACCCGACTGTGCCCCTCGCAAATAATAACAGTTCAAGGCCAAGGTCACGGGTCAACGCCCGGAAACAATAGGCGGTTAGGTACCTACACGATTTTTATCGACTAATCGCGACCATTCGACTCTGGAATCTTCATTGCGCGTATAAATACCGGTCGTGAGGGCTAGGCAGAGTAGTCTTGTGTTGGAAGCGAACAAGTGAAGATCGAAGTGAGTTAACAAGTGATTAATTGTGCGATATTGTTGAGTGTAGTGTACAACTATAGTGACGTTGTGGTGATTTATTGTTGTGTTTTAGTGTATTTAATTAAAGTGTTTGTTTGTTTATTCGTAAATTGGTGTTAAGTAATTTATCCCGAACCCCAGCTCGTAACAATAATTATACATATTTTTTTAATACCACTAACAAGCAAAACAAGGATTCTGCCTGCCTGATGGTAAGTAGTCATCGCCAACTATGGACATCTCCAATGACAAACCAAAGGAGTTGCAGATGCGTTACCAAGCCTATTAAGGAAAAGGGAGAAGAAGGAGAAAAGGAAAAAAAAGGGGACTGGGGGAGGAATTGGGCCGGCTCTCCACACTCACCGTACGAAACGCAACAATATACCTGACGTCACTGCGTCATACTGCTACTTGACGTCACAATCATGTTTGCTTGATTTAAGATAAGCTTTAAGCCCCAGCCCCCTGGGTTCGATCCCCAGGTCGAGGTGTTATTGGGTTTTTCTATGAAGTTCTCAGTAGCAGCTGAAGTTGATTTGTGCCCCGTTAGTGGCAATAGGCTCGCCCCCTATTACATGGGACCTAAACATACCGGCGAAGTGTAGGTGTACATTACTACACCTCTGCCTAACCCTTTGGGGAATACAGGCGTGATGGTATGTTATGTTATGTGATGTTTAAGCCAGCTATGTTGTATTCGACTTCGAATCATATCTGTGTCTAGCCTTGAGGGGTATCCTCCAGATGTGACCCCGTTTTCATATTCTGTACTTCAATATTCAACCCACAAAATACAATACAAACTACTATATTATTTACGTGATTATTCCGTCAAAATCGATTGCGGTTGTATGTTCAATATATTGGCGGTGACTGAATTCTGGCTGTGGCAAGCTTCGTGTATACTGTATAAGGTAAGACCGGTTGTTATTGCAATCGAATTGTTATAGAAATTTTGTTTTACTTGATGATTCGATGATCGACCTGGACTACAAATGTCGGTCCACCTGAACACTTCCTAAACTGGGACAAATCCGAGGAATCCCATCGGATAGCAAACCTATTTGCTTCATTGTTTTTTTCTGTCTATAATAAGAAGTGGCATTTTATCAGCCACTTTACAACGTCTGCAGGTTCGCGTATCGTTCAGCCTTAGGTTGAACGACAAGTCCCCTGTTAAGGCTCTCTTGACAATCTTCTGTAGTAGTAGTGTCTCGTTGGTATGTCTACGAGCTAGCATGAATGGGTTGGCACGACCAGGAAAGTACTACCCTCCCACAGAATATCGACGTAAAGTAGCAGTATCCATACGTTGCGTTTCGCACAGTGAGTGTTGAGTGCCAGAGGCCCAATTCCTCCCTCAGTCCCCTTTCTTCCCATTTTCTCATTCTTCTCCCTTGTCCTTTACAGGGTCGACAACACGCGAGCGACCCCTGATGTTGCAAGCGTCTATAGGCTACGGTTACTGCTTACAATTGCTTGTCACCTTAGAGGTATAAAAAAAATTCGCAGATTGTTCCTACTCAGTGCTAGAAGGTCTGTTAGCCCTTATATGCTTTAATTTAACCTTATACTCAAGTACCCATCTTATCTTAGGCACTCTGAAAGGTACAGGTGCGCCGAACCTCGCATCATTCCCTGAGGATTACACTTTTATATTTTAGCGTGTATTCCTTAATACATTTTTGATCGCCGTTCAGATCTTGTAAAAGTTTAGACAGATGGGTGGTATGCCTTAAAATTCACGATTATTTCTGATAGGTCAGATAAAAAACGTAAAAAGGTACGTATATTGACATAGGTACGTTATTCCTACGTCACATTTGACGTTTTATGGACGGATCCTCCATTACATAGTTTGTTCGAAAGAACTGTGCTTGTCTGATCTACGAATCTAATATGCTACAGCCAGCCTACAAAGTTTGAATTTACCATGTATGGTTCTTATAATAATATAAGGTTTAAGGCGTTCTATCTTTATTTATTTTTTATTAAAGATGTGTGTGCTCTTGACCTCAATCTAGCCGTTGAGGCAAAGATGAGGTCGACGATGGAGCAAGCACACCTAGAAGATGCCTGTTCACCCTACTGTTAATGATATTTGGATTAATACTCGGAAAGGCAAACTCAGGAAGGGAGTTCCACTCCTTGGCTGTGCGCATTATAAAAGATAATTAAAAGCGCTATGTCCTTACATGAGGTATATCGACCAGTAGCCCGATTCACGTAATTAAAACCGTTGCGATGTCGCAGCGACTTAATGGTTGAAACAGTTTTCCAGTGATATGTGAATACTGTCAAGCCAAAGTTTTAGAACTATTCTCCCCCAAGGAACATGTGTGAATACGGTTCAACGATTATTCAATAGGACGACTTCTAAATCGATCGACGGATATGAATAGGAAAACTGTTTCGGCGATTAAGTTGCTGCGACATCGCTACGGTTTTAATTACGTGAATCGGGCTACAGCTTCTAACTGCAGTGCGTCTGGAGCTCCGATAGCAGAAGGGGTTAAGCGGAATGAGCTCATGGAGCTATTGGGCACACTCTCCGAAGTACAATCTGTAAATGACCGACAAGCAGGCAACCTTACGGCAGTGATCCAAGCTGTGGAGCCCAGTCTTGAACAGCTATCACTTGACAAAGCCCCCATTCCCTGTATTCCTAAATTTACTAATTTTATATACCTTCAACTAACGATACTACACGAGTTAGCCTTCGTTTCCAAGCCACGGTGACCTAGGGTTGGTACTTGACACGAATTAGGGTTATCAGCTTCACGTAATTGATATGACAATCAAACCGCATGTAAGACTAGTTTGCAACAAACCACGGTATCGTGTGACACCATATTAATTGCGCGCCATCTTACTTGAAGCGACACGGTCAATTAACACTGATTGTCTCCTGAGTTGATTTATCTACGATGTTATTTTGGTTAAGGAAAAAAAAGACTGCGAGTAGGATTCAAACCTGCGTCTTCTAGTTAGATACACCAGACGCTATGACCACACAGCCACCGCGAGTCCCACCCGCCCGAAATTTGCCTTCACATTTTTTAATTTACGTCTTTGAAAACCTCATGAAAAATGCATAACTATGAATTTTTTCGAACTGTCCAGTTCAGAAAATCAGCGCATAGAGTCACTCACTTGGAATAATTTCTAGTCAATAGAATAAAAATCGTAACTCAAGTAACTTTTACTCAAGTAAAAACTTTTACTTATCTATAGGTACGAGTTGTTCAAGTTTAACGAACCCAAAATAAATGCTTACTTGGTTTAAGAATTTGTTCAACACGCCATAGAATTTTGATAAAAAAACCTGAGTATT
This sequence comes from Subacronicta megacephala, assembly GCA_958496365.1. Taxonomy (NCBI): domain Eukaryota; kingdom Metazoa; phylum Arthropoda; class Insecta; order Lepidoptera; family Noctuidae; genus Subacronicta; species Subacronicta megacephala. Next base: position 8,324,638 of record OY292532.1, read on the forward strand.
TTTTCAAGTTGGATCGTTGCGGTTTTTTATTACCTACTTAACTAGTAGGGGAAGGGGGAGGAACCATTACAATGCATCACGCTACGCTGGCAACTTTTAAAAACATACTGGTAAATGGAGTCTAGTCTTTAAGGTTTGCGTTTCGATACCGATCCATACAAAGTAATTTTGTTTAAGTATATCCCAATCACATAGGTACCTACTTCCTTTTATTATTTTGTACGAAGCAGCTCCTATACTACGTAATAACCCCTGAGTTCCAGGGGACTTAAAAAATATACAAACTAATAGACTTGAAAACATAAAAAATATTTTAAATCTTCGGTGGGAATGGAAACCACGACACTCGCCGTAACACTAATTGGCGAGGTTTACTTTGCTCGACCTGGGAATGAAATTTTATGCTTAACAGCCGCATTTGTGTCCACTAGAACGACCAGATAGGTTCTGAGTACAATACTCTAAATGAGTAAGTATAACAATGATTGTACAAAATATATGGTGAATTTAATTTTGATAAAACATCAATATAGTTTACATTTGAATCATCGACGGTTTTAATTTGCATCTCTTATAGTTTCGAATATTTAAATAACAAAAGAACAACATTTAAATTTGAATCAATATGCACAATATAATATTGTATGGGCCGGCAAATTGTTAGCACGTATAAATAACATTTCCTAGTATTTTATGCCTTTTAGTTTAGAAGTATACTGTTGTAAAACTGTACTATATTTCAAGTAGATAATTAAGTTTTATATCACAATACGACGAATGACTGGACCGCCTCGCCATTACCGGTGCGTTGCGTGACGTTGGTTCAATTACAACCCAAGAAAAATATTTGGGTGATACAAAGAAATATTAGTTTTGGAGTCTTGATATTTTGTGTCTTTGTAAAGGCTTGACTGCCTAGTTGGTCTAGTCTGCCCAATCGCGACTGCTACGCTAGAGTTTTTGGGTTCGATTCCCAGGTCGAGCAAAGTGTTATTGAGTTTTTCTATGAAATTCTCAGTAGCAGCTGGGAGTCCGGATTTGTGCCCGGTGAATGGCAATAGGCTCGCCCCCTATTACATGGGACCCAAACATACCGGCGAACTATGGGTGTACATTAAGTACACCTCTGCCTAACCCTTCGGGGAATACAGGCGTGATGGTATGGTTTGTTATGTTATGTAAGGTCTCCCATGGCACGAAGCTTGTTCCTAAGGCTGAGAACAGTCTTGTAACAGGTTTTAAAGCAAATTATTTAAAAAGAAGGAACCGAAGAAAAAATACCTAGAATAAATCGTTAACGTTAAACTATACAATGTTATTATCATTCTACAGTATATCATCTTACAGATAAGTATAAATAAATGGGTTACCAGCCTTCAATAGATAAAGTTTCAAAAACTTTATGAGTATCGCTTTTAAGCGTATAAGATTTATTACGATGTTTTCCTTCCTACCAAAGTGAGAGAAGCAATCTCTATCGATAACAATGTTAACTTTACGTCGATTGTGGCGCATCACTAGTAGCAACTTGACGAGCAACAATGACTAAACAACAACTGTCCAACGCTAAACAAAGTTAATACGCATAGTCCGAGAGTGTCCGACAAATAAACTCAAAGGCCGGACGCACATTAATGTTTTATATATTATCATAGTTCATTGTGTCCCAGCTTTTGTCCTTAATTAGTTAATTAGGTGAACAGAGCGATTTGTATTGAATAATTTATGCCAGCGGCGAGTTCCTACCAATCCTACCCAACCAAACTGACGACAGCATTGAAGTTAGTCATGTAGTGTGTACATTGTTACATTTTGAAATTAGAACGTTATACGTGGACGTTAATAGCAGGCTATGTGGCACCTAGATTACTTTAGATGGTTATCTTTTGAATTTTCACGCGTAAGTTGAGGTTACGAATAATGTTTTATGAAGGGGGTGGGGGGGACTAAAACGGCCACTTTTGTCGAATATGTATATTGAAACAGTACCTACATATATTTTTTAAAGTATAAGATGATCTCTAAGTGAACGAAAAGCAGCAGCTTAATGCCTTTTATGTAGCCTTGTGTGTCCTCAAACGTGGAGCGGCGATTTTAGCCCCCTAGTTACCTAATCAGTATCAAGACTTCAACAGGTCAAACAGAAGGTAAAGAATAGAGAACAGTGGTGATTGCTGACAGGATCTCAGCTCTTCAATAGGAGAGAGTAGCTTGATTAGTTTAAGGACTGATATTAGCTATTAAATTTGTCACATACTTTATAATTAAAACTTGAACAGCGCAGCGCCTCTAGCGGTTCTTTGGAACCAGTTCTCACCAATATACTCAACAATTTTTTACGAAGTAAGTCTAGAGTCCATTCTTAGGATATCGGTATTTACCGCTTTTTATTGCAAAAGTCGGCAAACAATTTGAGAATTCACCTGATGGTAAGTACCTAGTCATCGATGTCTATGGACACTTGCAATACCAAAGGAGTTGCTGATGCATTAAATCTCCTACGAACTGCAAACTGTTAGACTTGCTGCAACCGAAGAGGTTCATGTTCCTCACGCGCAAAGGTTGAAACTCAAACCAAGATGGTTTACGACAGACTTTGACGTAAAGGACGTAAGGAAAGAGATTCTTACCAGCACCGAACAAAATTATGTAAAAAACTGATATTCAGCCGCATCTTGGTAAGCTGGAAGCCAACCCCAATATAGTTTGAGAAATTTGTATAAATAATAATGATAATATCTTGATGTTGATATAAGCAACAGCTTGGAACATTTTCGCTGTTCTTCTACAAAGAAAATTGGATTCAGCAACCTAGTGGCTCGTGGCACAACAATTTTTAGCTGTAAATTTTCTACTGGAGCTAACATTTTTCAACCGAGAACTCAATTTTTGGAGCGTTTGTGTAAAAGTCACTCGGCGATACTCGCCCCGCATTACCCGTTTTGTGAGCAGTTTATTCCCAGTTTCTGTTTGAATAGTTTCTATGAAAAACTGTGTAAAAAGAAATATGTGACTGTTATGACTTTGTTTACGGTGGAAATCCTTCGAAAGGCCTTTGGCATTTTGTTTTATTGGTTTTCGGGGATTAAAACCCATCCCGGTTGCAACCTTGACCACACGGATGAGGCTCTTGACCTGGCTGGTTTTATTTAGGGCAAAGAGCGTTCTCTGATTTTGAGATTCTGCCCGTCTGTCTGATTATTCCGGCGGATCTCCGAAGTGCGTCATTTGAAAAAATAATTGTAATTGTCGAAATAAGGTTTATCGAAAAAGTAAATTTGAAAGTTGCCTTAGAAATATAGATATTTTAGGAAAACTAAGTGTTTTTCTATGGGTTGTTATAATTCAAATTTCGACAGGACCAATTCTGTTACGTCATCCAAAAATATCATTAAGATATTAGTTTTATATATAGATGCGTGTACAACGCTCATATAATAACAATAACTCTTTATGCGCTTATAATTACTCCTATAATATATTCATGAAACAGTCACAACGTATATTTATATGATACAGGTATCAAGTAGACACAAACATGATAATTCGCAATGTGTGTCAAAATATATACTAAAATTCCAAATGTTATAAAGAATATTGAATATGAAAATAAATTTAAAAATTAACTCCAAAAGTACCTAATAAGAAAATGTTACTATACTATAAATGAATATTTAACCGATAAACAATTCAAAGCAAACATAATTAAATTTATTACATTGACATGATCCATAATCCATTAATGTGTACTGTTTACCTATAATATTATATAAAATCCCTAAGTGATGTCTGTAAGGATATGAAAATAATTAAAAATTGTGTAATTCTTTAATACTTAAATTGTGTAACGTTAGCCAGTAAGTCTGATTAATTTTAACTGATGTCTTTGCAAAAAGGGTCCATAATGATACATTTTATACTTAAGTTTACCACCTAATTTACATTGTGGAACTGCAAATAAAGAATATGAAATATGAAATAAATAATAAAGGTTAAAATTTCGCGTAAATGTTCTGCAGTGGAAATTAATTTATTATCATATGCTGTAACGGCGAATGATGTCCGTGCCTCGGAGAGCACGTAAACCGTTCTGGATGTCATACGAATACCAAATACAAAAGTCAAAAACCCTGATAACCAGTTCATCAGAATATATAACAGCCAGTAACATAACAAGCGCTAGACCTGAAAGTATTTCGTTTAGAATCGACTATTGAGACGAATCGAATATTATAAAGTACCTAAAATTATGGTCCCCTGATTCATCATCATCATCATCATCAACCCTTCACATTGTCCCACTGCTGGGCACGGGTCTCCTCTCATTACGAGAGGGATTAGGCTATAGTCCGTCACGCTAGCCTACTGCGGATTGGCACACTTCACACGCCCTCAAGAAAATCTCTCAGGCATGCAGGTTTCCTCACGATGTTTTCCTTCACCGTTTAAGCGCGTGATAATTAATTAATTAATACGCACATAACTTCGTTAAGTCAGAGGTGCGTGCCTTGGATTCGAACTCGAGACCTTTGACTTGGTAGTCCAATGGTCATATCACTAGGCTATCACTGCACGGTCCCCTGATTAAGGTCTGATAAAGGTTTCAGGTTCTCGAGTGGAAACCGCGTGTAGGCAAGCGTAGTGTAGGGCGCCCGCCAGCCAGATGAGTGACGACTGACGACTTACGAAAGGCAGGTGGCAGTGACTGGATGAGGAAAGCCGAAGATCGGGTTCTGTGGCATTCACTAGGAGAGGCCTACGTCCAGCAGTTGACAAGTATAGGCTGATGATGAAAGGTCTCAGAGACCTTCCTTCATATGCGAATTGGTACTCCTACCGCGTGGTTTCGATGAGGTTTCCCACCTTCTATTCAGTATCTTTGAGGAAACAAATTCTCAATTTTCCTCATCAGTCATTGCTATCACACTATTGGGACAAGGCTTCATCTATGTTCTTCCAGATACTTTTTTCCAGCACCAATTGGATTGAAACTGGATGAAAAGTATTATTGTATTAGTCCATCTCTATTTCAAATTTCATCCCAATTCGTTGAGCCGTTTTGTATGTGACTGGTAATAAACATCTAAACACACAAACATTCATAATTATAATATAGATGTTGGTAGAATTTGTGGAGGCCTTTAAGAGTACCCTAATTTTAATGCCAATACAATAATAACATCAAACATAATTTTCACTAAGTTGGTAAAATTTCGTTTTTATGTGCAGAGTTTTACTGCAGACTTCGAGGACTTCGGATTTCAATTTCACCAGTTATTTTATGGCAGCTGTTTGCTTTTACAGCTGATACATCCGACATTTTGCTCCCAACGTCGGGGAAGAAAGTAATGAAGGTTCATTCTGGACGGTCCTGAATATGAAGATAATTTGAAAATGTTAGCGCAACACTGTTAAAAGCTTTTAATATTAACATCGGCGCAGCACTATGCAAACGTGGGTAAATGGGTTTTCTCATTCAATCGGCAATCTATCTTACATCATTTTTCGACTCTTTGCTTCTAATAATAAGGGTGAAAGTTAAAACAGCTTAGATTGTCAATTGTTTTTATTTAAAATAATTAAAACTAGATGCCCACCAGTCTCTCAAAATTAATATTTTTTTTATGTTACTCTTCAACTTTGCCTAGAAATGGAACCGTATATACATGTTATAAAATAATAAAATTAATTCACTAACCCTTGTACCGGTCACTTAACATTTTATTTCAATTTAAAAAGACGAAGACATTTATTTAAAAAATCTTTTGGTTACCAACAGATTTTTAAAATAAAATGTTGTTGTTGTAATTAAAATTTAATACCCGTTTAATTTTATTTATTTGATTTATAATTTTATATTCCACTATTAACTATTTACAATAAGAAATCTCATTGATTCAACTTAGTCATTATATCGCAGTTATTTGACTTATGTATAATTAGATTAAAGTAATAAGATTGTGGTGGTTAAAATCCCAGTAATTTTGTGTAAAAACACCTATATAGCCGTATTTGGTTGTATTGGAGGCCAAACTCAACCCTCAACATAGCAGCGAAAAAGCTTGATTAAAACGTTAAGGGGTTACAGAAAAGGAGGCGCAATGTAAAAAACCTCAACTGCAACAATTCAAAAAAGGAAGTTGTATAATTTAATCAAAAAGTCAATGTCATCTAAAAAAGTAAGTAGGTAATTATGTTCGTGCGTCTCTGGTGAGTAATATTAAAATTAAAAAGGCAGAGCTCGATAAAAATCAACGGTTGGGGAGGAAAATGAGCAATGCGAGATTTTTTTTTTTCCGGGAACGTATTTCCCATACTACTGAACGTTTTTGTTGGAATCAAACAATGCTAAAATGAAAATTTCCACAAAATTGGTCAGTGATCTTCAAAATATGCAGCGGTTTTCCTTTGAACTTCTCGCCAAAAAAGTTAAAAAACTGTAGATGTTCCATTTTGCTTCACACTCCTTGAAATAATAAAGTGGAAAATTTAAAGTTGTCTTCAGGCCCTGGGTCATAGCCACAATGAATAGAGGCCGATGAAAGCGGACGAGATAACGCCCCTCTGAATAAAAGATAAAACTTTATCTTGAAATGGGGAAAATCTACGCCATTTTCTTTGTAAGTGTACATAGATATGATAGAAAGCAAAATTATTATACAGTCTGAATTTTAAATTTGGAATAACGGTTACAATGGTGACCTTTGACGACAGTGAGTTTCTTTTTTTTTGTTTTAAGACCAGGAAAATGTTTTTCTTTTTATTAATAGGATGAAAGAAAATTAGACACTGTAGATAATTTTATTTTGATTATGATTTATAGGTCACTAAGTAGGCAGGTAGGTGACTTATTGTAAAATTAAAAATTCTAGCATATTAAATGCAAGAATAAAAAAAATAAGATTGATAACTTCCTCCTTTTTGAATTGTAATTAATTAACTTCTATTAAAAGTTGCGACCATAAATGCTCGTACAGATTAATTAATAAAATTACACCCATATAATATCATATATTATATGGGTGTAATTTTATTAATTAATCTACTACGCCTAATCATTAAATTATTTATCTTATCAAACCAACCAAACCCTGTTTTTTATTCATAGTTCAATCAATGATGCCGAATTTAAATTGCTATTATTACAATAATTAATTCGAACACAAATTGGTATAAAAAAAGTTGACTTACAGAAATAGTTTGTTGTAAAATATACACGAGCCAAGGTAAACCACACCAATAATTCACACAGTGTATTCAAACAAAAAATATCAGCACTAAATTCATTCAACCCTAAAAAACCAGGTCTGATCCGAATTTATTCACATTCACTCCAAACTTAATTGTGTGTATTCACAGTAAAATCGCACACGGAAAATATTTCGTGTCAGCCTGTTTTATTTCAAATTCCGAACTCGACGTTCGAATTTCGTAAAACACGCTTTTGGAATCACGCAGCGAGGCACGCGTGTGACTCACACCGGAGTCGGTTGTGGACTGTCCGGCGTTTGAAGTGTGCCCTGTTCAACCGAGTCATTACAGGATGAGATCTATGAGAATTGAATGAGACGGCTGTTATTTTAATAGATATGTGGTCCAGTTGAGATGTAACTGGTAGGTTGGTGGAAACCTGTCCTCAGGCGTGTCAGTTATGCGAGTAATTTGCATACCGGAAAGTGGCTGTAGCATAAATATCGCGATCGTACCGAAAGAAAAGGTTGTGTGAGATATTGGAACTGTCAGCTCGAAACATTATTCGCAATAAATGGTGTTTATTTATTAACTGTTTAAGTGCTGTTTCATGCTTTTGTTTTTGGAACAGTATTTTATTTATATACATAATATATTTCAATGTTTTGCTATTTTGATAGGTCAGTAAAAAAATCTACTATATTATTTATGGCGACCTCTGAAAAAACATAAAAATATCGTAACACGTAAAACCTTTTTTAGAATATATTCTCAGACATGTGGAGCACTCCATGACCTCAAAAGCGTTCTTTCAAAGATAGGTATCTCTTAAAATGGATGCAAAAATTGAGGCAAGTATAATATTCGAATAATCCGTTTAGAATCTGAATATATGAATAACTGTAAGCCATTGAGGGCTACGAAAAAATCTGCATAAGTTAAAAAAAATATTCGCTTTTTTTTAAAAGGCCTTTCTGGAATAGAAATAAAACTGGTGATTTTTCTTCACCCCTTGGTGTCCTAAAAGGAGGCAAAGTGAATTCGTCACGAAGATGGATAGCAGTGTCCCCTTGTCCGCTAATAAACTGCGATTGCCAATCTGTTAGCCAAACGCGGTGATTATGATCATTCATTAATCATTACAGAGCGGTAATTAGGGGCCATTTTCTGCAGTGGTTGTTTAAGGGTTAATGTTATGAGATCCGTTAAAAATATTAAAGTACGAGCGATTAAAGTATTTAGTATCAGAAAAAAAAACATAGGTTATGTTACCAAAAACCGTAAAAGACTCCCTCATTGGTTTAATGGTCCTAAGCGCGACTGCTACGCTAGAGGTCCTGGGTTCGATCCCCAGGTCGAGCAAAAGTGTTATTGGGTTTTTCTATGAAATTCCCAGTAGCAGCTCGGAGTCTGGATTTGTGCCCGGTGAATGGCAATAGGCTCGCCCCCTATTACATGGGACCTAAACATACCGGCGAAGTGTGGGTGTACTTACATTAGTACACCTCTGCCTAACCCTCCGGGGAATACAGGCGTGATGGTATGTATGTATGTAAAAAGCGTACGTTTGACTGATATAATTATCTAAACTAATATTATAAAGAGGTAAAGTTTGTGAATTTGTGAGGTTATAGGGGATAATCACTGGTTGTAGATCCAATTGATGGATGTGTAGGTGAACATTATATGCACACAAATAAACATTACGACGTGTAACACATATACCTATGTAAAATAGTACTTATGGAATGAATGAGGCGACTTGGGGGTCGCCAGTTATCTATGTGCCGTGTACAGACCACTTGTATTTTATGATCATTATATATATTATTATATTTCGTGTTCGTGTATAATTCGGAGGCCAATAACTGTAACTGTAACTCCTGATGGACACCGCAACCCTGTGCATTCACCAGAAACTGAATACGTCCTCCTGAACATTTCCTAGCACAGTTAATCTTATCCTACAGATGTTTAACCGAAAATTCTTTTACCAATACAAAAGCTACATTACTCCTGAGTGACATAGATTATTTATATAATATCCTGTAAATTTTAAAGAAACGTATAGTCTACGCGGGCGAAGCTGCAGGGCGGAAAGGTATTAACTATTTTAATTATAACGTAGATTCGATTATAACAGATGAGGTACAACTGTGATTTGGAAATAGGCATCTGATCTGCCAAAATTTCCCAAAACCTTAATGCGCTTAATTAATTTTTTTTTTATAAATATTACTAATTAAAAACATAATTTATGTACCATGTGACTGCGTCGTTAGTCTAGTGGTCCCAATCGCGACTGCTACGCTAGAGGTCTTGGGTTCGATCCCCAGGTCGAGTAAAGTGTTGTTGGGTTTTTCTATGAAATTCTCAGTAGCAGCTCGGAGTCTGGATTTGTGCCCGGTGAATGGTAATAGGCTCGCCCCCTATTTATACATGGGACCTAAACATACCGGCGAACTGTGGGTGTACATAACGTACACCTCTGCCTAACCCATCGGGGAATACAGCCGTGATGGTATGTTATGTTATGTATGTACCATATAATATTATAATTAAGAGATCTCCTCTTTATTAATGAACGTATATTTTATTGAGTTCTTTGAAAAGGTGTCAGGTGAAGGGCGAACCGTACGTACCGAAGCGGTACAACTATACTTTATGGCGTTTCAAGGTGGATCCATCTTGATAATGAAGCTGACAGATAATTAAAATGCAGTAACGCAATCATTAAAAAAAAGGACTGCAATAGATAAATTAATGTCAATGGTATTGACGTCTTTATAAGAAAGTCAACTTTTCTTGTGTGATGTGATAAGTCCTTTTCTACAGACAGGTAAGCATGTTATCTACGGTAAAGTTATGGATTGAAAGGAAGAGAATCACAAACACATATTTTTGCTGGTGGCAATACTGAGTTTTATTACAATAAACAAGAATTTATTACAACCTTCTTAGAGCGTAAGTGTAAGATCATTAATGGTCAACTGTCAAATTTAATTAAAGTGATTCTTTTTTCAAGAAATGGAAACGTGATCAAGTACCAGTCGTTTTTAGAATGTGGGAGCTTCGAATTTCAAATTAATTATTTTTTTCGCTAGGCACGCGTAAGTACCTACTTTTGTTAATTGGAATTGGTAAAATTGGAAGGATCATTTTCTTTATCTGAAATAAATTCAATTATTCCGAAAAACCTTAAGGGTTTCGTTTGTTTTACAATCGATTGTTTATATTGTGAAAGGCAATAAACCTATTAAGGATCAATTATTAGCAGACACAAAAGAAAAACAATTGTTACAGCCAGATGGCTGTACTAACTGTAACCTTCGAGATCGAAGGTCGTATAAGGCGTAGTTAAGCAATACATGTGTGCGTGTAATTGTGTGTTGTACCTATATGTACATACGCGGCAAGGCGTAGTTTTAGCCGGCCTCACTTCTTTGTTCGCATAGTTCCATCTTAACTTTTTATTTGATCTGAGGTGCTAAATTGGGTAGTTTTGTCATAAAAAATAATCTTAGTTACCGCCTGGGGTTGGAATTGTGCCCGACAAAATGACGATTGTACCGCATGAAATTGAGTTTGTGTCCCGATCTTAGAAAAGTGAGAATTTTCGAACACAAAAAAAAGGTATATTCTCTCTCGAACATGTCGGGGTTAAGTATATACATGATCGTGATAAAAATATTATGTTTTTAATAAAAAAACCAGACAGCTAGTATTGTGTATTATTTACCTTTATCTAACTTATCTTATATTATCTAATCTATGATCAGACACTAAACAAATATAACGTTCACTAATCTCGTAATAAATAGGCTTTTCATATAATGAGAGGCCAGCGTAAACTGGATTTATATAACTGGACGTAGTTACACAGACTGCCTCGTTGGTCTAGTGGTCCCAATCGCGACTGCTACGCTAGAGGTCTTGGGTTCGATCCCCAGGTCGAGCAAAGTGTTATTGAGTTTTTCTATGAAATTCTCAGTAGCAGCTCGGAGTCTGGATTTGTGCCCGGTGAATGGCAATAGGCTCGCACCCTATTACATGGGACCCAAACATACCGGCGAACGGTGGGTGTACATTAAGAACACCTCTGCCTAACCCTTCGGGGAATACAGGCGTGATGGTATGTATGTAGTTACACACGGCTACACATCAAGCTATAAAAATCCAGTTTAAACTGAACTCCCATTGTAAAAGTTTTCCATACAATTCAATGCCAGCCTATACTGGTTTTCTATAGCTAGCTGTGCGTACCCAAAAACTACCGTCAAATTAAAAAAAAACCCTTCAGTTGCTCAAACATGTCGGTTTTGCTGCCTGAAATCAGTGAGCAAAATTTTGCTCACAAAGTAACTAATTAAATATCTTATTCAGCCTTGGGTTAATCATACAATTCGAAACATTCACACTCTATCTCTTTCCCGCCATTAGAAAGAGAGAGAGAGACAAAGACCAGCCTTTTCGAAGTTCCAATTTTGAATTCGACCTCAAAGACAAACACGTTCGGAATTTCGTACTAACTAAAGAAATTATGCAAAAAGAAAATTGTCTTAATGTAATTTATTGAATTTTTAACTTATTGTTGTATTTAAACGAAAATAAGTATTTACCTACTGCAAATAAAACTGATATTTAACCTGTAAATATCTATTATCTCTTAAAGTGTTCTCGCTGCTGAAGTGAAAAGTTATGTGTGTTACACGAGAGCAAAGTTTTTTTGCATCTCGTGCCTTTGAATCCCTCGCCACACTCAGCTTGGCTTGCTCAGGATTCAAAATCAGCACTCGCAGCAAAAAACGACTTTGCTCTCTTGTTGCACAAATAACTATTTCCGTTTTCTTGAATTCAATTTAGTTGAATAATTCGAATTGAAGTGAACCATATCAGCCACGCCTATAGGGGAAAAACTGTCAGTTATGTCAAAACCTATTTACACAATGGAACGTACCAATCGGGTGTTATGACCATAAAATTAATAAAATGTCGGAAAGTCGCATTAGAGACAAACAAGTACAAATAACGCAGTATCAACGCAGCGTGAATGTGGGAGCGCCGAAGTATTTATGCTACCACTTATTTATCGTTCGGAACGGGAATTGCCTTTTGTCTCTGTAGCTCATTGTCACCCTAATCATAGGTTACTGGAAGTGGCAAACTGTAATTAGGATGTTGTATGTGGATTGGATTATATGATTAGCCCGTGTCTTGTGGTATTTGAAATTATTCGTGTGATTAATGTTGTAGCTGATTGAAGGTAACCTGGAGCCGTATTACCACGTATTAATGCCATCATTTATACGCTGTGAAAGAGGGACGCCACTATTTAACCTGTAGAGCGGCATCCCTCTCTCACAACCCAAAAATGATGGCATTAATACATGGTAATACGGCCCCTGTTGTATCTGTCTTTACAGTACTTAGATACAGAGAACTACTTAACTTCTGCCCGTGAGTTTATTTGCGTCGACTTTACGGTCCTTATCGGACCAGTCTATACTATAAAAAGTACCATATGCATATGCACTAGTCCAGGTTATAAACTATCTGTGTGTCACATCCATCGTTCAGTCGTTTTTATGTGATTGAGTAATAAATATTCTGAAATCGATGGCTGCTACGTAAATAATCGTATGCAACAATAATGCTATGCTATAAAAAACTAAAAATAATTCGTATTTTATTCCTACTTCATATTGAAGATTCCTTTATTATCTATGCATAGTGTTAATTTTAAAACAAAAGGTTTAAATTCAACGATACAATGCAAGAAAACATCTTTAAAGCTCTGTCCTGAAAAGTTTGCATAAACACTATACGATTATATACGTAGGAGACATCGAAATACGAACTTTCACATTAGTTTTACCTATTAGTAGGTTCGGTATGGTACGCACTTGATCGAGTTTAAGCTATTCTGCTTACCCGCACATACCAATACCAACTGATGAGTCGATCGGCACGAGCCGAATGAAAATCTAATATAATTATGTAAGTAGTAATTGCTTTAAGTCGAATGGTGCCGACCGAACAAATGTGTAACACACCTTATGTTGTTAAACTTTGAAAGTTTGAATGCTAAAGTTTCACCTATCAAATAATAAGGTAAGTAATTAAACTATGATACATATGGCGTTCGACCTTATATACCTATGTTATTATGTACAGTGGAATAGCTGGGACCAGGTGATGACAAATGCAATACATAATTGGCTTTAGAATATAATTAAATACACAAATTATCACTTCTCTAATATGTTATCAGTTAATTAATTAAAATATAACGAAGTCAACATATTTGAGGTCACTGACCTTTAGTGTTACAAACTGTATCAACGATCGCAAACAGGTAGTACACGATTAAAGACAAAAAACTACTCAAAAAAGCAATAAAATAACCCCTCCAGCGCTGAGTAAAAAATAAAATAAAAGCGATAAGCGCAACCAATTAAAAATCGGTCAATTTTCACGACCGAGTCGCGTTCGAGTGTATCTTTCCATCAATTAGTGGTCATGCGCAACTGTGCACTAACATAAAAAGTTTAAAACATGCCGTAAAAGGGTGAGAACAGACAGTGTGGTTCCGCACCGAACGTGTTGAAAGTAGCTCCTCTCACAAAATGCACTTGCTACAATATCTATACTTATTACTTATCACTACATAGTATAAAACAAAGTCGCTTTCTCTGTCTCTATGTCCCTTTGTATGCTTAAATCTTTGAAACTACGCAACGGATTTTGATGCGGTTTTTTTTAATAGATAGAGTGATTCAAGAGGAAGGTTTATGTGTATAATACATACATATTTTAGTATAGAAAAGCCGAGAAACTACGCGGGCGAAGCCGTGGGCGGGAAGCTAGTACCATATATTACACATTTTAATGAAACATTTTTTTGAACTGGGTCTTGCCCGCGGTTTAGCCCACATGGGTTTCGGAATTCCAGGTACCTCGCGGGATAATAAATAACCTAATCTTAAATAATGTATCTTTTTAAATGTGAAAGAATTATTACAATCGGTTCAGTAGTTTCAGAGTTTATCGATAACAACCAAAAAAATAAACAGTGAAGATAGAAAAGAGAAGTTTGAAAAACTGCTGTATGCGAAAGATACTTTTGGTCTGGTGGCTGAGTGATTACACTGATCACTTTTGTGTTAGTGGTTGTGTGTTCAGTCACTGCCCGGAATGAAATATTTACACGATCTACAGGTTGTTCCGGAAGAGTTGGCGAGTTGATTTGGATGCATACCGCTAGGACTGGTGACTCGAGATGGCCCAGGAAAAAGTACCTGGAAGGAATAGAGGGAGGCTTTTTCCAAGCAGTGGGACAGTAACGGATAAAATAAAATAAAAAGTTGTACATACATACCATCACGCCTGTATGCCCTGAAGGGTTAGGCAGAGGTGTACTAATATACACCCACATTTCGCCGGTATGTTTAGGTCCCATGTAATAGGGGGCGAGCCTATTGCCATTAACCGGGCACAAATCCAGACTCCGAGCTGCTACTGGGAATTTCATAGAAAATCCCAATAATACTTTGCTTGACCTGGGGATCGAACCCAGGACCTCTAGCGTAGCAGTGGCGCTTAGGACTACTAGACTAATGCGGCAGTCAAAAGTAATTCCTTATTCAAAAGCAAAAAAAAAACAAAAAGCAAGACGGATAAGGAACGCAGTGATCCTATAATCCCTTTTGAGGAACAGAACTTTGAAAATTATCTTGATATAAGTACTTAATAATGATCATTGTCTACCTATTCAGATCGCAAGCTACTGGTGAGCTTTTTGGGATAAGCTAGTCACAATCAAATTATCTTGCATCATTAAGCTCAGATCAAATAAAAAGTTAAGATGGAACTTTGCGAACAAAGAAGTGAGGCCGGCTAAAACTACGCCTTGGCGTGTATAACACACAATTAGACGCACACACGTATACCGAAACTACGCCTTATCGTATCAGTCGAGCTATTGAGCTATCGAAGGCTAGACTGACAAGATAAGGCGTAGTTAACTAATACATGTGTGCATGTAATTGTGTGTTGTACACGGCAAGACGTAGTTTTAGCCGGCCTCACTTCTTTGTTCGCAAAGTTCCATCTTAACTTTTTATTTGATCTAAGGATATAAGACAAACATTGAAAAGTTTTCCACTAATCTAATGTGAAAATTATCCGTAAGCAAATTACTTATCTTCGCGCATAGTTTGTTAGACAAAATTGAATATTGCGCGCAGGCGAGGGGTTAATCCGCTACAAGATGTACTTAGTGTAACTAATAATAATACTAAATATTGGTTCAACCCTCATAAAATTCAAATTTCCCGTACAAAGCTGGTTTAAACTACATAGGTATCATATTAATAGACGAGTTTATATTATTAGAGGTCAAATTTGTTGATTCTGTATTAAATGTTCCTGTTAGCAACCGGCGCCAACCAAAAACATTTGACAGATGTTAAACCCGAGTTAATTACGCCCACTTTTATCCCTAACGCAGTTTCCACGCCTTCCAACGAGTACTAGAGTGGAGACCTAGAATATACTTACCTAGAATATAATTAGAATAATAGACCTAGAATTATTATTCTAAGTACAATTCTTTTGTTACTATTTGCACGCCACTCATGGCAGAATATGATGTCGCCACAATAATATTATAAAAGACCTGTATTTTGTACCATATTCATCCAAATAAAGATACTGCTACTATACTATACTATTGACCGCGTTTGGGTAAGCGTAGTGTAGGACGCCCTGCGATTGACTTAGGTATATATAAACGTAGGTATTTTTTACGTAAGCGCGTTAATATGGCATTTAAGGTCACATAATTATAATTAACAATTTATACGATATCAACTTAATAATTGCCTCATTAATCAATTAAATTGACAAAACTGTGTAAGAGGTGTTTTAAATTTAAGTAAGCCACAAATGATTTAATCTTTTTATTATGAAATGAGCTACTAATTCTTAATTCGATTGACGTATTTAATAATACGATTATATCTAAAATTAAATACCATATTATAAGGTTAATATGTGGTACATAATAAACACAACATAGTTATGAAAACGATTATTTTACATAAAGTGAACTAATAAAAAAAATAATTTGATGGCATTAGTAATATTATGTATTCTGTGGCATAAGTTTTATAAATATTTTCTTACCTCTACTTAACATACCGTCACGCCCGTATTCCCCGAAGGGTCAGGCAGAGGTGTACTAATGTACACCCACATTTCGGCGATATGTGCAGGTCCCATGTTATATGGGGCAGCCTATTTCCATTAACTTTGCACAAATCTAGCTGCTCCGAGCTGCTACTGAGAATTTCATTGAAAAGCTCAATAACACTTTGCTCGACCTGGGGATCGAACCCAGGACCACTAGCGTAGCAGTCGCGCTTAGGGCCATTAGACTACCTCTACTTAAATAATCAAATCAATCTGTATTGAATTGTAATGAAATCCAAAATTAAGTATTGAAGGTTCTTCAAGGGCAGTACCACTGTAATAGGTACCAATACTTTGTCTTTAAGCAACAATGTGCCAACATGATGGTGTTTAAGTTTGAAGATGAAATTCCCAATAAAGTAATGTATAATAAATATATATAACAAAAGATTTTGCTCGACTGAAAAGAGCTGAGCCCTTTAATGGGAGAGGGAGAAAGTAAGTGCAGTGATAATGTCCATTGGACTGCCAAGTCAAAGGTTTCGAGTTCGAATTAAAGGCGCTTGACCTCTGTCTTTTAGAAGTCATGTGCGTATTAATACTTAAATATCACGCACTTAAACGGTGAAAGAAAATCGTGAGAAAATTTGTATGTTTGATAGGTTTTCTTCACGGCATTTGAAGTCTACTAACTAGCAGCGTGGTGGACTAATCCTTCTCGTTATGATAGAAGACCCGTGCCAAGCAGTGGGACAATGTCAAATCAAATCAAATCATTTATTCTTGTTAAACATTGGTAAAAATACAGTTCTTAAATGTTATGTTAAATAGCACTATATGTTTTTACGCGATGGGTTGATGATGATGATGAAGGTAAACAATTTGATGGCATTACTATTATCTATACTTGAGTAATTCAATCTTAAATCTGTACTGTCTGTGTAATTAAGTCTTAAAACTCCTTATAATAAAGTTTTGAACGTTAACTCAAGCTGGATTTCGACTGGAGCGGTACCACTGCATTATCAAATATTTACCCGCTTAGCAATAATGTGCTAACATTATTGTGTTCCAGCTTGAAGGGCAATGTAACTAATAAAATTACTGGGCATAATATGAAAATGAATAAATGACTCAAGATAACAACTCAAAACAACAAAATGGTGGTTCAGCGCTACAGATTGGTTGTTTGTCATCTTATTTAGATATTTTTTTTTCTTTTTTTTTAAAAGCTTTTTAGCAATGTGGGTCACACATTACTAGTATTCTTGTTAACCCCTCGTGCTAAGCTAAAATGCTTGTGTTACGATTGGGTTCACGTCGGTAGTGCAATGGGTGGGATTCGAACCGGCAATTGTGTGATCGCAAGTCCGACGCCCTAGCCATTAGGCTACCGCCGCTTCGTTCAGATTCAGAGATAATTGAGTGTACAATTAATTTAAAAAAAAAGCCAGACAATTGCATTAAATCCCGGCTTATTATCATCAAACATAGCAAAAAACACTCTCGACTTTCAAACAAAAAAAAATACAAAATCAAAATCGGTTCATTCGTTTGTGAGCTACGATGCCACAGACAGACATACACACAGACACGTATAATACTCTGTCGTTTTTGTGAGGGGTGCTAATTATTGTATAATGCTTTGATAAACAATCAATACCATGACCGTGACTTTACGAGCTAAAGGTGGAAGGAACACAAGTGTGGTTTGAGTCGGTCCAACGTACGCACGGCTACACATCAAACTATACAAAACCAGTGTAGGCTGGCCTTAAATTGTGCGGAAAACCTTTGAAATTGGAGGGCAGTCTAAACTGGTTTTGTATAGCTTGATATGTAGCCGTGTGTACTCTGCTACCTCCCCACGTGGCAGACGATCCATGGCCATGTTCCGTTCTTTGAAAAAAGTTAGATATAATTAAGGACTTTTGAAATAGGTGTTCTTGTAAAATCACATAAAATCTACTTATGTATATTTTATTAAAAGCATCTTTTAAGGAATTAGTTAATAATTTAAAATAATATTACGACCTTTGGAAATGACGTATTCATAAAGAGAATTTCTTACTTCGATGTTACTTTAATTTAATAAATATGTTGAATTATTCTGTTTATATCTAGGACCAGTATTCTCACAATTATTTTAGCTCATGAATACTCATCATTAGCTTATTTACCGTCCCAATACTGGTCAAGGGCCTCCTCTCAAAACGAGAAGGGTTAGGCTGGAATGTTGATGATTATTTTAAATTTATTATTAACTTTTAATTGAATTATTAAATTTATTATTTGATTTAATGACATAAGCAAAGTCCACGACGCTAGCCCCAGTAGGACTGGCAGTATTCACATGCCGATTTAGACAAATAACAGTAAAATAGCGACAGTTACCGCGTTGTATGGCTTAAATTAGTGCATGTTGCAAATTAGTGCATGCAAAAAATTTAGCTTATTAGACGTCGAAATAACAATGTTGGTCTAACATTATTTGTCTGTATAGGTTTCTTCGCGACTTTTTCCGCTTAAATACTTAATTGCGTAGTTAAAAGTTGTTTTCTTTTATCAAAATAATTGTAACTAAAACAAAACAATACAATTTCTAGCTCACAATGTTCATCGATTCAAATTATTGAATTCCCGTTCAACAGTTAGCTATTGATCCATTTAAATTAACTGCCAACTTTAGCACTTCTATATTCTATACATCGCTGGCAAACTCAATAAGACAAAAGAGGGTGACGGTAATGAATGAACTGTTTCTGAAACGTTCACTTTGGGAATTCCTATTGGGAATGTGGGACAGCTGGGAAAGATAAACTGATGAAATGAGGCCGCGACAGCTTTACGAAGCTATTCCGCCAATTTATGCTTTTATAAAGGTAACATAATGTTGAAAAGACAGTTTTTATTGGATTCCCAGATCTGAATAAATGATGTCGTCATCTGGTACAACGATGAGAAATGAAATAGTTATCGTTGGAGTATTATAACAGTTTTAATGTTTTAACTTATGTAATAGAAAAAAAGTTTTATAATAAAACCTGGATCGGTGTTAGACGGTTCCAAGTTTCTATTGTGGTAGTCTGAGACAATGTTAAGAACTTGCTATCAACTTATGTTTTCACTTCGTCCAGCATATTGTATTTATTTCCTATATCAGTCCGGACGCTATAAGCTTTCTAAGTAGACTTAGAACTAACTTGTTTATGTTATTAGGTACTAAGAGAAAATCAATGTTTTCTTTTCAAGATATTTTGCTTGGCAACTATCTATCCTTAGGGTGGCAGAGGACTGATGGCAGCTTTGTGTAAAATATTTATGCTTATTTTTTAGCATTAAATATTGCGAAATGTTCACAAAGATATGAATTTTCTAATTAAAGAAAATTTCTAGTGAAAGAAACATTCGAAAAAGACGTCGCCGTAAGACGTAAAATGTGGAAGAGAAATTCGACATCACAGGCAATGGGCTCGGTAGCTTAGTTGGTAAAGCGTCTGGTGTACTTAACCAGAAAGACGTAGGTTAAAACCCTGCTAAAGATCGAATTTTTCTTTCACTAAAAATTTTCGTTTATTAGAAAATTCATATCTTTGTAAAAAAAATATATTTGGATGTATCTGGTTACACTCGAAGCCGACCGTAACATACCATTACGCCTGTATTCCCCAAAGAATAAGATATAGGTGTACCAATGTTTCGTCATTTCGCCGGTATGTATAGGTCCCTTATAATAGGGGGCGACCCATCTAATTCCGAGGTGCTATTGACATTTTAGGAAACAAAATGTAATGTGTACAAGGGGTAGTTATTTGTCCCAAATCTGGACGATAAGGGAAAAACAAAGAAATAGTAAAAATATCTGCTGACTGCCTCGCTAGTCTAATGGTCCCAAGCGCGACTGCTACGCAAGAGGTCCTGGGTTCGATTCCCAGTTCGAGCAGTGTTATTGGGTTAATGGCAATAGGCTCGCCCCCTATTACATGGGACCTAAACATACCGGCGAAATGTGGGTGTAGGTACATTAGTACACCTCTGTCTAACCCTTCGGGGAATACAGGTGTGATGGTATGTTATGTATAGTAAAAATATCCTGATATGGGTCGAAAAAAATAATAGTTACGTAAGCTTCTGTATAAAATACATAATTATTAACGTTTGGTTTGAGCCCACTGATCAATTAATTATTTGTCACAAGTACCTATCTATAATTGATGGTGACAGAATATACTTTCCAATTTTTTAATTACCTATTTTTAGGCGAAGGCCATAGTGAATAATTTTCCTGTCAATTTATATAGAATCGGCAATTTAATAATCAATATTTTATAAATTGCCTCGTTAGTCTAGTGGTCCCAATCGCGACTGCTACGCTAGAGGGTTCGATCCCCAGGTCGAGCAAAGTGTTATTGGGTTTTTCTATGAAATTCTCAGTAGCAGCTCGGAGTCTGGATTTGTGCCCGGTGAATGGCAATAGGCTCGCCCCCTATTACATGGGTCCTAAACATACCGGCGAACTGTGGGTGTACATTAAGTACACCTCTGCCTAACCCTTCGGGGATTACAGGCGTGATGGTATGTTATGTTTATGTTATTTTATAAATTTATTAGACCTTACTCTAGGGGTCCTGGCGGTTCTATAATTATAATTTTCAATATCTGTTTTTACTGCTTAATTAGGCTAGCTGTCCTGCGTGATTGTATGTGATAGATTATGTTAAAAATAATACATAATTTTGTATATGCTTACTGTGCCAAGATACGCAATATCCTTATTTTAGACAAAGAACTTAATTCTTTGTGTGAAACAGCTTAAATTTAAATTAAGTTTAATTAGTCTTGGTTTAAATGATTTATTGTTTTTAGACCTAAATTGCAATTAATTTATAATAATCTATTTAATAGATATGTTTAACGTATTATACCTGTGGAAGTTATGTTGTTACGATAAAATAAAATGTGGGTAGACACGTGTTCTCTCGGAACTTGACAACTTATAAAAGAACCGCCATTAGATGACTGGTGGCATTCTGTGTTCGACCGTTGTACTGAGCAGAGCTCTGAGAGTTCTTAAGTGTTTGTGGCTGCTATCGAAAGGAATAAAGAGTTAAGTATTATTATTGTTTTAAAACATTGCTTTAAATTATAAATTGTATTTATTTGTATTTAAATTAAAATAAAATTAATTTAAAAGATGTCGTTTACCTACCATATTAAAATTTATTCACCTTACCTATAAAAACTCTTGTTACGCTATCCTAATCGTAATTGGGACACAATCAGGGGTATAATGATGATGCTTATTGCTACAAGTAATCATGTTATTGATGTAACAGAAATATATACGTATTAAATATGAATATTAGATATATGTATACACATATATATATATATATATATATAAGTATATAATGTGGTTACAATAACAATTTATACCGTAATAAACTAACATCAGAAGTGGGATACATTCCTAGCAATTACTAACTGCATTTTTGTTTCAAGGACTTGTGGACGTGGTTCGTGATGGACTCTACAGTCATAGAAGGACTCCTTAAGGCAATACGGGATGCAGTGGCCGGTAATCGTCGAGGAGATGATGTCGTGCTACCTCCGTTCGACCCCGACAAAAATGAAAACGGTGCTGAGAAATGGTGTACCAACATCGGCTGTATTGCAGCGGACCTCGGTTGGGGTAGCATCACAACCGTCGCTAAAGCAGGTAAAGCCCTCAAGGGTTCTGCTTTATTATGGTACGAAACCTGGGATCCTGATGAAGGTAGAACCTGGGAAAACTTTCAGATCACTATTAAAGAACTATACCCAGAAAAACGAAATTTATCTGATAAGTTATCGAAAGCTGTATTGTTAACTTCCGAAACGGCAGAGTCATATTGCGAGTATGCGAGAGAAAAACTTAGATTATTTAAGATTACAAAAATAGCTTTTACGGAGGAACAGTTAGTAGAGTTGATATGTGGCGGTATACACGATATTAATGTACGAATGGCTTCGCATAATAGTCGTGTTAAGACAACTGCTGAATTAATGTCTCTATTTACTACATATGTTAAAACGTCCAGGAAGCGACCCATAGATTCAAATAAAAATGATGGTGCTACAAGTAACCCCGTTAGTAAACAACCAAAATTAGATAGTGCTCAGCGTTGCTTTTTATGTGGAAAATTAGGGCATGTTAAGTCCCAATGTTTCAAAAATCGTGTGACTCAGGATAATAGCAGTTCTGTTTCTAAAACGTCTATGTCGGCTGATGGTACTAGAACTTCTAGTATAGTTCAATGCAGTTTTTGTAAGAAAATGGGCCACACTGATTCTGTTTGTTATTTTAAAAAACGTACCAACCCGAAACCACCTACAGCTGAGAATAATAACGTCAATTGTTTTACTAAGGTTAATCTATCGCTTACTAAAATAACCATTAAGGATAAAACCATTATGGCCCTTATTGACACTGGTGCTAGCTGTAGCGTATTAAAGGACTCTATTGCTAGGCAACTGAGTTGTAATTTTGATCCATGTTCATTAACCCTCGAAGGAATAGGTGAAGGAAAATTGTACACATTTGCTAAGGTAACTTTACCTGTCAGATTCGATGAAGTATGTTTAGAAATTGAATTTCATATAGCCAGGGATGAGGGTCTTGCTTATGAATGTATTATTGGTAGAAACGCGGTGTCATATCCTGATATTGCTATTATAATGGATATCGGAGGTTGTAGATTGCAGCGTATTGTTCCACCTGAGCAATCTGGTATGATTTGCCAGGTCTTGTCTAGTATTGAAGTTCAATTTGAACAATTAAACGAATTAATAACTCATTTAGATACAGTATTGCAGACAAGAATAACAAATATATTTCAAACTTTTAGAAAAATTTTACCAACTGAAAATAACATTGGTACAGTCATGACAGGAGAAATGAACTTGCGTTTAAGGACAAATGAGATCATTTATTATAGGCCCTATCGGTTGGCCCCCATTGAGAGAGAGAGGGTTAACATGATGATCAAAGATTTATTACAAAAGAACATAATCAAAGAGAGTGATTCCACATTTGCTAGCCCTGTCCTACTAGTAAAGAAAAAAGACGGCAGTGACCGTATGTGTGTGGACTACAGGGCATTAAATAAAATAATAGAAAAAGAAAGATACCCTCTCCCTCTCATTGAGGATCAAATTGATAAGTTGGGTAAAGCCAAATTCTTTATTTCAATAGACATGAAAAATGGCTTTCACCAAATCCCAGTAGCGAAAGATTCCCAAAAATACACCGCCTTTGTAACGCCTGATGGGCACTATGAGTTTTTAAAGATGCCTTTCGGCATCTGTAATGGACCATCGGTTTTTCAAAAGACCATTAGTAGAGCTGTTGATCATTTAAAGTTTTTATTAGTATACATAGATGATATATTGATTCCATTTGTAACTGAGGAACAAGGATTACTGTATCTAGAACAAACCCTGGAAGCCCTTTGTTCAGCAGGGTTTACCATAAATTTAAGTAAATGTAAATTTTTCGTTAAAGAGATCGAATATTTAGGAAGACTAATTTCTGAAGAAGGTGTCAGGCCAAGTAATAACAAGGTTTCAGCTCTCGTCAACTCATCAGTTCCTAGTAACGTTAAGGAAGTTCGACAATTTATGGGCTTAGCCAGTTATTTTAGGAAGTTTATTCCAGAGTTTGCCTCGCGAACAAACTGTATAACAAAACTGACAAAAAATAATCAAAAATGGGAATGGGGCCACGAACAAAATATGGCTAGGAAATATGTGATAGAGCATTTAGTGTCTAAGCCTTTATTGTCTATTTTTGATCCAATTTTAAGTACAGAGTTACATACGGATGCTAGCTCAATAGGCTACGGTGCAATCTTGATGCAAAAGGTTAATAATGATATTAGAGTAGTAGCATATTTCAGTAAACGTACTTCTCCTTCTGAGTCGCGATACTGTTCATATGACTTGGAGACGTTGGCAATTTACAACGCACTTAGACATTTCAGAGTGTACTTATTGAGCATCCATTTCACTATAGTAACAGATTGTAACGCTATCAAGTCTACAATGAACAAAAAGGATCTGTCTCCACGTGTTGCCAGGTGGTGGACCTTCATGCAGGACTTTCAATTTGATATTCTGTACAAAAAGGGTAAATTTCAAGGGCATGTAGATTTTTTAAGCCGCAACCCAGTTCCGGCAACGAAAACATCCTTAAAGATGTATGTCATTAATGAAAATTCACATGTATCAACAGCATGGCTAGAGACAGCACAGCATAATGATAATGAAACTCAAAATTTAATACTAAAAGTTCAAAATAGTGAAATGGATGCCAACCAGTACATTATTATTAATAACCTACTTCATTATAAAAGTGAACCAGGAGCCACTCCCAAGTTATATGTTCCCAGAGGTTATAGGCTAAGTTTATTAAGACTTTACCATGATGACCATTGCCATATCGGATATGATAAAACCCTAGATAAAATAAAGCAATGCTTTTGGTTTCCGGGCATGGCCGCTTTTGCTAAAAAATATATTACTCACTGTCTTACATGTACCTCACGAAAAGGACATGCAGGACCTAAACAGGGTCAATTACATCCAATAGGTAAATCTGTACCTTTTCACACGCTACATCTGGATTGCACTGGGCCTGTTAGGCAATCTAGCGATGGTTATAAGTATATCCTCCTGATTATAGACGGTTTTACGAAATATTGTATACTCAAACCTCTTAGAAGTTTATCTAGTCAGGAACTACTTTTCGCTTTACGAGAAACAATTACTATGTTTGGCACACCGAATCTCGTGATTACAGATAGAGGAACTAATTTTACGTCTAGCCAAGTACAATCTTTATTTAGGGAAATGCAAGTAGAACATCATATGATATCAACGGGAACACCTCGTAGTAATGGGCAGGTGGAACGTTATGTAGCAACAGTTATAAATATGTTGACAACCACAATCCATGATTCTTCAGAATGGCCGAACGTTGTTTGGAAAGTTCAGTTGTCTTTGAACACTACTATTCAGAAGTCTACAGGTTTTTCACCTCTAAGACTATTAATTGGTAAAGAATGTAATATACCTTCTGTACAGGCTCGACTGACTGACATAGTTGATAATTCATTACAACCTACCATAAATGTACAAGCCGATCGTGAACTGGCCCAACAACGTCTCGAGGATGTTGCTGAAAAATATAAGAATCGCTTTGATAGGACAAGGCGTACTAATCAAACATTTAATATAGGCGATATGGTATATGTAAACCAAGATCATAGGCGCCACGATAAGCTTAGTCCAAAATATAAAGGTCCATATGAAATTATTGAAATTTTACCTAATGATCGATTTTCATTGAGAGGATGTAATAACCTTAGAAATATAACTATCGCTAAAGAAAAATTACGTATATGGCCAGGGGAATGGGTGGAACAAAATGTATCTTTTGAGGAATCAGTATAACTTTTTTTTTTTATATATACGTAATTACTTTTTTTTGTTTACTGGCCGTGATAGATTAAAATTTGTTTTTGTTATAATTTATTATATACTCTCAAAATGTATAATTTTACTGTGCAATAGGTACAATTTTAACTACGCAGTGAATACTAAGTCATGTATCATTAGAATTGTTATCATTTATGTATTAAGATTTATTTTGTTAAAATTATGCTACCTTATAAGACTTAATCAAACTATTATGTATTAGTACCTTTCTATATTGTATATTATTAGGAGGTATCAATTAAAGATCTGACCAATGTTTATTTAAGTGGTTAATAAAGCGTGATTTGACACAGTAAGCTCGTATAATTTATGAACTTTATATTAAATGTATTTATTTATCCGCTGGTCAGTCACTGCCCTGATGTTGGTCCATAATATCACTGGCAGCGGGTGATGGGACTAACATGTCAAGGCCAGAGGCTTATGTTAAGGATATACAACTGTATATATCTGCTGGTCGGTCACTGCCCTGATGCTATACTGAAATTCATGAGCAGCAGATGATAGGTGTAGCATGTCAAGGTCAGAGGCTATTCATATATGTATATAAAATATACTGCTGGTCAGTTTCTGCCCTGATGTTGATTAAGATTTCATGTGCAGCAGGTGAAAAGATCAACATGACAAGGCCAGAAACCAATGAGATGTTAGAACTATAAGTATTGTACTTCGAGAGCGAAGCACAAGTCAGTTTGGCCGTGATAGATTATGTTAAAAATAATACATAATTTTGTATATGCTTACTGTGCCAAGATACGCAATATCCTTATTTTAGACAAAGAACTTAATTCTTTGTGTGAAACAGCTTAAATTTAAATTAAGTTTAATTAGTCTTGGTTTAAATGATTTATTGTTTTTAGACCTAAATTGCAATTAATTTATAATAATCTATTTAATAGATATGTTTAACGTATTATACCTGTGGAAGTTATGTTGTTACGATAAAATAAAATGTGGGTAGACACGTGTTCTCTCGGAACTTGACAACTTATAAAAGAACCGCCATTAGATGACTGGTGGCATTCTGTGTTCGACCGTTGTACTGAGCAGAGCTCTGAGAGTTCTTAAGTGTTTGTGGCTGCTATCGAAAGGAATAAAGAGTTAAGTATTATTATTGTTTTAAAACATTGCTTTAAATTATAAATTGTATTTATTTGTATTTAAATTAAAATAAAATTAATTTAAAAGATGTCGTTTACCTACCATATTAAAATTTATTCACCTTACCTATAAAAACTCTTGTTACGCTATCCTAATCGTAATTGGGACACAATCAGGGGTATAATGATGATGCTTATTGCTACAAGTAATCATGTTATTGATGTAACAGAAATATATACGTATTAAATATGAATATTAGATATATGTATACACATATATATATATATATATATATAAGTATATAATGTGGTTACAATAACAATTTATACCGTAATAAACTAACATATGCATGAAGACTTGGGTTATATTTCCAGGTTGAGCAAAGTGTTAACAAGGCTGTTAATACTCGGACTAGCTTTAATTAGAAAGTAACCTTTTTCTAGTGTAGTTTTTTTTTTCACCATACTAGATGGTAAAAGAAGAAGAAAAACGCAGTGATAGCCTAGTGGTATGACCATTGGACTGCCAAGTCAAAGGTCTCGAGTTCGAATCCAAGGCACGCAACTCTGACTTTTCGAAGTCATGTGCGTTTTAATAATTAATTATCACGCGCTTAAAACGGTGAAGGAAAACATCGTGAGGAAACCTGCATGCCTGAGAGATTTTCTTGATGGCGTGTGAAGTCCGCCAACCCGCAGTTGGCTAGCGTGGTGAACTAGTAGCCTATTCCCTCTCATATAGAGAGGAGACCCGTGCCCAGCAGTGGGACAATGTAATGGGTTGATGATACTAGATGGTGACCTAAAGGTGCGATTTCGGCAGGCGGCAGTGACAGGCGGTGACGGCATATGCTGTGACGGAAAACAGCATGACGGCATTGCTTTGCAGCATTCATTTGTATGAGATCGATTCTGATATAGGTCTCTTAGTGAGTTCACAGCGTCATGTAAGAACAGGTCTGAAAAATAGTTTCAGTACTGTAAAAAAGACTTAACTCGTGAAGTGTGAGGTGTAAGGAGTTCGTTTACTGAATGTTAAATGTCCTGAAGTATTCTGAACACATATCTATATTATGTTCCATATATATATATATTCTCATACACTTTACGAGGAAAACCTAATTCCTTTGAAGTTCACAAAAGAATATATTGTTAGAAATATTGTGTCAGAACTTCAGAAGTTTCTGGAAATAGTAATAACGTGCGAAATGTACATTATTGTGAAGTTATTGCGTTTGTATTGAAGTTATAATATTTTCGTGACGAATATGCCTATGTGAGGACATTTTTTGTCATTTATTCAGAGATAGGGAACCAGGCCACGCATCGCTGTGGTTGATAAAAAAAAGCATATAAATTTTGGAAACAGCTTTTTTTCGCTAAAACAAAAGAAAAACGATACACTAGCAACAGAAAATGGTACGCACGGGTACACATCAAGCTATACAAATCCAGTATCGACTGACCTCGCATCGTAAATGCTTTCCACACATTGCCGAGGCCGGCCTATACTGGATTTGTATAGCGTGATGTGTAGTGTGTACTTAAAAATTTGTCTTGGCTTATAAAGTGTGTGTCAGGACAGCGGTCTCGCTGTGGTTAAAAAACTGACCGCATTTTTTTATTGATCTAAAGCTTGTCAATAGAAACTGAATAAAAACAAATAGATTCACAAACAAGAGTAAATGATATAATGGAAATGGTCTTTGCCTATTTATAAATATTATCTACTTATTCAGGTATTAAGTCATACCTTAGTATGCTGATCAATAGATCTGCAATGTTAACCTGTGCCAGACGCCGTCAGTCGGAGATGACATAAAGCTGTCAGTCCTGGTTGCCATACGAACATCTATAACAATCGTCCTACGGATATCGGTATTGGCCAAAAAATGGGTTGCTTTGCATCAGTCTATGGATGGCTTTGGAGGATCTTGGAGGGTCTCGATGTACCCCCTATGGACGCGTTTACAAGTAAAGACTGAAGTATTCATCCACATATACCTGGAGCAGAATAGACGGTGTAGACGTCGGAGTATGTCGTATGTCGGTCTTTGTTTTCTTTTATTGTTAAACAGAAGAGACAACTCCCGCGCCAGTAAGTATACCCTTTATCGCGGGGGACACACAAACATGCACCACGGACACAAATTACACCCAGGCTCAAAACAAATACCTGTGTATCACGCGAATGTTTGTATCGCGTGGAAATCGAACCCACGACACGCGGCGCAACGGTGGTGACCACCTTAACCGCTACGCCGAACGTGCAGCCAACTAGCAGCAGTCTTGTTAGCGTCAGTCTTATTGTTGTTGGTCCTATAAGAGTCTGTCTTATAGGTTTTAGTTTTATCGGCGTCGGTTTTATAAGTGACGCTTTTATTGTTGTCAGTCTTATGGGCAATCGGTAAGACTGACAGTCTTATGGGCGCTGGTAAGGCTGACAGTCTTTTGGGCGTCGGTAAGACTGACAGTCTTATGTGTGTCGTATTGGTTCAAAAAAAAGAGCAAAATCCTCGGGTGAAGCCGCGGGCGTAGCTTACTAATAACCATTAAAAATGTGCAAATCTCCGTTCATTTAGGATAGTAAAAATGGCACGCAAACCACTAACCGCAGTCATTTTTTTGCGACATTATATCTTTGTCGCAGTCAGAATTTTAATTCAGCCATTGTACAAAAACGCCTACCCGGTTTGCATAACTGCGCCATTTGGTGATAAAAAGACAAAATGACGTGATTGCGCATTGTAATTGTGTTCCCTTATGATGGGGATCTAAATTAACTTGAGCTGGGATATGTGAGTAGGCCGAAATTAGGCAGAAATTATTACGTTAAGTATTTGACTGCCTCGTTAGTCTAATGGTCCCAATCGCGACTGCTACGCTAGAGGTCTATTAGAGGTCTATACATGAGACCTAAAAACATACCGGCGAACTGTGGGTGTACATTAAGTACACCTCTGCCTAACCCTTTGGGGAATACACGCATGGTATGTTTTATGTGCGTGACTAAGTTATAACTGCGCTGATCAACAGATCTGTAAGGGTAAGCTACACCTGTCGCGGTCAGTCTGTGGATGGGTGACCATTCTTAACATATCGAGACCCCTCCGTGCCTCAGAGAGCACGTAAAGCCATCGATGCCGGTTGTCATACGAACAACTATGACAACCGGTAGTGGCAATCAGGAGCCCGAAAAGACTGAGTCTATAGAATAGAATAGAATAGAATAGAATAATTTATTTCAGATAATTATAAATCCATATCTTGTTAGTATGTTAGATACAATATTAGCAATGACAATACAATAATTTATATAGCTACGTGATTGGTTGTTCTATGAAATTTTCAGTAGCCGTACACCCCGGAGAATACAGGCGTGATGGTATGTAATAACCATTTGTCGGGTTAAGCGAACCGGTTAGCCTTAAAGAACATTTTTTTTATGTTATTTTAGTGAGGCATATTTATAATATTTGGATGGAAAATGCCTAAAAAATCCAAAATGATATTTTTTTGAGTTCAACTTCGACTTGAAACATTTCCGACAACAGAAAAATCATAAGGAAAACAATATTACAATTGAGTGACATAAAACAATCAAAGGAAGTAAAGAAGGCGAGGCCGGGCCTGGGCCGTCGAGGCCTAGAAATCTTAAAGAAAATACATATTGTTTGTGATCCGGGGCCCCATTAGTCCGCTATGTGGCCCATCACATATTTGTCAATAATCATTTTGTACATTTATTTTCGTCCGCGACCCTCATCTTGACGAATAGACGTTTTTTGAAGACATGCCTGATAGATTGCTAAGGTTTTCTAATAATATCAACACAACTCAAACTTTATTGAGGCGGGCATCATTGTAGTGTGTGACGCGCCTCCATCCAATATATTTATTTATTTATTAAACTTTATGCACCGTTGGTACAAAGGCGGTCTTAATGCCATTAGGCATTTTCTGCCAGACAACCTTAGGGTAATGCAGAGAAATATAAAATAACAGTAGTGCACTCTAAATATAAAGCGAAATAAGTGTAGACTAAAATAATTATATTAATAAACTATACATAAACAAGTACATTCGATACATAAAACAATTATATATATAACTTATACATAAATATATATATAAATACATATTTATACAACTATACCGATAGGGCAAATTCAAGATGATGAATTCGCGCGGTACAATCTTGGAGGTATTTACGCAATTTGTGTTTAAAAGATAGTCGAGTGTTTGTCATCCTGATTTCGGTTGGGAGAGCATTCCATAATAAAATAGCCTGGACAAAGAAGGTAGAGTGGACAAAGTCAGAGCGGTGAGATACAATATATTGTAACTAGCTTGTAATTGATGCACTGTATTATAGACTCTCATAAGAGATAGTCGTGTTTTACTCGTCCTCCGAACACCCGCCATAACATGGCGACCCTGCCAGTGCTGCCTTATGAGCAGCGCTGATGGGCCCGCCATTAAATATGAACCAGTACCGGTTCTCCAAATAATAGCTGTCAAATCAAACCACTGAATTCGACCAGCGTGGTGGATTATAGCTTTTATTATTATCATAAGCCTAATACTGGGATTTCGGACAGTACCTCATGGGTTAGGTAACGGTAAGATTAATACAGACAGCAAAATGTAGGCTGCCAAAGGTAAAAGCCTTTGCTAAGTTCCTTTTTAACTAGAATTTATAATTCTTTTTGATACTACTCTTAATATATTTAGGGCTGGCAATAACAATTTCAGAATTTTTTTGGTTTATAATTTCCACTGTTTTGTTTTCTGATAATGACACCTTTTGACCATATCAACACCAAAGAATAAGTATGGTTTTTATTTTACCATTTTATTTACATCAATTTATCAAATGTCTGTATGTTTCCTTGATAACGATGTTATTACCTTTATCTGATTTGATTTTTACAAAGTGACATTTTCATTCCCTTTTTTCTCTAGCCGTTACTGTCCCACTGCTGGGCAATTCATTCCCTTTAGCGTGTATTATTTAAAATAGTGTATAAATAGGTTTCACTTATAGCATTATGTATCTTTTTGTATTTTTTTTGCATTTTCCATGCAAAGATTATTAAGTTATTTTAGTGAAGGAAAAATACGACCGCGGGCAGGATTGTACCTGCGTTTTCTGGTTAAGTACACCAGACGCTATGACCGCTAAGCCACCGCGACTCCCACCCGCCATGTCGAAATTTGCCTTCACATTTTTAATTTACGTCTTTGAGGCGACGTCAGTGACATCTGTTGAAAAATAAAGTTAAGGTCATAGCTTCTGGTGTACTTAACCAGAAGACGCAGGTACAATCCTGCCCGCAGTCGTATTTTTCCTTCACTAAAATAACTATAGCATTATGTTTATATCTATACTAATATTATAAAGAGGTAAAGTTTGTGAGTTTCCGAGGTTGTAGGGGGTAATCTCTGGATGTAACGAATCGATTTTGAAAATTCTTTCACCAATAGAAAGCTACATTATTTCTGAGTGACATAGGCTATAAATATTATCCCGTAAAATGAAAAGAAACGTTTAGTCCAAGCGGTTGACGGCGCGGGCGCAAAGCTACTTAGTTAAAAATAAATGAAACAATAAACCCTCAATTATAATGCGCACCGTTTATTCCGTTCAAAACGTTCCATAAATATGAGCAAATAGTTCGAATAACAATATTTTATTCAATGAAATATTTTCTATTTACCGCTAAAAGTTAACAGGCCCTTGCAATGCGTGGAATAATATTAAAAGTTATAACATTTACATAAATCGTTGATGGATTACCCTAAGTTTGTGAATTTACCATTTACTAATAAAATCGAGTCAACTCGTTCGATTGTAATCGTGCGATCAATCGTGCATTTATAAATGTTTTGTTCCCTTTATAATATAAGTTAAAGGTAATGTAATAAGAACTTTTTTTATGGGATAACTCAGCCAACGAGCAGGCGAGCAACCTCATGGTAAGTAATCGTCGCCGCCCATGGACAAAACCAAAGGAGTTGCAGATGCATTGCCTATTTAAGGAAAAGAGAGGGGTAGGAGAAAAGGAAAAGGAAGGGGTTTGAGGGAGGAATTGGGCCTCCGGCGCTCCACACTCACCGTAGGACACGCAACAGTATGCATACTGCTACTTGACATCGATATTATGTGGGAGGGTAGTACTTCCCCGGTCATGCCGACACATGCTGGCACGTTGACATACCAGCGAGGCACTGCTACTACTAAAGGTCGTATTCATTTCACATCAAGTTTATTTCAGCATAAGGTATTTTATTCAATTGAATTTTGAAACTAAATAATTTCTATTTGAATATGCGTGTGATGAATAACTAAAAGTTATTTTAGAATTCAGTATTAATATTAATTTAGTTTTGAGCAAGTATTTAAGTTATATATATTATTATGTAGCAGGTTTATTTCTGCTAGATATGATATTGGTAAGTACATCAAATGTTACAGCAGCTGGGTCTAGACATAATTTAGAATAACCCAAATATAAAGCCGAGAATTTCGGTTGAACTATCACAGTTAGATTT
The DNA here is from genome assembly GCA_958496365.1 of Subacronicta megacephala. Classification (NCBI taxonomy): domain Eukaryota; kingdom Metazoa; phylum Arthropoda; class Insecta; order Lepidoptera; family Noctuidae; genus Subacronicta; species Subacronicta megacephala. The sequence goes on from OY292532.1 coordinate 8,358,213, forward strand.
GCGAATATGCCATTAAAATGCGATCAGTACATTACCTAACGTAGCGACTTGTATGTATGGATTAAACGCGTAGGGTTGTCTAACTTCGCAAAATATAACATACTATCTTTTGTATTCCTCATTAGGGAGAAGTATACACAGGGCTACACCTTAAGCTATACATTAGCTTTGTCGAAACACAACCAAGCCGCTGCCTTCCATTAGGAAAAAGGGGGGAAGGAGAAGGGAGGACAGTAAGGGATGATTTTTTTATAAGTATTATGTATTGTGTATTGAGGCGATAGGCTCGCCCCCTATTACATGGGACCCAAACATACCGGCGAACTGTGGGTGTACATTAAGTACACCTCTGCCTAACCCTTCGGGGAATACAGGCGTGTTGGTATGTTATGTTATGTATGTATTATGTATTGAGCATCTGCTTAAACCTGGCCAGATGGAGTAACGACTTGCGGAAGGCAGTAGCATTGATTGGATGAGGAAAGTCGAAGGTTGGGCTCTGTGGCGTTTTCTAGGAGCAGCCTTCGTCCAGCAGGGAGACCCACTCGCCAGCGATGGAAATTTCATCCATTCCACCTGGATGAATGGGTGTCCACCACCGTGCGTTTCTTAAGAAATTTTCTACCGCGCACGACTACTCTGTGGAATCAATTACAAGTGGATGTATTTCCGATCCGGTACGACATGGCAACCTTCAAGAAGCGAGCCTATTCTTATCTAAAAGGCCGGCAACGCATTTGCAACTCCCTGGTGTTGTAAGTGTCCATGGGCGGCGATGATCACTTACCATCAGGTGACTCGCTTGCTCGTTTGTCTCCATCTTCTATATAAAAATAGGCAGAGTATAGACTGATGATGATGATGATCTGGTTAAACTGGAAGCATATCACAACATAGTTGGCCAAGGCTAAAAGAAAAGGCCAGAAGAATGATGAGGATGATGCTATATAAAACCATGGATTTTGATGACTTGCCAACCCTACAGAATAGGACGGTCGGTGCATCGGAATGGATGCGTCGAGTGCCGACATTCACTGTGGTTACTGATACCGAATTAACTACCTACTTCGTACCTGGATGGCGCACTTACCTTTACTGTGATACATACCGGGAGGTTAACTGGCATTTGCCTGGATCCAGACCTTGTTTGGGAAAAAAGGCTAAATTACCTACCGATGTAAAGTTGCGCTTGCCGCGGTCATTGCTGAGGTGGGTGGGTAAACCAGTGGGTGGGTACATAAACTAATAGTTAATTGCTATGTTCTTCTGTGGTATGACGAAGATGATTAAACCACAAAATCTAACAGTAACCTACAATACTGGTTTCTAAAACTTACGCGAATATTAGACATTAAAATAAAACTACTTATTACCGATTTTATCGCGTTATATTGATATTTTTAATTCCCGACGTTTCGGATCCTTTACAGCATCCATGGTCACGGGCGGACTGAGGTGTTGGTCTTCCTAATGTCAAAATTATCAACAGCTACCTTACATTTTGTTGATTATTATTTGTTCCGGTCACGCAGAAAGTAGCCTATAATGTAAAAAGTGAAAGCCAAAAGGAATAAGTACAAATTCTTTATGATTAATGTATTTATTTAATTATGTACGAAATCTTAGTTTACAAAAGCGTACGAATGCCTTAAGCATTGACTGCTATACAACCTTTGGGTGGGTGCAGAATCTATCGAGTCTGGTTGACTCGACAGATTCTCAGTACAAAATAAATAATACATAAGTACAAACTCAGATCAAATAAAAAGTTAAGTTAAAGTTAAGATGGAACTTTGCGAACAAAGAAGTGAGGCGCACACAGGTATACCAAAACTACTCCTTATCTTGTCAGTCGAGCTATAGAGGTATCGAAAGCTCGACTGACAAGATAAGGCGTAGTTAACTTATACATATGTGCGTGTAATTGTGTGTTGTACACCGTTAGGCGTAGTTTTAGCCGGCCTCACGTCTTAGTTCGCAAAGTTCCATCTTAACTTTTTATTTGATCTGAGAGTATAGAAAGTAAGCTGCGTCATTGGTCTAGTAGTCCTGAGCGCGGCTGCTACGCTAGAGGTCCCGGGTTAAATTCCTAGATCGACCAGTGTTATAAGGTTTTGCTTTGATATTCTCCGTAGTAGCTCAGAGGTTGGAAGTGTACCCGGTTAATGACAGTAGGATCGCCCCCTGTTACATGGGCCTTGGGTGTACATTAGTACACCTCTGCCTAACCTTCGGGGAATACAGGCGTGATGGTATGGTAAGAAGTAATAACCACAAATTGCCCAGAAAATGAGATAAAACCATTAAAGCAATAGTGCTTGTTATCGTAACTGTTCAAGATATTGCAATACAATATTACAGTGGAACCAATGAATGGATTCCACTTAATGCTTGATGGTAAGCAATTTTCATAAACAACTCATCATTTTCCTAGCCTTTTTCTAAACATGAGGTCGTCCTCCAGTCTATTCATATATGTATATGCGAATGAATATCAGCATTTAACAGTAATAAAAAGTAAAAAAAGGCAGACATTTAACTGAAGCCTACAACTGAAGCCTACGACAGAAGTCTACTTAGATACATAATTACGACTTGGCAAAAGTGAAGCCGTGGCTGTAGGCATGGTTATTAAAAACTAGCTGACAGCCCACGTCTCGGCCGCGTGGGTTCTCGAATTTTCTGTACTATAATATGTATGTATCATACATATAAACCTTCCTCGAAAACCACGCTACCCATTGATGAAAACATCATGAAAATTGGTGCAGTAGTTTTTGCGTATATCGCGAACAGACAGACGCGGCGGATGACTTTATTTTATAATATGTAGTGGTTATTATATACACTTAAAACTTTTTAATTAAATAATCCTCATTTTCTTTACGGAAAATTTTACGGACATACCCTAGTGCCTCCCTAAGGCAGTAGGGCATGTCCGGCTCGCCCTAGCCTCGCCCTAGCCCTTCAGTCACGGCCATGACGTTTACCACGATCATGAATACACACCACTTTGTGTACTTTTGTTTTAAGGCAAGCCTATTATTGCCATTAACCGGGCACAAAGCCACCTCCAAGGTTGCTACTGAAGATTTTCTAATGGAAGAATTTAATAATATTTTGTTCGACCTAAGAATTGAACCCAGGATCTCATATTCTGTAGCTGCGCTTGCGACTACTTAATGCCAATTTCTGAGTCAGACTAATATACCTACATATATTACCTACCTCATACCAATAAATAACATTATAGTACTTATCTACAAAAGTATAAAGGTACAATTCGATTACTCAACGCAATTCAAAATTTTAAACGAAATGCGAGAGCTTATTCGAATCAATCTCAGGGCTGCCAAATTACCTTTTTATGAATTTCACATAATAACACGTTAAAAGTAAATTAGTTTCTCTCAGAAGTGACGAACACTGCGTTTTAATCTGACCCAATTGAAATTTAAGGAAGGGCACACAGATGCGACGTTTTTATTAGAGACTTTTTTTATATAATAATTCCAATTATCCAAATTAAATGACTTCCATAATTTAATTATTTGTATAGGTGTAGTTTTAGTGTATAAAGTTTTCATGGCGATCCAAGAATAAATGCAACTGATGCAACTAAAAGTTAGTCGACTAAAAGTTGTGCCACTAAAAATTGTGCAACTTAAAGTCGAATGTGAGAGAAATTTCAATATGAGCTAGCGAAAACTTTAAGGCACTATTCAACACGACTTGAATTGAATCTCATTGGAAATAGTTTTAGAACACATTCGTAGAACGAGTATTATCCTAACGAGTTAAAATGGGTTTAAACTTTACCATTTGATAAGTTCGCGAACACGTTTCGCACAAGTTACTAAGCTAACTTTATTTAATGTAATAAATACAATTGAAGTTCCTGTCTTAGTTAAAAGAATCTCAATATTTAAATGAAAACTGCTATTATTTTGAACTTTGCCGAATTATGATAGATATTATATTTGGTTATCTAATGCTAAATATCTATTCAGATATAAATTCTAGTGAAGGAATAATACAGCCTCGGACAGGGTTCGAACCTGCTTCTCTCCGTTTAAGTAGACGGACGCTTACCAACTAAGCTATATTTGCTTTCTTCCATTTTATACGTGAAAAGGTTAACTTTAAGACGGAGAATGTGTAAAAAATATTCGACATCAGAAAGAAAGAAAGAAAGAAAAGGTTTATTTAGCCAACAGCACAGGAGACAGTACATACAGTTTGTACATTACATACATCACATCTACATCACAAGCAGTGATCTTGGTAGATTATCACTTTTTCGACCTGGTTATCGAACTCAGGACCTCAAACTGCGCCTGCAACCACTGTATCACCGATGCTCCTTGTGTAATAAACTGAATTGCTTAAAAATTTTAACTTAATTAAAGTTGAAAATAAACTTTACAGCATAATTCACACGTTACATTATTGGAAACGTTTTTATTACTCAATACTTCATAGGATTCATTAATTAAATTTATAACAGATGTTTGATAAGAATCCCTTTTAATTACAATGTTACCGTTAAAAAAGTCTAATAAAATGTTCAGAGAGGCGGATATATTAATGGTTAATTAAGAAAACAAACAAATCGTGCACTTAATGACCCCTGACGAATTGACGATTGTTTATTTTTAATATGGATTTTTGAGGCAGATGTGTAAGCAGACGTTTAATTAATAAATAAATAATTTTAGTAAAAGCTTCTATTTTTTATATTAAATCGTTAATTTAACGTAGTATAACATAACATACCATCACGCCGGTATTTCCCGATGGATTAGGCATAGCTGTTCTTAATGCAGATCTCAGATCAAATAAAAAGTTAAGATGGAACTTTGCGAACAAAGAAGTGAGGCCGGCTTAAACTACGCCTTGCCGTGTACAAACACAATTACTCGCACACACGTATACCTTATCTACCGAAACTACGCCTTGTCTTGTCAGTCGAGCTATCGAAAGCTCCACTGACAAGATCGTGACAAGGCGTAGTATACCTACGTGTGTGCGTGTAATTGTGTTTGTATACGGCAAGGTGTAGTTTTAGCCGGCCTCACTTCTTTGTTCGCAAAGTTCCATCTTAACTTTTTATTTGATCTGAGATGTATACCGATAGTTCGCCGACAATTCGCCGGATTGTTTAGGTCCCATGTAATAGAGGCGAGCGATCCCCGTGTAAACCCAAGTGCTATTGGGTTTCTCTAAGAAATTCTCAGCAGTGGTTCGGAGTTCGGAGGGCAGAAATCCAAACTCCTAAACAACTGTGGGTGTATATTTATTTATTTATTAATTAAGGTTTACCCACAGCTTGTGCATACAATATACCTATATCTTATGTATAAATTTTGACAATATTAGACTTACACACTAGCCAATTACGGGTTGACCAATATTTACAAAATTATGGGAATATGTACTTAAAAATAATTACAGGCAATGAAAAAATAAATATCAGGTATATTATAAGTATACCTCTGCCTTAACCTTCGGGGAATACAAGTGCAATGGTATGTGAATAATTAATGAATGCAACCGTATTAATGTTCGCAAGTTATACCTATTTGAATACGAATTTGAAACAGAATACAATATAATGCCTAATGCTACATCACGTATACCTATTTTAACAAATTACATTCAAAAGTAATAATGTACATAATCCAGTGAACACACTTGAATCAGAAAGGGTAACATTAATATTGATGTAACCTCAGCTTTATTTTATAAATTAGGTACTATAAGGTTACCTGAAATGTGTTACGATCGTACATAAAAAACTGAATAAGGTAACGATAATTAATTAATCATTAGCTTAATGAATAATTAATTAAAAAATAATCATTAGATTGCTTATGGGTATCTAAAGTTATTAATTTTCGGAGTAAAAAATTCTACCGAACACTAATGGACAACCAATGGGTTTTTTTTGGCAAACAAACAGGCGAGCTGTATGATGGTAAGTAGTCATCGCCGCCCTGGATATCCGCAAAACCAAAGGAGTTGCAGATGCGTTGCCGAACCTATCTAAGGAAATGAGAGGGGGGGGAAAAGAACATGAGAAGAATAAACACAAAAGATTTCAATAAAATTTAATAAATGTGACAGTATCAGTTACTTATGTCAAATAGTTTATTCTGTATGCCATCTTGACATACAACCGGCTAAAAGGTAAAGGTTAGGATCCTTTAAGCCTGCCATATATTTCAGATACGCGATCCAGAGGAAAAAGTACATTTGACAAAAATGCTTCATATTGATCGTGGCTCGCGGCGACTTTGACCTTCGTTTCAGACCTAACATTTGACCGAATCTTTTCGAGACGTTCGGACACAATCCATACTAGAGATTATTAAGTATAAATCTGACAGAAACTATAACTATCACCATTTCACGTCTAAACTTTTGAACAGTTTTATCATATTCCATTTTTAGGGTTCCGTAGCCAAATGGCAAAAAACGGAACCTTATAGATTCGTCATGTCTGTCTGTCTGTCCGTCCGTATGTCACAGTCACTTTTCTCCGAAACTATAAGAACTATGCTGTTGAAACTTGGTATGTAGATGTATTCTGTGAACCGCATTAAGATTTTCACACAAAAATAGAAAAAATACAATAAATTTTGGGGGTTCCCCATGCTTAGAACTGAAACTCAAAAAACTTTTTTTCATCAAACCCATACGTGTGGTGTATCTATGGTAACGTCTTCAAAAATGAAATTGAGGTTTTTAATATTTTTTTTTTCTTAACTGAATAGTTTGCGCGAGAGACACTTCCAAAGTGGTAAAGTGTGTTGTCCCCCCTGTAACTTTTCAAATAAGAGAATGATAATACTAAAAAAATATATATTACCATGTAAACTTCCAACGAAAATTGGTCTGAACGAGATCTAGTAAGTAGTTCTTTTTTAATACGTCATAAATCGTAATGGCACGGATCCCCGCGAGTTCTATTATTTTGTTGACATTTTTCCATTATTTTTGACATATTTGTAGTAAACACCATTTATTAATTGCTCTGTTAAACTTTGCAGGCTGAATGTGGTGAAGTTATTTTTATTATAAAAAACATATTTCGTAAAACCCATATTCCGCAAATAAATAATTGAATTGAATTGAACGGATTACGAAAAAAATTGGCAAGGAGACACATTGCATCCTGGGGAAGGTTAAGGCTCCCTTTGGCCTCGTAAAAAGTACTAAAGTCAGGCAACACCTGAAATACTATAAATATAACCTAGTATCATCATCCTCCATGCAACTGCCTCATTAGTCTAGTCGTCGAAGCGCGCGACTGCGACGCTAGAAGTCCTGGATTCGATTCCCAGGTCGGGCAGTGTTATTGGGCTTTGAAATAAAACTACTTTTTACGGATTTTATCGCGTTATATTGATATTTTTTATTCCCAACGTTTCGGATCCTTTACAGCATCCTTGGTCACGGGCAGACTGAGGTGTTGGTCGTCCTAATGTCAAAATTATCAACAGCTACCCTACATTCATTTAATTATTATTTGATCCGGTCACGCAGAATGAGCTCACCGTATCCTTAGGTCTCGCAGTCTTGTACCTATGCATGCAGTGTAGCTGTTAACGACCAACACCTCAGTCCACCCGTGACCATGAATGCTGTAAAGGATCCGAAACTTTGGGAATTAAATATATCAATATAACGCGATAAAATCCGTAAAAAGTAGTTTTATTTCAATGTCTAATAGTCGCGTAAGTGTTAGAAACCAGTATGTTTTTGGGCTTTTATATGAAATTCTCAGTAGCAGCTCGGAGTCTGGATTTGTTCGTCGTCAATGACAATAGGTTCGCCCCCTATTACATATGATCTAAACAAACCGGCGAAGTGTGGGTGTACTGTATTAGGAACTCTTCGGGAAATACAGGCGTGATGGTATGTTATATAGCTAAATGTGCGTTCCTATATGTAACTTTAGATACTTCGAGTTACCTGCGAAGACCTTATAACGTCATATTAAAGTAATAATAGACATTATAGACTTGTCTATTAACTTGTATTAACCTTATTTTCACGCCATAATTGAATTTGTAAACTTTACGATGACTTCACTTTCCAAAGTGAATTAAGTACTTATATGCGTAGTTCTAGAATATTTAAAGGGCATAGAAGTTTGAAGCCTGAATAAACCACACCGATATTAGAAACGTGATCTTATTTTGTATGTTTAGAATATTAATATTGTTAAAGGTTCTTTGAATTACAGGTACTAAGAATACTTATATGATCCATATCGCACACTTAGATCTAAAGAGAGTTAAGTCAAAAATCTGTGTGATTGAATTATGCTCACCATTTCATTTCCTATACGGATACCTATCTGACCAATAAAACATTGTTATTAAGATTTTTGACTTAACTCTCTTTAGATCTAGGTGTGCGATATAATACAAAGATAATCATTAAATAAGTTTAAGCCGTTATAAATTTAATAGGCCTGATATTTCTATCGATCCATTCAGATTATTGTAAATGTTGTATTAGTTTATTTATGTTATTTAATTTGTTTATTACTAAATTACCTAGTTTATTGTGTATTTAGATATGTTACATGTTTACATGGTTATGTTTACACGCTTAGAACTCATTGTTTGTAGATTACCGTTGTATAATTATCGTGCCATTTATATAAATAATTATTTATTATATACTTATGTTTATTACCTGTTTTTTATAAGATTTACCTATGAAATTTATTAGTTAATTACCTTTTTTTCTATAATTATTTGAGTCTTAGTTCAGTCAAGTTCAGCTCTTTAGTAATACTTGTTTATTTAATATGCAAAACAAGAAATAGTTAAATGAAAATTGAAATGCAAATGTCCAGTTTCACAGTTCACGTGATCTGTTTTATTTTATTTTCGTCGCAGGCGACCGCTCACGTCGGACGCGAGTTACCGACTCCATTATACATCAGACAGTCCTTTAATGATTGACCAATATGTAGTATCCTCTCTTTCATCCATATGACGCACGATTTTAAAGCAATGCAAAAATTCTTGACTTTTTATGTATGATGTGTCAACCTGCTGTCATTGTCACCTGGAACGCATTCTTTTTTTTCGTGCAACGACGCACGCCGTAAAAACTTTTCTTACAGGATTTAAAATGTTTTTACGACTAAAATAAGCAATAAAAGGCATTAACAATAATGCCTAAATGCAAAGTAATAGTGATGTGTATATTTTGAAGAAGTTTTCAAGGATTGAAGATACGACAACGTAAATTAATAAAATATCGTTACACTCTCCCTCCAAAGAAGACTGTTCCTTACTTCAGTGGTGATTTATTATACAGATACTTACCTAGTATCACCAAAGAAGAGGTTTTTTGCAGGATCCAAGATACTTATTGAGGTAAATGATAACCTCCTACATGGAACATGCAACACAGTTGCTGTTGATTCACAATGCACGAAATAAACAATAAGACCTAAGATCGAAACTGTGGGTTCGTTTAATGGTCGTTACCATGTCTGGGACCAACACTGTGGGGTTGTTCGAAGACATTAACACGCCAAGGATTGTCACTGTGGGGCCATTCACGGCGCTGTTCACTGCCTAGCATTGGTACTGATGGACCATTCGATGGCAATATTTTGATGCAACAAGTTGCACAGGTGCACACTACACTAAAAGTGTTCGGATTTCGTGCAATTACAATGTAAAGAAAAGAAAAAAAAAAAAAAAAAAAAAAAAGGGGGGGGGGAGTACACCAGTCCAGGGATAACAAGGTATGTAAGTAGAAAACAGTTTTATTTTTCAGATTAGGAAAAAATATTACATAGGAATGTACTAAAAGTGCCTGGTTCATAAAATAATGTTAAAAACCTGAACAAATTACCAGGAAATAGGCCAACAGTGTGGTGCCCTAAGGGCAATACCTACTCTAACTCATTATAGGGTTACACCGTTAATCACCCAAATAACTACTTATCTCTATAACCTATTTTGTATCTTGTTTGGTCATGGAATGTGCATCAACTACGAGGATATTTAGCATTTATTTTACCTAACCTATGCTGGGCATGCATACAATTGAAAAAGTGTTAACAGAAGAGGCAACATTAGATACTTCTAGTAGTATTGTACAACACTGGAAAATATTGTTGGTAATTATGTTACTAATATATAATGGGAGATAACCTCCCTGACAAAATCAAATTCTCTATAGTGGCTAAACCTACAGGAAACATAAGTCAGAAGGTAATATCATAAACTTATTAAATGTTTACCGAATGCTATACTAACTAGAACTGCAGCAGGCACATCAAATTACATCTCTGAAGCAAGCTGCAACAAGGAGAGAAGGTAGTCAATAGCAGCAGTACCAGTAGCAGATCCAGGTGGTTCCCGGGGAGCATACCTACTTCAACAATTAGTGATCAGTATCATCACAGACATACTGGCAGGTATAACATAAATATTTTATTATAACCAGCAGAAAATCACTGAAGACCTCCTATCAATGTATTTGGACAAGGAGAATGATATACCTATAATTTTGTCAAAAACCAGTTTGGTTATAATAAGCATCTGGTACCTACCTAGCTCCTCAGGAAGGAGAAAAACAAAGTAAAACAAAATTTGTTACAGCGGGTTGTTATATCTGAATCCATAAGGATGAGGATCTCATGGAATTGTAGTATGCAACCAGAATACTCTTAACATCAGAATATTGATTATGTTTAGTCAATTAATTACCCAGCGTTTTAGATAAGAATATTTTAAATAATATGCTTATGTTTTAAATACCATCACTGCAGAAAATTATTTTATAACTTACATGAAATCTATGTCTGCCTTATGGTAATAATCAAAGATAATAGGAAGTACCTATCACAGGATATACAGATGCAAAATATTTATATTTAGAACCAAAACAAATTTAATAGTTTAGCTTCTGTTAATCTATTGAACAACTGCGTCTTCACTTAAATTCTAAAACAAACTGTACTATTCTGAGATCCTAAGGCTACAAATCAGCACCTTATTTAAATAGTTAATTCAACTTACCAGTGCAACTGTGCCAGTGCTGAAAAGTAACCAGAAAAATTGCCTTATATACCATGAAATGACTAACTATCAGGTTTATATTTAATTCAAAACAATATGTACAAATTTCTGCATAAAAGATAAATCATAATTTAAATTATTTAATTGACATTTACAAAAACAGTTCTTACACTGCCAAACAACTTGGTAAGGATTTAAGTTTCCTAACCTCTTATATACCTAATCATTGTAATTGATTAGAGGTTTTAAGTTTTTGAGGAACTGTTCCTACATTACATGTCACAGTGATTATAAAAAGTCTCTATACTCAGAGCTTAAAACACCTGCCTACATACATACACACATATATACCTGTATTTCCTGAAGAGTTGGCAGAGGTGTACCAGTGTCAGTTCGGTGACATGTTTAGGTCCAATATAATATAAAATTGAACCTAAAATTGAATCATAGTACTTAAAATAACAAAAAATAAAAAACAATATACTTAGATTCTAGAATCTGTGGCTAATGTTAAAAACACCATTTCTCTTTATTATATCAATGATACCTATTATAGAATGTAACCTTTGGATTGGAATGCTAACATTACAATCTTACTAATTAATTAGAATTAATTAATTTTAATATGCATTAATATAATTAATAATATTAATGAATTATTATTAATTTTCTAGCATATTATGCCAGAAAAGCAAATGAGGTAATTTAATAGGTAGGAACCATCAAGAGATATAGGTAATATTGGGAGATAAAATATTCAAATAAAATCTGAAATTTGAATTATCATATTATTAACGATAACATTACATTGTGTTAATTATAGTTCTGATTTATGTAGAATCACGGGTGACCATTTCATATTCTCCAATCAATTCCTTAATAAGTACCAATGGCAATAGAATTGTATATGGAAATGTGATAATATAAATAATTAAATATTTACTTCACACATTAGCTGCAAAGTTTAACTTAATTAGGAATAACTTGTACGAGATTACTTATAAAAATTAAATATAAATCAAAAAGAATCAGAAATAATAACAGATTTTATAATAATAATATTTACAACCAACATTATTTGAAATTTAAATTCTTAAATATTAGGTGACATGAAAGAAGTAACTAGGTACAATAGATACTTTTACAAACTAGTAGCCATTCTTCTTTTTAGGCCTTCTCAGCAATTTTCCTTAATGTAACTGAAATTAATTGTATGAGTGCCATATTGGATTGTTCAATCCTAGTACCCAATACTCATATAAGTCGATGCTTGTCTCACGAGTGATGATTGTTTCTCAGTAAAATAACATCTCGTGTTCAAAGAGTCCGCAACCGGGTGCGTTATCGCTAATTAGCATTCATGAGAGGAATCATGACATTCACAGCTATTATAATGGATTTCATAACTAAAACAATCCTAATCACCCGTTACGGTTTAGTGTGAGTCCTATAATTCAAACAAGATTGATCGTATTCTTTAAATTATATCTTCTTGCCCTTTGTTTCATAATACAAGCTTAATTAAGCTAAATGTGTGCTCACACTGATTCCTTAAATAGGTACTTATAGGTATCTCCATACAAATTCTGATAATAATAAGTTTTAAAGATTCTTTGAGACATTGGCATTTTACTACCCATATTAGATTAAATTACTAGACCAACAATAACTAAATGTGACTTTGATGGTATGTTTACGTGGGTCGTTATTAAGCTAGGAATAGCCTTTCTTATAATAATTTGAACCTAGGACAAAGAAAATTGTAACTATAATAAAATGTCTCTTAAACATCTGTTTAATAAATCTTACTAAATATCCTTACTTACGTACTAGCTCATTACTCAATCTTACCTACCTAGTTTAGCTTAAAAGCCAATCATAAATCAAATTTATAAAATTTCAAATTAAATTATCCTTCAGTCATTTTTTCGTCAAGATAAGCCTAAGATTTATCCTAGAAGGTTGTAGTTTATCTGCTGGCATAGAACAAGGAGTGAGCATAGAGAGAGCATTAAAAAACTATTTCCAGAACTTATAATATCAAAAATAAGTAAAAGTAAAAAAAAAAAAAAAAAAAACTTATTCAATACTTACATACTTACAGTACCTACTAGTCCTGCAGTCGCAGATGCCGAAAGTTAATATAACGATAAATTCAAAGATCTGCAAGATAGACTTCAACTTTAACTGCGCAAAAATAATTATGCTGTATTAAATAAATTTAATTTTACAAGAGCAGTAAGTACCTACTCAATGAAGGGCTCACTCAAGATTTCGTGAAATTTTATTTCCTTGCTCAACTTAAAAGGAAGGAATAGGAAATGAATAGCCTTTTGGCTCTAAATTACTATAAAAATATATCATAACATAGTAATGTGATTTTATGGCAAAAAACAAATAAATATTTATAAATTAATTAATTAATTAAAACAATAATAAGAATGAATTAGTTATAACTATACTAACAATAAAATAATCTGTAGTGTTGAAATACACGGTGAAATATAATAATCTTACAATAATTGAATTTTTGAATTTCCATTAACATAATAATGTATTTATTTTTACACATTTTGTTACAATTTTAGTTATTTTAGCTTTAAACATCTACATATTGGTCAATCATTAAAGGACTGTCTGATGTATAATGAGTGATTAAACGAACTTACCTGTAAGTGAAGTTCAATCATCATTATATGAAGACACTGTCCTTTAATGATTGTAGCAACCCACCCATACCCATTCGAAAGAACCTATTCTTATCTTCCCGAAATAAAATTGTAAAAACTGTGTAGCTTTGAATAGAATGCGTTCCAGGTGACAATGACAGCAGGTTGACACATCATACATAAAAAGTCAAGAATTTTTGCATTGCTTTAAAATCGTGCGTCATATGGATGAAAGAGAGGATACTACATATTGGTCAATCATTAAAGGACAGTGTCTTCATATAATGATGATTGAACTTCACTTACAGGTAAGTTCGTTTAATCACTCATTATCGGCGATAAAGTTCGGAGACGTCGTTAAAGTGCGCGGCACTTTTTTTTTAAAGGTGTCAGGTTAGGTGGCAAAGATGCTAAGTTTAATAGGACCGCTTGTCTGGTTCTTTTCTTTTGTAAGAAAAGAGGTTGAATATAGAGGTCTCTGCCTAGTGTACTCGTATCGGTATTATTAGGTACCTACCCCCTGCTTGAAATCCTATTATAGATACTTAACTTAAATCTACATACAAGCTTACATACATACATACATATTGTCACGCCTGTCTCCCATGGGGTAGGCAGAGACTATAGATTTCCACTTGCTACGATCCTGGCACACTACTTTCGCTTCATCATATACCAATAAGTAATTTGTATTTAATATGGTGACTGCCCTTCATGAAACTGATCACTAATGACTAAAAAAACGATAAAATTATTTAAACATTATCATCATCCACAGCTCTAATCATCACTATTGGGTATAGGCCTTCCTTCAACTCCACTCCAGCATATTTCACATCCAGGTTAAGACCTGTTACTTTTACAATATCGACAACCCATCTCGCTACGGAGCGACCGATGCCGCCTATTTCAAATTTTTGGTATATATATAATTGGTATATTGGTATATAGGTATAATTGTCTAACCCTTACCCTCTATTCTAAAACGTGAAACAAGAGAGATAAAACAGCTATGATCTTTATAAGCCATCTCACTATACCTAAGTATAATATAGAAAACAATCCATATATTAATACCTGAAGAGCTTTGTACCGTTTTTAAGCTCATTGCGCGTACGCTGGAGTGTGAGATTTGGCTTATTTAAAGTTTATAGAGAGAGCGTGCAGAAAAATATTGGCCTCGAATTTCGACCACCGAGCGACCACACCTACAACTATTTGTTCCGTGTGGGAATCGAAGCCACTGCGACGTTCGTGTCGCTTATAAATAACGACGTGATTATTCGAGTGTAAGTTACAGCACTCATTAGCCGCGGAGCTGGTGATTCAAGTCCAGTCCGACAGATGGGACTAACCGGACTTTCCAAGTCATTACGCAGGTTTAATGCATTACTAGTGTGTTTACAATGTTTTTGTTCAAGCCTTGTCATAGAATAACTCCGAGTAAAGTGAGAGGCAATTATCGTAAACAACGAATGAAAGGGACGGCTAGTACTGCGAAGTATGAACTGTCACACTTCATTGTGCGAGCCATCTCTTTCTTTCTTTGCTCATTTACCAAAAACAAACAAGATTGTGTTGTTCTATGTAACACAATTAAATTCCCCTGCCGCCCGTCTCCGCTCCCCGCCCCTACCCTCTGCACTAGACAGCATTTGTTTTCCTAACTAGCGCCTTCTTTTGCTACACATAGAGTTCGTTATATTCAAGGTTGACTTTGTTTAAATGAAATTCTGAAGATTTATTAATATTTATGAACAGAAGTTTTTGTTTATGATGTATACAGACTGGAGAGACACTAACGATACTCGAGGACGTGTTATATGGCGATCATTCATGAAGAAAAAAATAACATAAAAAGTAAATTTAACATACCATCACGCCTGTATTCCCCGAAGGATTAGGCAGAGGTGTACCAATGTACACCCACATTTTGCCGGTATATTTAGGTCCGATGTAATAGGGGGCGAGCCCATTGCCATTAACCGGGCACATATCCAGACTCCGAGCTGCTACTGAGAATTTCATAGAAAAACCCAATAACACTTTGCTCGACCTGGGGTTCGAACCCAGGACCTCTAGCGTAGCAGTCGCGCTTAGGACCACTAGACTAATGACGCAGTATGAATATAATTGACGACTAAGTAAACTTAACCTAACTTAAGTAATTAATTACGCAACGTATGGACTGGGACACCGTGTTGACATACAGTGCCCGTGCTGCGCTATCAACACATAATAGATACATACCAACATTATGTGCGTCCGGAATGTTTCCACACTTCATTTTATTTATAGGAAAATTTGTTAAAAAAATAAGTACTTAATTTATTCCATAATTAGAACGAGAATCGAATACCGAGTACTCTACATAAGTATCGTTAGTTTCTCATCAGTCACCCTGTATAATATAGTGCTGAGATATTGTTAGTGTATAACAAGACCTGTATGTATACGTTCTTCGATTAGAATATAAGATTGGAACTTGTTTGTCTAAGTATTACTTTCAACAGACTAGAAAGCATTAAATGCAGGCAGTAACCCTATAAATGTGCACATGAACACAGACAGAAAAATAAGACAACACAACGATTACGACATTCTCATACAATAAAAATAAACTATTAACCGTGCGCGTACCTCACGGTGGTCATCGAGTAAAAAATTAATGAATCGTGGTCCCAGTCCCCACTCCTACTTCCGACAACCCACCGCAGTAATGGGAATAAACTTAACGTTTTTATGTATCGTTTCAATCTGAATCCCTGCGGGGATTAAGTAAGAGAAATCTGACAGTTGCAAGGTCTCAGGGCATCTTTTTCTTGCGTATATATTTCTTCACAATAGGATACGGGATGGCGTATTTATTGGTCATAGCAACTGTCAAATTATTTTACGTAATTAGGGCGTTGATCATATTTGTTTTCAAAATATACAGTAGATACTGTGGAGTCCCGAGATTCCTATAGGAATCTGAGCTATTCGGTTTTAAATAAAAATGCACATTATGGACATAATTATAATCAGTTTCAAGGACGGTAATTCTCTGACACAATATCACTCAATGCACCTTCTAAAAATGGTTCTACGATTTGAAATATTTAAATGATTGTTTATCACTACATAGTATAAAACAAAGTCGCTTTTTCTGTCCCTATGTCCCTTTGTATGCTTAAATCTTTGAAACTAAGCAACGGATTTTGATGCGGTTTTTTTAATAGATAGAGTGATTCAAGAGGAAGGTTTATGTGTATAATATATATATATATATATTATAGTATAGAAAAGCCGAGAAACCACGCGGGCGAAGCCGTGGGCGGAAAGCTAGTTCTTCATAAAACCGGCCAACCGTGTATTAACGCCACATTCGTGTACTCTCATAGTCTTATACAGTACCTACCTACCTATTGTTTTAGTAGTGTTCATACAATAAACCTGATATACCCAGTGTTGCTAGTGTTAATGTTTTCGACGCTCCCGAGGAACACAATGGTATAGAGAATAGTACATTTTACAGGACGAGCAAAAATAAGATTTTTGTTATAGAAAGAACTTAGACTTTTAGAAAAAAAGATATCAGATGGTGTTTTAAAACTCATAGATGCCGAAAATTCAAAAAACATTCATATTATGGTAATAGAATTTTACGATTTCGTTCCCCGGGGGCGTCGTCTTGTTTTACTGAAAGGTCAGATAGAAAATGCCGTCGCCATCTGGTTAAAATAATAATATCGACTTGTTAAAGTATTTTAAAAAGATCTATTTACATATAAATATCGATTATCACTTGTCATCTAATCATGTTAGATTAGACTGGCACCAGGACAATGAACAATGAACTTAATTGGATATATTTAATGTTTAAAAAATTACAATAGAAGTGAGATAATAATAAATAATTATTGCTAGCTGGGTTATTGGTCTGGGACTTATGCTTGACTGCAGAATGCAGCCTGGCACGGCTCCTAGATTGATGTTGCTCTGCATCCGTGGCTACACTCGAACTCCGGGCCTATCAGAATACCAGCGCTGTAGCAATTACCCTGTTGCGGCACCAGCAGAGATAGGCGCCATTTTTTTGACCTTGGGAAGCCGTTTTTTCTTTATAAGTTTTTAATAAGTTTAATTTAGTTTTTAATTTTAAGTGTTATAAGTTAAAATTTCATGATGTTATTTATTTAATTAGGCTTTAAGGTTCAAAAATAAATTTCTTTCTTTCTTCTTTTTTCTTTCTAGATATCATAAAAAAATACTTAAATTGTCATATTTGAGAATTTCTCTGCATTAGTTCATGACCGAGGGATGAATTGGACCTCTGGCACTCCACACTCACCGTACGAAACGCAACAATATTCATACTACTAAGTAACGTCGATATTTTGTGGGAGGATAGTACTTCTCCGGTCAAGCGGACTCATTCATACTGGCATATAGACATGCCAGCGAGCTTTAACTTCTCGATATTCTATCACCTACCATGGAGGGAGTGCAAATATTTTAAGGTCTTTTAAAAAATTACATACACGATTCTAATATTTATCGTCTACACATGAACAAAATTTCTACAATTGATTGTGTGAAGTTAACAAAACACAACCCATTCAAAGTAAAACCTAATTACACTCACAAAGAACGTCAAAAAGCGAAATGTTCAAATTCACCGACTCAATCTTACACAACGTAAACTTAAACAATGTAAAAGTTTAAGGAAACGGAAGTTGTTTGAACGTATTCGTTGGTTGGTATATCGCACGGGCATGACCAACTCGCTGAATTGTTAATGAATCGTTTTAACTTTTATATCGATCGCGGATTGATGCTAAGTAGCGAGTGAGAGTTCACAAATCGACGGGCCCCAAGAATAAAGTCGTATATTAAAACTATCTAGTTGCAATGCGAAACTTAAAAGTGACTTTTATACTACTAACTTTAACGAAACTATTACACATATTTTCACGTAACTATGTAACGTATTTTTACATAGTTTAATCACTGACGCGCGTATTCTAGTAACTTGATAATATAGTATTAGTTTTTATTTTTTACACAGTATAAAACAAAGTCACTACCGCTGTTCGTACGCTTAGATCCTTTAAACTACGCAACGGATTTAATGAAGTTTCCAGCAATAGATAGAGTGATTTAAGAGGAAGGTTTATATGTAGTATTCATGCATATTATGTAGTAGAGATAAGTCGAGAAACCGCGCCGGTGAACCCGCGGAAAGCTACTTTTCAAATAAGAATAACTAAGTTTAGCTACGTTCTGCAATTAGATAGTTAAGCTACGAAAAAATAATCAGATACACCTCTCTTCTTTGGAGCCATCGAAATATGGCTTGTGTGGGTGTCATGATAATTATGGTGATGTCAGATACTAACACATAGAGCCTAGAGGATATTTGTTAAAATCACACTGCCTTATTAGTCATTCGTCCGAATTAATTAGTATTTGAATTAACTGTGGGTGTACATTAAGCACACCTCTGCCTAACCATCTGAGAATACTGGCGTTATGGTATGTTTATGTTGACATAAGCAAGCGTAAGCACAGTAATGTATTTATACATATTATAACATTACCGTGACATATCCCTTATTAAATCTTAATGATTTAATTTAAACTTTATGTACAAATCGTATGTAATCAGTTCTTAACAACAATACTATTTACTAAGGTTGCTCGAAAAAACTAACCGCGTCCAAAGTTGTCCGCAAGTGTAGTGTGGTCAATTTTAATAGAAAGAGTCGGTGTAAAGACGATTGGAGTCGTATTATATCTGGAAAAACGATCGAATCGATTTCTATATCCGATTTTTATGTAGGGTATACAAACACTTCATCATTATTATCATCATCAGCCCGTATTCGTCTTTAAGCGAACGCCACCGAATGATTCAGCCTCCTTCCGCAAATAGTCACTGCACCTGGCCAGCGGGCGTCCTGCAGTACGTTTGCCTAAACGCATAAAAACACTTAATTAAGCGATTTTACCTGTGTGGCAGTTCCTACTTAATAGCTAACTTCAGACGAGCGCAGTTATTTCGAACAAACTGTACCTACTTTAGTTTGCTTCACAATTGTACTCGCCTTTGAAGTCTAAATTGTCTAGTGAACTAGCGTCAATGTCAGCCGACAAAACCTCAGCATTCTAGTGCAAGTCGCCTATAGTTGAGGACGTTTACACTGGGGATAGCTTTGTTGGGGTTTTCGGAAATCCAGACGTGTTTGTTTCATAGAGGTACCTTGACACAAACTCTAAATGCCGGAAGGTAATTATCTGAACGTCAATGAGTACATACGTACATACCATCACGCCTGGACTTTCCGAAGTGGTGGTCGTTACAAATAATTGCGATATATCTTTTAGGCGAGAAATTTTCATGTACTTACCACTCTTTCTCTGTCTCGTGCCTCGATAGATTGAAATATATATTTATCTTGTGATTTTTTTTCTGTTACACGTTTCAATTTTAATTTCCATCCAATTCGATTAACTTTAATATCTATGTTTTAATTGACTTGCTAACTGTTTCAACTTCCAGTACAAAACTATTTAAAGTAGAAAATTGTAGACTGCAACATAGTAGGTATTTAAAATAGCGAAAATTGCTGGAAAATGCGAGCGTTTAAGATGGTTGGTAGGTTTTTAAAGCTTATTTACTGAGCTTGAGCTGTTGCAGATTCTTTTTAGAGAAATTATGCCATATTATTATGATCTGTAAAAAGTATTTATATATCTACGTATAAAAATAATTCCTAGCTTTACCTTTTACAGGTTATTTTTAAGTTAAACTTTGTAGAAGATTCTTACGTAAACATAAATTAAGACAATCGATTGGAAAATATTAGAAAACTTACGACTATTTTAAATTCGCTTTTTTTTGATAATATGATTTATTCCAAAATTGAAAATTCATAGCTCAGGCAGGACTTCTGTCGGGTCAGCTATTGGTATGAAAAAAAAAACCTTAAATAAGTATTGTTACATATTTCATTGTTTCATATTTCAACAGCGGCGATAGCCTAATGGCTAGGTTCGAAACTCACCCATTGCACTAACGACGTGGACCCACTTGTTATACAATCATTTAGCTTAGTACGAGAGGTTAACAAGAATACTAGTAATGTGCGAACCACATTGCTAGTAAGCTTTTTTAAAAAAAATATTATCGATAAAAAAAAAACAAGTTATCAGGGATAAATGAAGACTTGGATAACTCCCGCAGTTACAAAGGCTTAAAATACTATACAACGTAATAAATAGAGTTGAATGGAGCATTAAATAAAGCGATAAATAACTCTCACACGGTCTCATTCAAATTACGTAGCGTGTATGAGCCGACATAAACTACTTCGGTAAGGCACGGCTGCTCTTAAAGCGTATAAATTTCTACTATTTCTCGCTTCATTCCACTTAATTTGTCTAAACTCAACAGTTATATTAGAGATATTATATCATACGTTTTATGTGTGTGTGTGTGTG
Source organism: Subacronicta megacephala (assembly GCA_958496365.1). Lineage (NCBI taxonomy): Eukaryota > Metazoa > Arthropoda > Insecta > Lepidoptera > Noctuidae > Subacronicta > Subacronicta megacephala. The sequence goes on from OY292532.1 coordinate 8,379,427, forward strand.
TGAATGTTATATTATGTGTTTATTTAACGTAACAGACAATTTGCCCGTGGGTTCAAGTTTATAAAAAACATTGAAATGAGTTATTGATACACATGCCATCACGCCTGTATTCCCCGAAGGGTTAGGCAGAGGTGTACTTAGGTACACCCACATTTCCAGGCACAAATCCAGACTCCGAGCTGCTTCTATACCCAGGTCAAGCATAGTGTTTTTCTACGAAATTCTCAGTAGCAGCTCGGAGTCTGGACTTGTGCCCGGTTAATGGCAGTAGGCTCGTCTCTTATTACATGGGACCTAAACATACCGGCGAAATGTGGGTGTACCTTAGTAAACCTCTGCCTCCCTTTGGGGAATACATGCGTGATGGTATGTTATGTTATATTATGTTATATGGATGGATGTGTAAATATTTCCTTGTTTGTAGCGTCTATTATGGGTTATTTTTAAAGAAAAAAAAGAGAGAATAGGTTTTCAAGTTACGTCTTTTCTATATGAGGCACGAAGTCCCACGGACCAGGCTTATACCTATACTATAAAAATCATAAACCTGATTCACTGCTCACTTTTTTTACCCGACTGCGCCAGAAGGAGGGTTATTTTCTTTCTAAATGGCCCTATGGTCCCTAGATGGGCTAAGACCTTCCTGTGCGTATAGCTTTATATCGCTTAGCTTTCAAAAGAGTAACATCTTAACAGTCGCGGCTCCAAACTGATAGGTTAATGCTAGGAGGCTGACCTGCTATATATTATCGACTCGCTGCGACGTTCAATCGATAATCGATATCGAGATATAGTGTTGTACCACAACTGCGGTAAATAGTGGAACACAAGAAGTAATAAATGTGGCTTTGTGAAGCACTTTGTATTTCGTCGATGATAAATAACACAAGATTGTCTTGAAAGTGGTGTCGTGTGTCCACGTCTTGCAGTGTGCCTACCTGTATTTTTTAAGAGAATAATACATTTGTTGCAACATAAAATACAGGTTGGCCGTGAAAACGGAACACCTGCTTAAATTTCTCTTAAATTACATACGGATACGTCGAGCTATACAAGTCCAGTTTACACTTTCCTCTTATGAAATTAAAACTGAAGTTATATAGCTTGATGTGTAGCTATGCGTATAAGCATAATGTTTCTGTTTATCATGTTTTTTTTTCAATAGTTCCAGCTGCTATTATGCGAAATTATTGAGATAATATGCACACATTTCAACGGTTATAACTCTAAACTGGACAGTTTTTTTTGTAATTATTTTATAATTTTACTGTCATAACTAAAATGTTATTGGGTTTTTTATGCTATTTTCAGTAGCAGCTCGGAGTGTAGGTCTGTGACCGGATAATGGCAAAAGACTCGCCCCCACATGGGACCTAAAATATGTCCGGGTTTCCGGCGAACTCTGGGTGTATACCTCTACCGAACTATTACCGAATAATACCGTCACGGTAGATAACGAAAATAATAAAAAGTCATTTCCTTTGCTCACCAATGAAGATTTAATAAAAAGTACCTACCTAATTACACCCTACCGGGGACCACCAACAATCAGAAAAACATTGAGGTACATTCAAATAATTTACCGGTTAACCATATTTACCCTTAATATAAGGAATATAAAGTTCAAAAATGTTTAACCACCAAAGAACTCAGTAAACAGTAATAAAAAAGTCAATGGAAAAGGAACTAGCTCGCGTGTAATTAAATAAGCTGTTTACATTACAATAATTGGTTGTCGTACCCTGCTGTTTTAGTAGCGATGACAATAGGTGCAAGTACCCTGATAATTAGTCGCTGACTTTGAACAGGTTTATGTCCAGAGTTTTTTATTCTTTTTAATCTATTCTAGTCACTATACTGCGTGTCACATTGATTGTATAATATAATCTTTTTAATTACTTCGGCTTTGCTTAAATAAAGAGGTTACGGTCGACACAAACCTACATTGTATTGTAGGTACTTGCACAACTCTTTATATCCTTGGAGTTGACGAGATATAAAAACAATATGACGTGCATATGTGCGTGCGTGCGTGCGTGTTTATAGTTTTTATGTATCTCCGCAAATGCACAATGACTTTATTAAGGAACTGATTTTGTTTGAAAACCGACGCCTATAAGACGAGACGCCAATACTAACGACGTTCTAAGTATTACAGTCGGTCTTATAGCCGTCGGCGACGCCCGAAAGACCGACGCCCATAATGTCTGTGAAGTTCAAATCTACCAGAACTTGTAACACTTAAATGATTTTTTATATCATAATTTTCTTTCGGAACAAACACAATATAATATGCTCTTTACACTCCCACGAGTATAACACAAACTTTTTGACAGCATTTTATGAACAGTTCTAATAAATTATGTACGGGTAATTGATTAATTCTATTTACGACGGGATCGATGAGCTAAACAAAGTATTTTCGGGGCCACTTCATCATTAGAAGCATGCTCAGGGGCACACGACGCGACGCGATCCCACACTAATTTGTTGACAGAATTATAATTTGGTAAATATTTTTATTTGACCTATTCTTATAAGTAGATATTTTTACGTACCTACGTAAAATGTTTTTTTCCCTGATGTATAAGTACCTACTCTTTGTATGCCTCAGAGGTATATAACATTTTAGAAAGGTTTCAGATAATTATGATGTGGATTGATAATATAAGAGAAGAGGGAGTTTGAAGACTATCCGATATATTTAACTCTATTTCACTCTCCGTGCAGTCCATATTGTTATTTGTTTTTTTTGCAAATTTTGAGATACATACTTTCGATTAATTTTTGCCAACATTGAAAGTTATCCATGGACTAAGTTAGAGGATGCCTTTGCCCAGCAGTAGGACATACAAGAGGCTAGGTAAAAAAGAGGTAAACAACAAATGTCATGTATGAAATACAAACTATATGACGTAAAATTTTACGTTTAGTAATTACTCATCACGGCTGAGATTGTGTTGGCGTTGTGCTTTATAGTCACCTTTGGCGTTAAGATTATTTGAAATCCCTTTGCGGCACCTTATCGATAGTTTGTTTTATCGATACCCATCGATAAACTATTTAGTGAAGTAATTTTACCTATTATAGAATTCAAAAATGACATTCGATTATGATGTCGTGTTTAGAGGCTTTAAATTAATGAATGTCATATAACATATCGATAGTTTTGGTAATAAAATGGTGTTAGGAGTCATTAAGTCAAGCTTTTTCCACGCCATTTGAACTTTATGGTGTCAACAGACATCACGCAATCCCTCAAACACCATAATTAGAATATTATTAGCATAACACACAAATTTTTCTTACTGATCATGACAACATACGATCATGCCTTTATGTCCGAAGCTCGAAGGGTTAGGTAGAGCCCAGAGGTGTATTGAAGTTTACCCACAGTTTGTCTGTAAGTATTTTTAGGTTCCATGCAATATAGGACATTTTTTCTTTTGGTATATCTTGGCAAACTTGCAGGCGAGCTACCCGATGGTAAGTAGTCATCGCCGCCCATGGACATCTGCAAAACCAAAGGAGTTGCAGATGCGTTGCTGAGCCTATTTAAGGAAACTGGAGGGGAAGGAGAAAAGGAGAAGGAAGGGGACTGAGGGAGAAATTGGGCCTCCGGCGCTCCACACTCACCGTACGAAACGCAACAGTATGCATACTGCTACTTGACGTCGATATTCTGTGGGAGGGTAGTATTTCCCCGGTCGTGCGACCTATTCATGCTAGCCCTATTAGACTAAGATCCTACTGAAAGATTACATCGCTCATCGAGTTTTTGGATAAGATGCATGTTTTTAAATACAAGCTATTAACAGGGCACAAACCCAAACTTAAAATTACTGAGAATAACAATCGAGTAGAATCAGAATTGAACTAAGATTTAAAATAACAATAACACTTTGTTGGAACTGTGAATCGAACACAGGAACTTTGTCTCAGCAGTTGCGCTTACGAACACAAGACTAATAGGTAGGTCGGTCTTATCTAAAAAGGGGTTAACCAGAAATCGAGGTGTTAATGATAGCTTCATAGAAAAAACGCAATATCACACACACTTTCTTCAACTTGAGAATCGAATGCACAACTGACCAATGAGGCTATGAGGCACTACGCCTGTATTTCCCGAAGGGTTAGGCAGAGGTGTACTTCATGTACACCCACAGTCGGGGGCGAGCCCATTGCCATTCACCGAATACATAACGAAACTCCGAGCTGCTACTGAGAATTTAATAGAAAAACTCATTACCACTTTGCTCGCACTGAGAATCAAACCCACGACCTCTAGCGTCGCAGCGCAGCAATCGCAGGACCACTAGACTAGTGAAGCTAAAGGTAAAACAAAAATAAATTCCAAATTTGTGACAATGAATGGTAATTTCGATAGGGAAACGTTGACAATGAGTGCTCTTCAATAGGAAGCCACGGAAAAATGAAAATGGGCAGGAAATTGTAGCGAAGCTTTTGACAGGCTGGCTGGTAATTGGCTGCGGAATGATCATCCCATAAATGAGACCGGATTAATAACCGGAGCTGCACAGATAAATGAGGACGAGCAGCCTTGTGCTTTTGTCTTTTTGTTTCTTAGGCCGCATTTCGACAACACCGAATTACCTACCTTGTCTCAAAAAATAAAAAACAGTCCTTTTTCGTCCAGTCACGTGCCATGTAGTTAAAAAAAAAACATAAACTGTAAAATTGATTGAAATTAAGATTCCTTGACAGAATTATTATTCGACTCAACACAATTATTACCTTCTCAAACTTAACTCAATTAGAAACAACAAATTCATTTGATTTCACCAGTTTAACACTTGGTACTCTAACAATCGCGCGCTGTCAGATACATACATTTAATTATCTATTAATGGCGGATCTAATTAAAGCAAAGTTTCGTTCAATAATAATATAATTTAAACACCTTCAAATTCAATTGTGGGATTGGATAAATAAGTATGTTTAATGTTGGATTCTGTTATTTGAAAATAGAACTGTATTTTATTGTGTCTATGGCATTCTAATTACAAATGCAGCGTATTTTTTATTTTTGGTCACATTTTAACACCACTCTGGTCAACTTCTATTATTTCTGCAATCGAAAATGTCCAGAAATGCTACTGGCTATTAAATATTTAGATGTGAGAGTAAAATGTTTGTGGTTGGCTGAGTAAAAAATATCCGTTATATCTAAACACAATGCAAAATATATTGTAGGTACGAGCGAGCATCACTGAAATAAACCAAATTTATCGACATTTGTAGGTCTTTAACGAAAAACTATGTTATTAGCAGTATTATAAATGTGAAAATAACTGTCTTTCCTTGTCAGGATGCAATCTATCTCCTTGCTAAATATAAAAAATAAACCGAACGCGTTTTTGTCTCAAAAGGGCTTAGCTATGCGAGTGGAACCGCGTGCTACAACTAGTATAAATATTTCGATCAGAAACTAATGAATAAAATATTAAAATGTTTATAGATCGGCTCGTTTTAATCCCGCCATTGACATCAATCACGATTGCTTTAATTATTGAAGAATGGAGTCAAAGTGAATTAGACAAATTAATCTGGAATGATATTTGGACGGATTATTACAAGCCCTTCAACTTCGTGGGCTGTAGTCACGAATAGTTACGAAGATAACAGTTAAGGTACATACTTCCTATTTTACAAAAATAAATGGAAAATATTTGTGAGTAGGTAGGTCGCAAGATATGATAAATAATTTCTATTTTATTTTTCAATAGATCATTTGAATATTACCCGTACACACGGCTACAGGTCAACCTATTCAAATCCAGTTTAACCTGATCTCGCATTTCATATGCTCCCCAAACAATAAGAGGCCAGCGTAAACTGGTTTTGTATAGCTTGTGTAGCCGTGTGTCCAACCCACGGAGAATGGAACAATGGAATTTGAATTGTATCTGTAATAATAGTTCCTACTTGAAGGGTTAAAAGGTCAATATTATCTTTTGGTACTAGATAGCGCCAGTGTTTCAGCTCTCAATATTTGCTTTCTGCTGTAACTATCAAGTACTTACTTATGTGAATAATAAATACTATTCAAAGCAATAAAAAGTTTAGATGGTACTTTGCGAACAAAGAATTGAGGCCGGTTAAAACTACGCCTAGCCGTTAACAAACACAATTTTACACTATAATATAACAATACCGAAACTACGCCTTATCTTGTCAGTCGAGCTATCAAGCTATCGAAAGCTCGACTGACAAGATAAAGCGTAGTTTCCTGCCGGCCTCACTTCTTGGTTCGCAAATTTCCATCTTACCTTTTTATTTGATCTGAGACGTCACACATCACGCCTGTAATCCCCGAAGTGGTGGTAGTTACGATTAATTGCATCTTTTAGGCGATAAATTTTCATGTAATTACCACTCTTTCTCTGTCTCGTGCCTCGATAGATTGAAATATATATTTTGTCTTGTTTTTTTTTCTGTTACACGTTTAAATTTAATTTTCGTCTAATTCGATTAACTTTAATACCTATGTTTTAATTGACTTGCTAACTGTTTCAACTTCCTGAGTAGTTACAAAACTATTTAAAGCAGAAAATTGTAGACTGCAACATAGTAGGTATTTAAAATAGCGAAAATTGCTAGAAAACGCGAGCGTTTAAGATGGTTGGTAGGTTTTTAAAGCTTATTTACTGAGCTTGAGATGTTGCAGATTCTTTTTAGAGAAAATATGCCATATTATTATGATCTGTAAAAAGTATTTATATATCTACGTATAAAAATAATTCCTAGCTTTACCTTTTACAGGTTATTTTTTAAGTTAAACTTTGTAGAAGATTCTTACGTAAACATAAATTAAGACAATCGATTGGAAAATATTAGAAAACTTTACGACTATTTTAAATTCGCTTTTTTTTTGATAATATTATTTATTCCAAAATTGAAAATTCATAGCTCAGGCAGGACTTCTGTCGGGTCAGCTATTGGTATGAAAAAAAATCCTTAAATAAGTATTGTTACATTACATATTTTATTGTTTCATATTTCAACAGCGGCGATAGCCTAATGGCTAGGTTCGAAACTCACCCATTGCACTAACGACGTGGACCCACTTGTTATACAATCATTTAGCTTAGTACGAGAGGTTAACAAGAATACTAGTAATGTGCGAGCCACATTGCTAGTAAGCTTTTTAAAAAAAAAAATTATCGATAAAAAAAAACAAGTTATCAGGGATAAATGAAGACTTGGATTACTCCCGCAGTTACAAAGGCTTAAAATACTATACAACGTAATAAATAGAGTTGAATGGAGCATTAAATAAAGCGATAAATAACTCTCACACGGTCTCATTCAAATTACGTAGCGTGTATGAGCCGACATAAACTACTTCGGTAAGGCACGGCTGCTCTTAAAGCGTATAAATATCTACTATTTCTCGCTTCATTCCACTTAATTTGTCTAAACTCAACAGTTATATTAGAGATATTATATCATACGTTTTATGTGTGTGTGTGTGTGAATGTTATATTATGTGTTTATTTAACGTAACAGACAATTTGCCCGTGGGTTCATGTTTTAACAAAACATTGATACATTGAAGACAAAATCTTATTGCGTGCCGTTTTTATCGCGTCGGAGGCCTCAAGACTTACCTAATTAAAAATAAATTAATACCTAATTAAACTAAATTAGGTCAATGAATTAGGTTTTTTCTCGACATATGGATAGAGGACTGATAACTGCTTCATTAGTCTAGTGGCCCTAAGCGTGACTGCTGCGCTAGAGGTCCTGGTTTCGATCCCCAGGTCGAGCAAAGTGTTATTGGGTTTTTCTATGAAATTCTCAGTAGCAGCTCGGAATCTTTTTGTGCCCGGTTAATGGCAATAGGCTCGCCTCCTATTACATGGGACTTAAACATACCGGCGAAATGTGGGTGTACCTTAGTAAACCTCTGCCTAACCCTTCGGGGAATACATGCGTGATGGTATGTTATGTTATATCCTACTAATCCTACTTCCTATCCTACTAATATTATAAATGTGAAAGTTTGTGAGGATGGATGGATGGATGAATGGATGTTTGTTACTCTTTCACGCAAAAACTACTGAACGGATTTTGATGAAACTTTACAGTATTATTGTTTATACATCAGAATAACATATAGGCTTTTACGATAATTAATTATTACGATATTTTGGGAAATTCCCAAGGGATTGGGGAAAAACTATTCCACGCGGACGAAGTCGCGGGTAAAGCTAGTTATGTTATATGGATAGATGTGTAAATATTTCCTTGTTTGTAGCGTCTATTATGGGTTATTTTTAAAGAAAAAAAAACAGAATAGGTTTTCCAGTTCCGGTTTTCTACATGGGGCACAAAGTCCTAGGGACCAGGCTTATACCTATACTATAAAAATCATAAATCTGATTCACTGCTCACGTTTTTATCTCTCTAAATGGCCCTAGGGTCCCTAGATGGGCTTAGAGCGTATAGCTTTATATCGCTTAGCTTTCAAAAGAGTAACATCTTAACAGTCGCGGCTCCAAACTGATAGGTTAATGCTAGGAGGCTGACCTGCTATATATTATCGACTCGCTGCGACGTTCAATCGATAATCGATATCGAGATATAGTGTTGTACCACAACTGCGGTAAATAGTGGAACACAAGAAGTAATAAATGTGGCTTTGTGAAGCACTTTGTATTTCGTCGATGATAAATAACACAAGATTGTCTTGAAAGTGGTGTCGTGTGTCCACGTCTTGCAGTGTGCCTACCTGTATTTTTTAAGAGAATAATGCAATTGTTGCAACATAAATACAAGTTGGCCGGAACGGAACACTTGCTTAAATTTCTATTAAATTACATACGGATACGTCGAGCTATACAAGTCCAGTTTACACTTTCGTCTTATGAAATTAAAACTGAAGTTATATAGCTTGATGTGTAGCTATGCGTATAACGCGTATAAGCATAATGTTTCTGTTTATCATATTTTTTTTTTCAATAGTTCCAGCTGCTATTATGCGAAATTATTGAGATAATATAGGTACACACATTTCAACGGTTTTAACTCTAAAATGGACAGTTTTTTTTTTATAATTTTACTGTCGTAACTAAAATGTTATTGGGTTTTTTATGCTATTTTCAGTAGCAGCTCGGAGTGTAGGTCTGTGACCGGATAATGGCAAAAGACTCGCCCCCACATGGGACCTAAAATATGTCCGTATTACCGGCGAACTCTGGGTGTATACCTCTACCGAACTATTACTGAATATTACCGTCACGGTAGATAACGAAAATAATAAAAAGTCATTTCCTTTGCTCACCAATGAAGATTTAATAAAAAGTACCTACCTAATTACACCCTACCGGGGACCACCAACAATCAGAAAAACATTGAGGTACATTCAAATAATTTACCGGTTAACCATATTTACCCTTAATATAAGGAATATAAAGTTCAAAAATGTTTAACCACCAAAGAACTCAGTAAACAGTAATAAAAAAGTCAATGGAAAAGGAACTAGCTCGCGTGTAATTAAATAAGCTGTTTACATTACAATAATTGGTTGTCGTACCCTGCTGTTTTAGTAGCGATGACAATAGGTGCAAGTACCCTGATAATTAGTCGCTGACTTTGAACAGGTTTATGTCCAGAGTTTTTTATTCTTTTTAATCTATTCTAGTCACTATACTGCGTGTCACATTGATTGTATAATATAATCTTTTTAATTACTTCGGCTTTGCTTAAATAAAGAGGTTACGGTCGACACAAACCTACATTGTATTGTAGGTACTTGCACAACTCTTTATATCCTTGGAGTTGACGAGATATAAAAACAATATGACGTGCATATGTGCGTGCGTGCGTGCGTGTTTATAGTTTTTATGTATCTCCGCAAATGCACAATGACTTTATTAAGGAACTGATTTTGTTTGAAAACCGACGCCTATAAGACGAGACGCCAATACTAACGACGTTCTAAGTATTACAGTCGGTCTTATAGCCGTCGGCGACGCCCGAAAGACCGACGCCCATAATGTCTGTGAAGTTCAAATCTACCAGAACTTGTAACACTTAAATGATTTTTTATATCATAATTTTCTTTCGGAACAAACACAATATAATATGCTCTTTACACTCCCACGAGTATAACACAAACTTTTTGACAGCATTTTATGAACAGTTCTAATAAATTATGTACGGGTAATTGATTAATTCTATTTACGACGGGATCGATGAGCTAAACAAAGTATTTTCGGGGCCACTTCATCATTAGAAGCATGCTCAGGGGCACACGACGCGACGCGATCCCACACTAATTTGTTGACAGAATTATAATTTGGTAAATATTTTTATTTGACCTATTCTTATAAGTAGATATTTTTACGTACCTACGTAAAATGTTTTTTTCCCTGATGTATAAGTACCTACTCTTTGTATGCCTCAGAGGTATATAACATTTTAGAAAGGTTTCAGATAATTATGATGTGGATTGATAATATAAGAGAAGAGGGAGTTTGAAGACTATCCGATATATTTAACTCTATTTCACTCTCCGTGCAGTCCATATTGTTATTTGTTTTTTTTGCAAATTTTGAGATACATACTTTCGATTAATTTTTGCCAACATTGAAAGTTATCCATGGACTAAGTTAGAGGATGCCTTTGCCCAGCAGTAGGACATACAAGAGGCTAGGTAAAAAAGAGGTAAACAACAAATGTCATGTATGAAATACAAACTATATGACGTAAAATTTTACGTTTAGTAATTACTCATCACGGCTGAGATTGTGTTGGCGTTGTGCTTTATAGTCACCTTTGGCGTTAAGATTATTTGAAATCCCTTTGCGGCACCTTATCGATAGTTTGTTTTATCGATACCCATCGATAAACTATTTAGTGAAGTAATTTTACCTATTATAGAATTCAAAAATGACATTCGATTATGATGTCGTGTTTAGAGGCTTTAAATTAATGAATGTCATATAACATATCGATAGTTTTGGTAATAAAATGGTGTTAGGAGTCATTAAGTCAAGCTTTTTCCACGCCATTTGAACTTTATGGTGTCAACAGACATCACGCAATCCCTCAAACACCATAATTAGAATATTATTAGCATAACACACAAATTTTTCTTACTGATCATGACAACATACGATCATGCCTTTATGTCCGAAGCTCGAAGGGTTAGGTAGAGCCCAGAGGTGTATTGAAGTTTACCCACAGTTTGTCTGTAAGTATTTTTAGGTTCCATGCAATATAGGACATTTTTTCTTTTGGTATATCTTGGCAAACTTGCAGGCGAGCTACCCGATGGTAAGTAGTCATCGCCGCCCATGGACATCTGCAAAACCAAAGGAGTTGCAGATGCGTTGCTGAGCCTATTTAAGGAAACTGGAGGGGAAGGAGAAAAGGAGAAGGAAGGGGACTGAGGGAGAAATTGGGCCTCCGGCGCTCCACACTCACCGTACGAAACGCAACAGTATGCATACTGCTACTTGACGTCGATATTCTGTGGGAGGGTAGTATTTCCCCGGTCGTGCGACCTATTCATGCTAGCCCTATTAGACTAAGATCCTACTGAAAGATTACATCGCTCATCGAGTTTTTGGATAAGATGCATGTTTTTAAATACAAGCTATTAACAGGGCACAAACCCAAACTTAAAATTACTGAGAATAACAATCGAGTAGAATCAGAATTGAACTAAGATTTAAAATAACAATAACACTTTGTTGGAACTGTGAATCGAACACAGGAACTTTGTCTCAGCAGTTGCGCTTACGAACACAAGACTAATAGGTAGGTCGGTCTTATCTAAAAAGGGGTTAACCAGAAATCGAGGTGTTAATGATAGCTTCATAGAAAAAACGCAATATCACACACACTTTCTTCAACTTGAGAATCGAATGCACAACTGACCAATGAGGCTATGAGGCACTACGCCTGTATTTCCCGAAGGGTTAGGCAGAGGTGTACTTCATGTACACCCACAGTCGGGGGCGAGCCCATTGCCATTCACCGAATACATAACGAAACTCCGAGCTGCTACTGAGAATTTAATAGAAAAACTCATTACCACTTTGCTCGCACTGAGAATCAAACCCACGACCTCTAGCGTCGCAGCGCAGCAATCGCAGGACCACTAGACTAGTGAAGCTAAAGGTAAAACAAAAATAAATTCCAAATTTGTGACAATGAATGGTAATTTCGATAGGGAAACGTTGACAATGAGTGCTCTTCAATAGGAAGCCACGGAAAAATGAAAATGGGCAGGAAATTGTAGCGAAGCTTTTGACAGGCTGGCTGGTAATTGGCTGCGGAATGATCATCCCATAAATGAGACCGGATTAATAACCGGAGCTGCACAGATAAATGAGGACGAGCAGCCTTGTGCTTTTGTCTTTTTGTTTCTTAGGCCGCATTTCGACAACACCGAATTACCTACCTTGTCTCAAAAAATAAAAAACAGTCCTTTTTCGTCCAGTCACGTGCCATGTAGTTAAAAAAAAAACATAAACTGTAAAATTGATTGAAATTAAGATTCCTTGACAGAATTATTATTCGACTCAACACAATTATTACCTTCTCAAACTTAACTCAATTAGAAACAACAAATTCATTTGATTTCACCAGTTTAACACTTGGTACTCTAACAATCGCGCGCTGTCAGATACATACATTTAATTATCTATTAATGGCGGATCTAATTAAAGCAAAGTTTCGTTCAATAATAATATAATTTAAACACCTTCAAATTCAATTGTGGGATTGGATAAATAAGTATGTTTAATGTTGGATTCTGTTATTTGAAAATAGAACTGTATTTTATTGTGTCTATGGCATTCTAATTACAAATGCAGCGTATTTTTTATTTTTGGTCACATTTTAACACCACTCTGGTCAACTTCTATTATTTCTGCAATCGAAAATGTCCAGAAATGCTACTGGCTATTAAATATTTAGATGTGAGAGTAAAATGTTTGTGGTTGGCTGAGTAAAAAATATCCGTTATATCTAAACACAATGCAAAATATATTGTAGGTACGAGCGAGCATCACTGAAATAAACCAAATTTATCGACATTTGTAGGTCTTTAACGAAAAACTATGTTATTAGCAGTATTATAAATGTGAAAATAACTGTCTTTCCTTGTCAGGATGCAATCTATCTCCTTGCTAAATATAAAAAATAAACCGAACGCGTTTTTGTCTCAAAAGGGCTTAGCTATGCGAGTGGAACCGCGTGCTACAACTAGTATAAATATTTCGATCAGAAACTAATGAATAAAATATTAAAATGTTTATAGATCGGCTCGTTTTAATCCCGCCATTGACATCAATCACGATTGCTTTAATTATTGAAGAATGGAGTCAAAGTGAATTAGACAAATTAATCTGGAATGATATTTGGACGGATTATTACAAGCCCTTCAACTTCGTGGGCTGTAGTCACGAATAGTTACGAAGATAACAGTTAAGGTACATACTTCCTATTTTACAAAAATAAATGGAAAATATTTGTGAGTAGGTAGGTCGCAAGATATGATAAATAATTTCTATTTTATTTTTCAATAGATCATTTGAATATTACCCGTACACACGGCTACAGGTCAACCTATTCAAATCCAGTTTAACCTGATCTCGCATTTCATATGCTCCCCAAACAATAAGAGGCCAGCGTAAACTGGTTTTGTATAGCTTGTGTAGCCGTGTGTCCAACCCACGGAGAATGGAACAATGGAATTTGAATTGTATCTGTAATAATAGTTCCTACTTGAAGGGTTAAAAGGTCAATATTATCTTTTGGTACTAGATAGCGCCAGTGTTTCAGCTCTCAATATTTGCTTTCTGCTGTAACTATCAAGTACTTACTTATGTGAATAATAAATACTATTCAAAGCAATGTTAGAAATGAGGTTTTGAAAAAAATCTGACGTTTTTGAGTAGATATGAGCGCAGAAATGATCACGTCGCAACCGTTTTAGTGACGCGACCAACTAAATAAACAAAAAGATAATAATCAAATATTGCGACCCCCTCTCTAACATACATTATACAAAATATGTGTTTTTTAAACAATAAATTTAATTAAATGGTTTTTTTATATATTGACCACATTGCGACCCCCGTTAATGCTAGATTGAATTACTCCCGATTTAAATTTAATAGCAGTTACCTAATCATCGACTTTTTTAACGTCATTTTTACATTATAGACATCCCCAAATCGCCCAGCCTTCATTGCCTCCTGGTGTTTTATCTATTAAAAAGGATAAATTTAATCTTTAATAAAAACAAATATAACTGCTTCTTATACTAATATGTTAAAAATAAAGAACTAGGAAGTCAGTTCAGTAAGGCACAATAATTATAAATAAGTATATTCCAGGTAGGCAGGTCATTATTATTTTTTAATTATACGATGGGTTGATCAGACAGTGTTGATAGTTTGGAACATAATTATAGAGCCATGTAGGTCACATTATAATTTACGGTATTCGCACAAAGGATGCCCATAAAGGAAAAGATAGGTAGGTAGGAACCTTTTCGAGCTGTACCTACAATTAGTTTTTGACTTTTCAAAGTAATATTATCCTAATAGCGTAACATGAACCCCTATATAGATTAGCTTGGTTATTATTTAACTTGATAAGAATGTACATAATTGCGTTTTTATGTCACATGAAATGCTTTTTTTGTTACTTTATCAACAGATTAAATTTTTCCGCGAATTCAGATAATGTTTATCGTAGATTATTAATATCTACTTTCTATTATCAGCTGTAGATTGTAACGGTGCCGAACTCAATATAGAAATCGTTATCAATCTCAGTATTTTACAGTCGTTTGGATCAACAAAAAGTGTCACAGTCGAAATTGTATTGTGAGTGCTGTTTTACCTAATAAATATGTGTGGTGTGGGAAACGGAAAACGGAAAACGCAGTGTGGGACGACCTCCAACAAGATGGACAGACGATCTGGTAAAGGTCGGTGGGGGGCGTTGGATGCGGGCGGCATATAACCGGTCGTTGTGGAAGTCTATGGGGGAGGCCTTTGTTCAGCAGTGGTCTTCATTTGGTTGACATGATGATGATGATGATGTGTGGTGTGACGTACACACGGCTACAGGTCAACCTATACAAATCCAGTTTAAGCTGATCTCGCATTGAAGAGGCTTCCCATACAATAAGAGGCCAGCGTAAACTGGATTTGTATGGCTTGATGTGTAGCCATGCGTACGCTTATGTGTAGTTATTCATGTAAGCATTTGAATGTAAGTTATTATCAAGTACTTTTACAAATGTAGTCTTGGACATATCTGCCTTACTCTTGCCTGTCTAGAGTCGGTATTTGTTACTTTGGTAAGCATTTTTTCGCAACAATTAACCAGTAAAATGGCTTACAAAATCTTTTTAACGATCACAAATAAAACACAATGAAAAAATACTTACATAAGTTTATTCGATGCTCAATTACAGATGTTATAAAATAAAAATTTAAACACATTGGTAACATCAACAGAATTCCTTTTTTTTACATTCGTCCTTAAACAACAATTATTCTAACGAAAAGAGATATAGAGAGAGAAGATAAGCTTACTAATTACATGTACCTTATTCAAATAAAATAGATTTTTGGTTCAATCAACCTTTGATATATTTATTGCATCATCTTTATGACGTCACTACATATTAAACATAATATAAGTATACCAGTAAAATACGGCTTGAACTCTTCAAACAGGAAGTAAAGGCCTGCTAAAGGTAGCCACTTTTAATTATTATCAAAGATTCATTGCTTGACAGACCATTTAGACAAATAGGTTAGGTTAGGTTAGTAAATACATTGAATTCTTTAAAAAAAGCATATTGCACCTCTGAAACACACATGTTTACTGATCCTCTGTCTTCTATAAATTCGCATATCGCATTAAAAAGGGATTAAAATCGACATTTTCAAAGACTTTCATAACAAACTCTTCAACACGTGGCGATTGATGCCGCGCAAAGACCAAAAGGACCGTCCATCCATTAAGAGATGTTCAGTTTTAAGCTGGCTTTAACAAAGTTATTTGCACACTATTCTTATAATTTGCCAGTATACTATCGGTCGGGTATGGTTTGTGCGTTCCGCATTTCTCTTACACGGATAGATATTAAATCAGTTGCATTTGCATTCATTGCAACGTTACGGTACAAAGACAAATAATCTTCAAGGAAACCACTGCAAACAGGCCGCTCAGTACCGCTGACGGTATCGGTACCTAAGTTCCCATATGCCATTAGACCCCTGGCCTCATGGACTGCTGATGTATCATTGTGGGTAGAATCCATGACTTCGTATATGTTCCAGAAAAAAAGATTATACTGAAAATTTTATGGTCCGATACCCGTTCATATGCATCAAAAAAATTCATTTTTCACGTCTGTTTGACGTAAATTTCAGCGTTTTTTGTCTCTTACGTTGATTGGTCATTGCATTGATTATTTGTCCATGTGTTCTAGTCATAATGAGCGTAAACGCACATGCGTTATTTATGTGTAGGATTACATAAATAACGCATTGATTGAATGATTGGAACTGAACATTTACTTAGCCTTTCTACAGTATCTACCCTTGAGTTGTTTATCACTAGTTTTATACATAACATAACATACCATCACGCCTGTATTCCCCGAAGGGTTAGACAGAGGTGTACTTAATGAACACCGACAGTTCGCCGGTATGTTTGGGTCCCATGTAATAGGGGGCGAGCCTATTGCCGTTCACCGGGCACAAATCCAGACAACGAGCTGCTACTGAGAATTTCATAGAAAAACTCAATAACACTTTGCTCAACCTGGGGATCGAACCCAAGACGTCTAGCGTAGCAGTCGCGATTGGGACCACTAGACAAACGAGGCAGTCGAGGCAGTAGTTTTATACAAGTATTGTTATTTTGATGTTATTAACGATAAATACCTACATCATTATTTCTTTAGTAGGTATTCTGTCTTAAAAAGCAAAGTTATCGGACTCATCCCAAACATAAATAACGCACGTGTAATGCTAATGTTACTTGGTTATTAATCTGTTAGCTTTATCTATCCTGACTAATATTATAAAGAGGTAACATTTGTGAGGTTCTCGGGGATAATCTTGACTGGATCTACTGAACCGATTTTGAAAAGTGTTTTACCAATAGAAAGCCATGTTATTCGTGAGTGTCATATGGGACGGGTCATTTTAAGTAACTTATTGTAGCTTGTACGTAGCTATGTTACATTAAATAATTATTATCTAATAGTAGATTAATTTTGGTGTTTATATATAGGTAGTTTATAGATAGGTTCCACCTAAAATTGCTTAGCTCGTTATAATAGTATATAGAGTATAATTATAACTAAATTATCTAAACTGTTAAAATATTTGTTAACACTGAAATAATAATTGTTCCAGTTTTTGACGACTCATGTTCACTCCTTCGGATTCGACGTGCAAATTCAAAACACATTTTAAGGGCTAATTGTATAAGGTAATTACATTTTATGGTGTAATTGTGGTATTTTTGGCCAACCATCTTTATTATATGTTTGCTTTAGAATCTTTCTGAGTTTGAGTAGGAATTATTCAACCTAATTATGTTATGAATTTTAATAATTTCTTTACAGAAAAAAATGAGCGAGGTGGCTGAAATATAAGTGCCAACCAAAATACAAGAAGCAATGAAGACTCATACAGTGAACAAGCATGAGCACGCTATCTATTCTAAGTACCTTGACTTTAATAAATGCAAAATAATTTTCAATTCAAAGTTTCTAAACGAATATGACAATTCGTTAAAACGTGTGAAATCCTTTGATTTTTTGGAACTGAATTCTTCTGTTGAAAAATCTCTCATGGACATAAGATCTCTTCTATGTGCCAAAGGATTAGATCTTTTGGATACTGAGCATATTACAGGACAAAATCGTGATATCTTCCATGATTCAGATGACAGTGTGAAGGATAAGGATTATTTTCCAGAGTCTTCTGAAAGTAGTGCAGATGAAGAAATTTTAAGTAAAAAGGTGATTGATGATGGTTCGATGATTAAACCTAGAAAAGCGAAACAAGCAGACGGGCACATAAGGCAAAGACAGTCCATAAACTCAAAGACGCTTAAAGAAAATATATGGGAAAAAGGACCGAGCTCGGATGTACAAGCACAGACAGAAAAGAATCAAGCACGAGAACAGAATTGGAACTTACCGGTGCATCACAAAAATAAACGGAAGGGAGTACAGGATTCAGACGTATTGGTACTGTTAGAAAAAGAACCGGCAGGAGATTTGAACTGTAACGTTTTATCTCGAAAAAAACAAAACCAAGAAACAGAAGCCATACTGATGGAAATAGATAACATAATTCATGATAGAACTGAAAATACTATCCATACTACAAAAGTATCCTGCTCCAAAATTAACACAGTATCTTTGAGCGATACTGTAGCAGAACATATTAAATCTAGAAATCCTAAAAAAAGAAGGAAATTTGAAGAGTCTTTGAAAGAAAGGCTAGCTCAAAAGAAAAAAAAACGAGAAGAGAAATGTTTAATAAAAAATCCATGCGATGTGACTTGTAAAAAAAAATGTACCACCAAAATTACCGATGACCAGAGAAAGGAAATACACGATTCATATACCGCTCTAAATTATGAAGCACAAGGTGTATTTATAAAATCGTTGGTAGACGAGAAGCCAGTTAAACGAAGAATGACGACGAGTAATGAGAAACGAAAATCCACTTACATCTATCATTTTAAAATAAACAATTTAGAAAAGATAGAAGTGTGTAAAAAATATTTTTTGACTACTTTGGGATATAAATCTAATAATGATTCTAAAATAAGAGTAGTAATGAAAAAATCTGTTGACTGTCAAAAAAATCAACGTGGTAGTTATGAAAGATTCAACAAAATTGATAAAGAAATCATAAAATCACATATAAGAACATACAAACCCCGTGTTGCTCATTACAGACCAGAAAATGCGCCTAACAGATTTTTCTTACCTAGTGATCTTTCAATTTCTCTGATGCATGAGCATTTTTGCGAACAAAGACTTGATATCCAAGTTTCTTTAGAGTATTATAGATTAGTTTTCAAGGAAGATATGAATATTTCATTCGTACATTTAGGCAATGAAGAATGTGAATATTGTGCTGTATTTGTGAAACATGACAAATTACATAAAGATAATCCAGATACAAGTTGTGAAACTTGTAATGATTACGTTACTCACAAGAAAAAATATAACGAAAGTAATTTAATGTATCAAAATGATGTGGAAGGCGCAGCAAAAAATACATCTTGTATCCGATATTCAGTTGATTTACAAAAAGTGGTTATGCTGCCTAGGATAGATCAGCTCGAAGCTTCAATATTTAGCTCGCGAATTTTGGCATTCAATGAGAGTTTTGTTCCCTTACGTAAAATTACTTCTGATCTCGTACCATTTGCTGTTCTATGGAACGAAGCAATTGCTGGCAGAAATCAGGAAGATATAATTTCCACGTTTCGGGAATTTTTCATTTATAAACGAGATGCGGAGAACATTACTCTCTGGCTAGATAATAATGCAGATCAAAATAAAAACTGGGCACTGCTGACATTTTTGGTAGCTATTGTTAATGGACATTCAATAAATGCTAAGACGATAACACTTCAATACTTTGAGCCTTGCAAGAATTCCATGTCCGTCCAATTGTTCCATGATCAAGTGGAACGCTCGCTAAAGAAAATGGGGAACGTATATGATTTTTCTGATTTCGTGGAATCTGTTCGCTTGGCAAATTCAGGAAAAAATGATATCAAGGTTATGATGTTTTCGGATTTTTTTAACTACAAAGGTTTTGCATCGGAACGCAAGCTCAATATTGAGCCCCGAGTTTTCTTAAGAGATTTTATGTCTATTAGAGTCGAAAGGGGACTCTTTAAATTATTGTACAAAACTAGCCACAACGATATGGAATACAAGGTCTTGGATTTCCTCAGGGAAGAGTTTATAAGAAGAGGGACATTTACAGAACCTAGGGGTAAAACAGAGCCAAGAGGAATAGAAGAAGCGCGTAAGAAAGGAATAGTCTCTAAGATCTGCCCTCTTATGCCTCCGAACAGAAGGGCTTATTGGTTCAAATTGCCCATTTCAAAGGTGGCCCGACAATAGGTCGGAATTGAAGCTCACTGAATGGATGCTTAATTTTAACATAACATACCATCACGCCTGTAATCCCCGAAGGGTTAGGCCGAGGTGTACTAATATACACCCACATTTCGCCGGTATGTTTAGGTCCATGTAATAGGGGGCGAACCTATTATTATTAACCAACCAGGCACAAATCCAGACTCCGAGCTGCTACTGAGAATTTTGTAGCAATCGCGCTTAAGACCTCTAGACCAATGAGTCTTAATTTTTATTGCCTACTTTTAAGAACTGATAAATTAATAGAAATCGCTTTTGATTTGATTTCATACGTGGCTGGAGACGCGACACTATGAAACGTGCGTCCGCTTCGGGCGCGTCCCACTCATTGTCAAATTATTTCTTTCAATGGCTATTTAAACACACAAACTTTACTCTTTTTGTTGTCCAACAAAAATACGTAACTAATTTTTAAGGTATGACTTTTCTGGATACCTATATTATGTCTAATATGAGTGATTTAAAAGTTAGATCGTTAATAGAGGACACATTTGAGGGGCTCGTTAATAGGAGCTTTTACGTTACCTATTTAGTCTAGTGGTCCTGAGCGCGACTGCTACGCTAGAGGTCCTGTGTTCGATCCCCAGGTCGAGCAAAGCGTTTTTCTATGAAATTCTCAGGGGCAGCTCGGGGTCCGGATTTGTGCCCGGTTAATGGCAATAGGCTCGCCCCCTATTACATGGGACCTTAACATACCGGCGCAATGTGGGTGTACCTTATTACTTACACCTCTGTTTAACCCTTCGGGGAATACAGGCGGGATGGTGTGTTATGTTTTAATAATGTTAAAATATATTATATTCCCATTTCCATTGGATCTCCAATTCCATTGTATTATAAATATTTTAATAAAATAAAATATAATGTAATTTGCTGTACCCTACAGGGTCCATGATTGTTCCTAGGTCCAAAGTATTTTTATGTAGGTACTAGGTACTTGTAATACTATTAAATGTTATGAATATTAATATTCTCTTTGCAATTATCCCATCAAAGCAATTATATCATCAAAAGTTCGTTATTATAATTTTGTTTAAAAAAAATCTGCGGAAGATCGTTATAATTAACTTTAACGTGATTTGGCCGATCTAGATGGAATCAAAACAGGCACGTATACGTATCATCCCCTCCAAGTTACCAGTGTTTAATTGGATTACTTAGATCGTTTCAGGCACGATGGATTCTCACCTGAAATAACTTGATCAGAAAATAAAGAATCTAGACTACCTCATTGGTCTATTGGTTCTAAACGCGACTGCTACGCTAGAGGTCCTGGGTTCAATCCCTAGGTCGAGCAAAGTGTTATTGGGTTTTTTTATAAATTTCCCAGTAGCAGCTCGGAGTCACGATTTGTGCCCGGTTAATGGCAATAGGCTCGCCCCCTATTACATGGGACCTAAACATACCGGCAAAATGTGGGTGTACTTTAGTACACAGGGAATACAGGCGTGATGGTATGTTTATGTTATAAAGAATTTATTACACAGTACGTATGAAGTAACGTGTGTTTATGTGATGGGGGACAAACGAACAGACGAATTCTCCTGATGACGAGTATTACCGCCGCCCATGGAAGCCCGCAACGCCAGAGGAGTCCACAACTGCGTTGCCGGCCTTTTAAAGGGGAGTATTTATGTCTTAAGAGGATAGTATCCGATCCACACTCGATACAAACGTAGTTTGGCCCTATCTTGACTTTTAACCAACGAAAGCCATTTAAATTTTGCAGTAACAATCTTATCATTAAAATAGATATTCCTTGAATGTAAATTCATTCATTTCAATACACGGTTAAAAAGTTACACGAGCTCAAAGATTGGTAATTTTCGATGAAAACGACCCCACTTTATGCTAATATTTCAAGATGATGTATTAATACAGAACCATATTGACTCATAAGGAACCTAGATAATATAATGAATATACTTTTACAAAAAAAAATCTACGTAATAACTAAATTAGAAGAGTAATCTTCAAATTTCGGAACAAGAAATACGCGCGAAAATGTTGCAAATGTATTGCTATTTCACCTCTCGGGCACGCGTTCGCATCGTGAGGAATAGAGACAACAACTACAGTGCAACATTGTTGCGTTAGCGAGGGACACTCCTCTTAAGCTTTCTCAGGAGGATAAACTAGGTATAGTCAACATCAGCCGGATCTGCAGAGGAATGTCACAGCGTTCCCGTATTCCCGGCACTAAAGTGGTGACGCGAAACGCCGAGGTTGGTTTTAGTCGGTAAATTGCTCTTTTCAGAGCGGAGTCCGACACACCCCATCGCTCTCCCCGAGGCGGTGGGTCGCTTTAGGATAAAACACAAGTAAAAATAACAACTGTCGTGTGCGGTGTTCATTCTAAAATAACCTTTGTATCGTTCAGGTAAAGTTAGATTTCCTTAGTTACTCAGATCATTCAACAGTTTGTACCTATGTGTACCTAGATATATTGATTGAGTACAGTCAGCAGTGTCAGCACAATATATCTAGGTATACAGTAGTATACAAAATAATTAGACAGCGGTGTACTAGTGTGCACCCACGTTTCACAGGTATATTTAGGTCCTATGTAATAGGGAGCGAGCCTGTTGCCATTAACTAGGCACAAATACGAACTCTGAACTCTCTAACGTAGCACTCGTCAGTTACTAAGTATCCCTATCACTGTAAATTAGCCTAGTATTTTTAAACATATATCCTTTAAGTTATTTTAGTGAAGGAAAAATACGACCGCGGGCAGGATTCAAACCTGCGTCTTCTGGTTAAGTACACCAGACGCTATGACCGCTAAGCCACCGCGAGTCCAACCCGCCTAGTCGCAATTTGCCTTCACATTTTTAATATACATCTTTTGAGGTGACGTTAGTCTGCGCGATCTTTGCATGGAAAATGCCAAAAAAAAAACAAAAACATTATATCCTTTGTTTCTGAACAATAAAGTTTTTGGTTTTGTTAAATCTATTATTTCATAGCACAAACAGCTATTAAAATCTTAAACAAAACACTTATTTTTTATCAAACTTAACTAAGATAATAACAGGGTCATCGGTAAAGCACACAATTAAATATAGGCAAGCAGCTTGCCGAGCTTCCAGTGGGTCATAATTAATTTTTAATTGTTGTAAGTGATGATAAGTGCAGCTGCTTCGGAATTTAATTATTAAGGGCTTGTGAAGACGAACCTTATAATTATGAATACTTGAATGTAGGGCTGTCAGTAACGAAATCACTAAAAACTCTGATTATGATAACAAGAACTGACTCCCTCATTGGTCAAGTGGTCCTAAGCGCGACTACTATGCTAGAGGCCCGGATAGATTCCATCGTCACGCAAAGTGTTATTGAGTTTCTGGATTTGTGCCCGGTTAATGGCAATAGGCTCCTCCCCTTTTACATGGGACCTAAACATACCGGAGTGTGGGTGTACTTTTGCCTTACCTTTCAGAGATTACAGGCGCGATGGTATGTAATTACTAGAAAATGAATAAAATTGAATCAATATTAAAATAATTAGGTATATGAATAATAATTTTATCTTTAAATCCAAGTCAAAGTTTATTACAATTTGAAGTTGTTCAGTTGCGAAGACTAAGGCAATATACCTACGTTTTTAAATCTACCTATAATTTCAAAAAGTAATAGGTATATTATATAATATAATATCACAATAAAAGAGAACTTCCCATTGGTTTATTGGCCGAATGCGCGACTCCTGAGATAAAACGTCCTGAATTGGATTCCCATATTGAAAAGTGTTATTGGGTGCTTCTATGAAATACGCTCTCAATAAGTAAGCGTAGATACTTGCCACAATTTACACAGTCTTTCTTTTTACTTTAAACAAGGAGACCAGAGCTTTTTCGAATGTATTTTCTCATTTGCTCGACTCTGGCAACCCTGTTTAAAGGGCACATCGAACCTCCGAGTCATCTCAATTTGTGGCGTTATTTATTTTCACTGGCTACCCAGCCGTGCTGCGAGGATCCTTTTTTTAATTAATATAATTTTTAAAGAATAGGATAATGTGAATACGGCTTCTAGAATATTATTATAACGATAAAAGGGGGTTTGTTAGTTTGAATGTCGCTATTTATGTATTCACTGTGTTTTATTAATATATGTATATGTATGCATATTTTAGATCATTTAAGGTAATAGGGAGCAAGAACATTTCAACAATTTGGCACAAATTGCTACTGACAATTTTATAGAAAGTTATTATTCTCGACCTGGGAATCGAACCTAGCTCCTTTTCGTTTAGATCGCCAGACGAGAAGGAAATCAATATATTAAAAAGATTAATATTTTAAATATAGTCATTAATGTCCTATAAATTTACCAAACGACGGTTAACTGTCGTTATCTTTAAAAAATAAACTCGGTAAAAAAATAAATCGCTGAATATCATCAATTGAATTAAATGGCTTCTAATCAACATAACGTAGTTATATAAGGTATCTACATAGACATGGTAAAGCCATAATTATGTGTGTAGGTTTTATTTCAATTTACCCGTGGTTCGAGACCGCAGGCTATGATTACGTTTTCATTTTTAGAGGTCCGCGTATACAAGGTAAAAAAAAAATCGCAAACTTTTCGTCTACTTAAATAACAAATGGCATCTGAATCATATAGCAGGAAGAATTAGTAAGTAGTTAGGAGAAACTTATTCACAACTACGTAATACGTTAATGAATTTTCTAGTGAAAATCACATCTTTGTGGTTATACATTATTTAATCCTAAAATATAGTCAATATAACTAGTAAGAAGGCAAGACATTAAACTACTCGTAACTGTAAAGTAAGTCGTGTTGGTTGAAAGACATTGCACTTTCATATCTTCAATAGATGTTGCTAACGTCACCTTAAGACGTAGAATATGGAAGAAAAATAAAACGATATCAGTGCCTAAACCTTCCATATTTTTCTTTCACTAGAAAAACAATATCTTAAAAAAATAGTAACCTCGTAACCTCCAGTAGTCCGGTCCAACTCACACTTGGCCGGATTTTCACTTTTATTACGGTATTTAGTATTTAATGAGAGTAATATCGTAAAAAAATATTTTTCTCGCAGATAAGTATGAAAACAGAATGACGGTGCAAAAAAAATTACGCAAGAATTTTGAAGCTTAGAGTTAAAGAAAAAATCATCTAAGTAGGTCGCGCAACTAATTTATTTTCTTGTATTCTTAAAATGTTCCTTATCCAGAATAATAATCGATACTTTCTGGGAAACAGATTATAAATGCTAAGAGTTTTAATTTTATATTTTTATTTGTATAGTTACACACGTTCACACATCAAGCTATAAAAACCAATATAGGCTGAGCTCGCAATATAAAGGCTTATAGTACAATGCGAGGCTAGCGTATACTGGATTTGTATATCTTGATGTGTGGCCGTGTGTACCTATATTTTTTTGTTTATATTTAGAAAACCAACAGCGATACATATAATGCGTTACAGAATATACATAAAATAGTTTTGTATGGCTAGTAATAGGTTTCCCTGTTTAAGTTAATTTGTGTATATCATCATGCGAACGGACTTCAAAACAGTATAAAATAAAGCTTAAGTAAGTTTAAATAATAAATATTTTTTTACATAATATTTAGTGTGTGCATTATTAACTAATTAAGTAAATGCTTAACTGTGAGCAGAGCGCAGATGTTTGTCATTTGTCTTTGTTAATGATCTTTTTAACCTGAGCTTTAAAACTAGGTTTGGTACAGTTAAATACATCAACTTGAGAAAAATCATTGTTATAGGTCCGAGCAATGCGAGTCAGTACACAGTTTCTGGCAGAGTTAGTTACATGCCGAGGCACATGTAACATTGGCGTATGGCGGGTACGTCGAAGGGGAGCGTTAAATATGATCTGGGATAACAAATCTGGACAATCTAGCCTACCATTAAGTATGTCGTACAATAGACACATATCCAACACTTTACGTCAATTATCACCTATACAAATAAAAACATAAGATTAAAATAGCATTTATAATCACGTCTGTTTTATATATTTATTAAGGTACACCAACAGCTTTTTTATACAAATTTGCAAAAAACAGTAGTAAACAATTAGTTACGGGCTTATACAATGGCCAATAACAGTTAAGTGATCGTTTTTGAAACTGATAGCTAAGTTTTAAGCACTAAAAATGTACAATATTTATTATAAAAATAAAATAATAAATAATCTTCCCAAAAACGTCCCTCAAAAATTCTCTTCATTGCGTCCTCACTATATTTATAGCATTTTCGTATCTCTACTACTGATAACCCAAATTTAATATCAAACAAAAACCATACGAGGCAGCGTTTAATTTGAAAGAAAGATAGAAAGATATCGTTATCAGCCGCCAATGATTCCCAATGGCTAATATCTTAATGGTATAACGAAATGGTAGATAACACCAACACCTATGCGTTGTTCCCATGGCGGCCATAACACTCCACATTATAATGCTAATAGTTACATTTGTGTGTAACTATTAGCATTATAATGTGGAGCAACTCTTGGTTTGTATCAGATAGAGCTATTAAGGCGAGGCGACATCTAATGAAGGGGCGCCATGATTTTTGGATTTTTTCTCGGGATAACATCGGTAATCTTTTTTTGTTAATTTTATAGGTAAGTGAGGGTAAGTAGTCATCGCCGCTCATGGACGTCCGCAATACAGAAGGAGTTTCAGATACGTTGTTATATATATTAAGGAAAAGGTAGGGGTAGGGAAAAAAGAGAACGAAGTGGAGGGAGGAACTGGGCCTCAGGCACTCCACACTCAGCGTACGACTTGTAACAGTATGCAAACTGCTACTTCACGTCGATATTCTATGGGAGGGTACTTTCCCGGTGGTGCTGACCAATTCGTGCTGGCAAGAAGACGTGCAGCGAGACACTACTACTACTTTATTGAAACCTTCTCTATAACAACTTCAATGCACAAGTTGCGCAGTGGATTTTTAACTACGCCAAGTCAATGCTCAAATCGAGCAGTGTTATTAAGGTTTTCTAATAATTCTTCTTTGTAGCTCGGAATTTGGATTTGTGCGGGTGTATGTACATTATCACTTTATACAAAACTGTCAAATTTCTCCAAATGATTTTAAACCTTAAAACGTTAATGATTAAGTTCAAAATCAACTGAGAAAATTTGCTTGAAAAGCTATTCCGGACAATGCGAGGCCAGCCTAGCCTTTGTATAAAGACATGAACCGGACGCTTTAGATACAAAGCTACCGAGAACACTGCGTGTGATACCAAATTTTTCTACCACATACTACGTCTTAAGGTGACGTCAGAAACATCAATTGAAGACATATTCCTGTGTTTTTAACATTACTTTAAAGTAATTTCAATACCAAACCATGCTGCCTTACCTTTGTAGTAATAATTTTTATTTTTATAACAAAAAATGCAAAATAATCCCTCAGATTTAAATTTTCAAGTGAAAGAAATCGTTTATCATCGATGGATGTATTTGTATAGCCTGATGTGTAGCTATGTGTGTCATCATATCAGCCAAATGAGGTCCACTGCTGAACGAAAGTCTCCCTCATAGACTTCCACAACGACTGGTTATATGCCTGTATCCAAGGACTCCCAGTGACCTTTACCAGGTCGTTTGTCCAGCCCGTTGGAGGTCGTTCCACACTGCGCTTTCTGGTGCGTGGTCTCCACTTGAAAAGCTTTTTGCCCCAGTGGGCACCTGTTCTACAAGCATTGCGCCCCGCCATCTTTTGAGTGATCTTTTGAGCCATCTTGTCTCGTCATTTCTGATTTGGTTGCGTAGAGAAATGCCAAGGATAGCGTGTGTACGCCCGGCTACACATCAAGCTATACAAAACCAGTATAGGCTGGCCTTGAATTGTGCGGAAAGCCTTTACAATGAGAGGTCAGTGTAAACAGGTTTTTTATAGCTTGATGTGTAGCGGTGTGTACACTTGGTCATAAATAAATTTGGTTGCTTTCTCACCATCGACTCGATGGTACACCACTAATCGTATTTGTAATGTATCCTAATACTGAATCCTTATGAATATAATATTAAATATCGCCACTTAAGTTGGTATTCTATTCATAATAAAATTTTGACTATGTACATCGGATTTTTGCTAAACGAAAAGCTAAAAAAATTTGAGAATTGCAAGGGAAAAACTGCAAAATACTGTGACTACTTATTGCTTATCCCATGTGCTAAAGCTTTCAAATGGGATTTAAAAGAGGACTAATACGAAATACTGAAAAGAGAATTATAGACGTTGAAAATCAGCGCTGCCGCTTATTGCAGCGCTGTGCATTGTTTCCAAATTTATCACATTTCTTTTGCACAGATATTGCGACACAGAACTCACAATATTATTGTCCTATTTACATCGTTCCGTATTTCGAATGGTAATTAAATGAATGCTTTGAAGTATTTTCATTTTATTTGTTCGTTTAATTGATATGTTCCTTTGCATATTTGCCAGGAGTAAACGGAAATTGTGAACTACCACTTTTCACAGAGAATTAAATTGTTAAGTTTGTAGAAGGTAATTTATTTTTAGTTTATTGTAAAACATTTAAATAAGCTACTTATACATCACATTGGTAAGTAGGTATAGTACTGAATAACCTTGTATTTGATAACTACCTATATGCGGTAATGATAATATCTGCTTATTTAAAGACTAGCTTTCCGCCCACGGCTTCGCCCGCGTGGTTTCTCGGCTTTTCTGCATGTAAATTTTTCCCGTTTTTGCAACATTTTTCATTTATGCTCCGCTCTTTTTGGTCTTAGCGTGATGATATATCCTATAGCCTTCCTCGACAAACTCTTCAGCTTTATTATATTAGTACTTATAGATAAAAGTGTTATCAATCAGCAAGTTAACCAATATTTTTTACGGTCCCATAAAAAAGTTGAACATAAATTGAGCCAAAAAAGAAAAAAAAAATATTCAAAAATAAGGAAGTTAAAGCTTCCTTATTTTTGAATGGTGAATGGTGTTTAAGTAATTAGTAAGTCCGATTCGCCATTGAAAAAATGACAATTACAAAAATCCTATTACATTATCGCAAGTGTAGTTACCCTAACTCCGCGATATGCCAACCAAACATTCAATGAGGTATCGAACGACTTTCTAAACAAAACTATTTCGTGAAAATATCGACCAGTATCTCTGATAATATACGGTCGTAAAAGACCGGTCGCCGATCAATAATCATAGGATCACATACAAAATACGTAGTCATTTGAGTTAAAGAGGTAACGGTTATCTCTCTCTCTCCTCATTAGTCTAGTGGTCTTAAGCGCAACTGCTACGCTAGATGTCCTCAGTTCGATTCCAAGGTCGAGCCAAGTGTTATTGGTTGGCTCGGAGTCTGGATATGTGCCCGGTTAATGGCAATAGGCTCGCCCTTATTATATGGGATCTAAACATACCGACGAATTGTGGGGGCACAATTACTACATACCTACACCTCTGCCTAATCCTTACCCTACCCCCGGGGAATATAGGCGTGATGGTATGTTATGTTATATTATCTTTTTTTATGGGATTACTCGGCAGACGAGCAGTCGTAGTCGCGCAGCTACGTGATGGTAAGTAGTCAACGCCATCCATGGACATCTACAAAGGAGTTGCAAATGCATTGTCGGTCAAGGAAAAGGGAGGGGATCGAGAAAGGAGAAGGAAGGGGACTGAGGGAGGAACTGGGCCTCAGGCGCTCCACACTCACCGTAGGAAAGGCAACAGTATGCATACTGCTACTTGACGTCGATATTCTGTGGGAGGGTAGTACTTCCCCGGTCGTGCCGACCCATTCATGCTAGCATGTAGGCATGCCAGCAAGGACTACTACTACAAATCTTATAAGTCTCTTAGAACTATAACGTCTTTTATCTTTTTTTGGAAAAGTAGACAAAGTACATTATTTATAACTACAGTAAATAAATTTCTTTACCAATAACACACAATTAAATTTGATACTAAACCTATCACACACAAAGTTCAAAACCATTTGTGTTACCGTTAAATCCACACGACGTAACTACCAGTAAATAGGCAATAGCAATCGGAAAGCGATAAAGCGCTGCTGGCGATCATAAAACAGCGCTTAGAGAATACATGAACTAATTAAAGTTCCCCGCTTTACTACCTTAAAGACATTCGTGATAGTTGACACTTAATTTGAAGTTGTTTTGTAGCTTCGTTAAGGTTATGCTCACATTAAGCTACGTCTCAATAAGCTACGAGGCTTAGTTAGATTAAATGTAGCCGAAAAGTACGGTGCCAAAATAAGGAAGTTATAAGCATTTGAATTTTGGTGGTTAGCGCTCTTTGGGGGAGGCCTACGTTCAGCAGTATAGGCTGATATGATGATGATGATGAAGCATTTGAATTTTACGCTAGACAGAGAAATGCTTATGCTTTTAAAGTTTTTAGTGGGGACAGACAGGGGATGTTCTGACCGCGAAAAAAATATCAGTATCTTCGAACTTTATTAATAGTTGTCTTTTTGTATTTTTAGGCATTTTCCATGCAAAGATAATATAAGTTATTTTAGTGAAGGAAAAATACGGATAAAATTCTGACGTCGGCTCAAAGACGTAAATTAAAAATGTGAAGGCAAATTTCAACATGGTGGGTGGGAGTCGCGGAGGCTTAGCGGTCATAGCGTCTGGTGTCGAAGGCAGGGTCGAATCCTGCCCGCGGTCGTATTTTTCCTTCACTAAAATAAATTTATTAATAGTTTTGAATATTTTTTAAGAATTTACGAAATAGTAAACATTTTTAGGAAAACAAATACCAGTTAACTTTTCTATTGTGACCTTTCCATAAAGGATATTAATTATTTTTCTTTGTATTTATTATTTTTCTTATATTGCACAGGGAATCTATTAAACTGCAGTCAAAGATTTTACTGATACGGATTGTTCTTATATCAAATATTTGCCTGACTTAAATTACTAATATGATGCACCGTGCACCGTGCCGATTTGTGGCTCAGAATCGGTCAGTAGCTTAATGAACCACCAAAATCACAGTGTGTACATACCCTAATGAGTTTTAGGCTGTTGTGACACACGGACGTGGCGATCAACTCGGAGACTGGAATGCAGCCATCAATAGTTTTTTGTGTAATCACAAGTCCTGATGCATTTTAAATGACTTACATTTTAAGATAGCACATACATACATACATACCATTAAGCCTGTATTCCCCGAAGGGTTAGGCAGAGGTGTACTAATGTACACCCACATTTCGCCGGTATGTTTAGGTCCCATGTAATAGGGGGCGAGCCTATTGCCATTAACCGGGCAGAAATCCAGGGTCCGAGCTGCTACTGAGAATTTCATAGAAAAACACAATAACACTGCTCAACCTGGGAATCGAACCCAGGACCTCTAGCGTAGCAGTCACGATTGGGACAACTAGACTAACGAGGCAGTCGTAAGATAGCACATGCCTCTCATTTAACCATTGACAACTTTAAAACATATCACTATATTAAAAAAAAAAAATGCAGTTTGTCTAGCCTTCGTTCACCTACTCATCGACATCGTATTTTACTGCTGCAAACCTATACTGATTTTCCAGTGACAATTCTCTGCACAATGTGACGTTTAGTACGTATCACTTAGTATCTCAATGTATATTGTACAGCTCGAAGGTATGATGTGAAAGCGTGAGCTCTAGTATTATACCTACCCAATGGAATTCTGACAACGTGGTCTGCATTCGTTCGTTCGTATAATTATCTATGAAATTCAGGTTACTTATAGGGCTAATTAGCAACATTTCGTGAATACTTTCGATCGTAATTGGTTTTTTGTCGATCAACTAATGTCTAATTAGGGCTTTTACGAAGGTATTTCGTAAATGTAACGGTGATATGCTCATACTTGAGATACCAAACATAAATTACTACTGAGAATCTGAGATAATGATACTGAGAATTTTATAAAGAACTTTACTGGGCTTGGGGATTGAACTCAGAACATCAAGCTCATCAGGACCACTTGCAATCACTATGAGGTAGTTTTAACAGCATATAGAACAATAATTAATCATGTAATTTATTTATCAATGCGAAAATAACTCTGTCTCTTTGTTTTTTACCTCTTCACACCTAAATAACTGAAGAGATTTCGATTTATTAGCTACCTAGATAACATCTTAAGGAAAGACACAGGCTATTTTTTGTTTAGAAATGTTCTTTAAGATGAGAATGAAATTGCGGGCAATTTATTAATGATAATATGTAATGTTAATTAATGTTCCTGTGTTGGTTACGGCACTTCTGTCAGATTGAGCATGGATTAGGTCAAAGGTCCATTGGCCACTTCAAGGAAGACTTAAAGAAACCCTGGCAGGATCGCCAAGTAAGAAGATTTTGATTGAGAGCAATCAACAGTTTGATTACTCATCAAGCTCTTGTATGCTGAATGCTGACTATTTGTTACAATCGAATATAACTAAATATATTGTATCGAGTACTTGACTACGTATGCGTATATACATTGACATAATATGTTAATACCAACATTTTAAGGCCAGTCTTACATTCAAATTAGTTAGTACGTTTTAAATAATTTGTTGTAGATAAGTCAGGATATGAAAAATTGAGGGTTAGGCCGCTTTTGCGCTGACAGCCTCAAATATAAGTTGTAAGAATCACAGTAAAAATCACAGGAAAAAGGGAAGGAGGTATCTTTTTTTTTTTAAAGATTACTAGCAATGTGGGTCACACATTACTAGTATTCTTACGAACGTTCGAACCGGCAACCACATGATCGCAAGCCCGACGCCCTAGCCATTAGGCTACCGCCGCTTCAAAATAATCTAATATTATGTATGTATGAATCTTTTCCAATTCATCTTAGTAAGTTATATTGCTTAACTCAAGTGGTTAGTTGACCACTGGAGTTTAGCAATATAACTTACCATAACTAATACTGAAGGCTTAAGAAAGTTGTTCAGGCAATAAAATCTTCATACACCTATATAGTATGAGAAACTTGTTCCATTAAGTAAATAAATATTGGAAAAAGTTCGCTCGCAGGATAAGCTACGTAAAGAGGTACAGGTTGCCAGCACATCAGGTTAAACAGAACTGTCAAATTTCTCCGTATGATTTTAAACCATAAAATCTTGACGATTAAGTTCAAAATCGACTGAGAAAATTTTACATTTTGTGGTAACCTGATGTTCTGGCGACCACACTTATAGTGAGTAGATCATCGATATCCTCCCACCTTTATCCCAACTATGTTGGGGGGATATCCAGTCTTACGAGATTTGGCTGAATATCAGTATCTTACACGAAAAAAATCCCATCAGATCTCCGCAACTCTATTTCTTTTGCAATACCTTTTTTATGGGATAATTTGGTATACGAGCAGGCGAGCTACTTGATGGTAAGTGGTCATCGCCGCCCAATGACATCTGCAAAACCAATGGAGTTGCAGATACGTTGCCGAGTCTATTTAAGGAAAAGTGAGAGCAAGGAGAAAAGGCAAAGCTCTTTTTCCTTTTCTCCTTCCTCCCACACTGGGGGAGGAATTGGATCTCCGGTGCTTCACACTCACCGTACGAAATGTAACAGTATGCATATTGCATGCCTACTGCTACTAGACGTTAATATTCTGTAGGAGGGGAGTACTTCCCCGTTCGTGCGGACCCATTCATGCTGGCATGTAGGTAGTCATGCCAGGGTGACACTACTACTACTAAATTATTCTAAGGATACTGGTTATGAAAGATTAAGTTTGTATCCCCCGAAGGGTTAGACAGAGCCCAAAGGTAGCGGAGGCTTTTTTGAGTTCGGTCAGTCTAATATTAAGCGTGCGTTATGTAATCCAAAACGTCCGTATGTCACAGTATTACGTTTTTATTTCACAGAGCTTTGTACCTAATGACATTTTAATGACTCGGACGCCGTTTCAAGTTTTTTTACGCCCGCCGGCTATTCCAATAGCTCCGAGAGACTAAACAAACTTAAATCGGTATTAACATGCTCGTACCATACCTAAGAGGGCTGTATTAACAGTAGATCAACTCGGTAGTGTTCTTGAGATTACAAATTCTCGATCGAAGTATATTTACATAGAATAACACTGACTCATTAGCCTAGTGGTCCTAAGAATGACTGCTACGCTAAAGGTCTTAGGTTCGTTTCCCAGATCGAGCAAATTGTTAGGGTAGGGCGGGGCTAAAAGGTCCAATTTAAACATATCCTCCTGTAACTTTTTAACTGTTGGTTTCTAAAGGAAACTCTTATCTGTTTTGAGTAGCGTAATTCTTCAAGTTTAAGTAGTAATAGTTGAATTTGGCAAATATTATATCTAAATGCCAGATAATCATGATTTAAAACATTGTGTCCAATGGTCCTTTTTACCCCACCAGCGGGGTAAAAAGGACCAGGGCTGGGGTACTAAGGACCAGCATTATCTTATACTATTCTATGGTTAAGGAAACATTATAAACGTAAAACATGCAAAATCAACAAATCTTTATAATTATTTGAGAAAAGGAACATGTTAAACAATAAATCTCATTTGTTAAAGCTGTAGGAAAACATTTCGGTCTTAATAATTAGTCGTTACCTTGTTTTAAAAGTCTATCTATAATATATTATATATTATACCTACCTTCAAAATAGCATTCTGTAACATGTATTATATTACCCGTGTTAAACTAAGAAAGAAAAACATTATTTTTATATACTACAAAGATTTTTTTCTTTATTAAGTCATTAAATCTCAGCAGGTTAAAAAAGTCCAAATGACCGGACCTTTTTACCCCTATGGTAGGTACACTTTTTTTTAAAATTATAGAAAAAAAACTTAAGTGTCCTCTAAAATTACTATAGCATGAAGTGAAACATGAAATTACACACAATAATATATCAAAAGCTGAGCTTGGTAATATTGAAAATACAAATCCCAGCCTAAAAATAAGAAACAAGAAAATTATTACTTATGTGTTTTTTTTGCATGCGGTCTGCGTGCACTCTTAACGGCGCTGGAAAACTCACCGCACGAAGTGGTATGTGTACCCCTACCGTAATCCCTTCGTGCGCTTGTCTTTCAATTCATTAAAGCGCTCATAATTTCGGAGATATGCATAGTGGACCTTTTTACCCGCGGACCTTTTAGCCCCGCCCTACCCTACTGTGTTTTTCTATGATGTTCAGAAGGAAGTTCGGATATGTACCCGGTGAATGGCTTTAGGTTCGTCGATTACTTGGGTGGATTACTTGGTATTATTTTTTTTATGACATACCTAACTTTTTTGGCATTTTTAACCCCCCCTCCCCGTTGGTGATACTTGGTGAGGTTTAAGACTACCCCCCCCCCTCCTATATTAAGTGTATTTTTAGTACCTACAAATAATGTTATTTTTTTTTAATTTGTGGTGCTTTTGCCGAAAAAATAAATACACGTGATATATTACGACACCCCCCCTCCCCTTGCGATATTTCGTGATTTTTTATGGACCCCTCCCTCCCCCCTTTCGAGCCTCACGTGATTAATGGACAGCCCCAACTGAGCAGGCAAGCTACCTGATGGTAAGTAGTCATCGCCGCCCATGGACATCTACAATACCAAAAGAGTTGCAGATGCGTTGCCGAGCCTATTGACGATGGGAACGGAGAAAAGGAGAAGGAAAGGGACTGAGGAAGGAATTGAGCCTATCGGATTTTCATATAAAATGAAGACAGATCAATGTTTAAAGTCGCTATGCAAAAACCTTAGTTAAAAAATAGTCATTAAAACTTAAACTACTGTTTTGACATTTACACTGACAGTAGACATCGCTTTCCATTTGTACAACTTCAATGGCCGAGTATTACATGCTGAAGCATCATTAACTTATTTGGGGATAGAATTTGTAATTGATTTCTTATTTAGTTCAAACGGAGCTTAACCTTTCGTTTGCTTTCACGTGTGTTCATCTGTTTGTGGTGGAGATTTGATTAAGTTGGCGAAACGTTCAAATTTTAGATTTAGGTGTAAATTGACATTTTTGTCCGAATCCTCTATTTTACACCAAAATCTCATATGATAACAATTTTTAAGCAAAAGTTTTAATACTCAATTGTGAATATGTTATTGTTGATGACGCAATGTCGACTGCCAGGTACCTAAACATTTTTTCATTTAATTTAAGCCTTGACAGTATACACTCGAGGAGGGAAGAGAGACTTCTTTTTGATCTCTTTCCTGGTCTTTAAAAAAAAAGCTTACTAGCAATGTGGGTCACACATTACTAGTATTCTTGTTAACCCCTCGTGCTAAGCTAAATGCTTGTGTTACGAGTGGGTTCACGTCGGTAGTGCAATGGGTGGGGTTCGAACCGGCAATCATATGATCGCAAGTCCGACGCCCTAGCCATTAGGCTACCGACGCTTACCTAGAATGTGTTATAGCCAAATAATTTGCGAAAAACCGATAAAAATTTGAATTTCGCGCCCAAGCCCAAGCGGCAATTCAAATGTTGCCAGGTCCAGCATAAAACATGCCGACAGACTGCCTCATTAGTCTAGTGGTCCCAAGCGCGACTGCTATGCTAGAGGTCCTGATAGGTAAAAGGAGGTAAAATTCTTAGTAGCAGCTTGGAGTTTGGGTTTGTGCCCCGTTAATAGCAATGGACTTGCCCCTATAACATGGGTATTAAACACACTGTGTACATTAAGTACCTTTGTTTAACCCTTTGGGGAATAAAGGGAATACAGTATGATGGTATGCAACACTCTTTGAACACTTAAAATTTTCGACATTGGCAAAAATTTCAAGTAATATTTTTCTAATGTACCTACCTGTATTTTTTTACATGACGGATTCATACCTACTTAAAATATAAAGTAACTAAAAACCTCATTCAGTCATTTACTATCTCTACTTGTGTTATTATTCAAAGTAAACTACTCAATTATGTCATAACCCCGAAAATTACATAAAGGGAGCTTAATATTTAAAACAAAAGTTAGGGAAGGGTCCACAGTGCTATCAGGGTTGCCACTCCTGCCATAACGTCTTTATATGACAAATTGGTGGACATACCTACCGAGTATAATGGCAATTTATTTTGGCAACCCTCCACTGCTACAAGTTATTATATAAACTCTATTTTGGTCATTGTAGTTGTGTAGGATTGGAATTTAATCAGTGATGGATGAAGTATTCAGACTGTGTGAGTGGAGGAATGTTAAGGGTTGAAGCCAATATTTTTTTAAAAACCAAAAGAGCCAAAAGACCAAAATAATGTGTCGACATAAATACTTTCAACGTTATTCTTGTGCAAACGGCGCTATTTTATTCCACTCCCAAATATGTAGTAAAATCCTACGTAGGTTTGTCCTAGTGTAGCGTAATCTATTCGTAACCATAGTGATGTTAATATGCCCATTTCACTACCACTGCTGGGATCGGGCTAGCCCTCAGAACGACGAGCGTTTATCATAGAGTAATTTTTAGACATTTGTTTACTTTAAACACGAAAACTACTTAATTTTTGGTTAACAAAATATCAAAAAATATATTAATGTCGTTCTTACTAAATTATTCAACATACCTGTATATTTTAAAACAAGAATTCTAGTAACTACTAACAATGTAGGGGTACTTCCATTTCAAACCCTAGGAAAGGAAAATTGCTGTTATCCGTTAGAAAACTCTTAATGAAGTAATTCATCCGTAGTACTTTTATGAGCTATCAACTTTTATACTTATAACTAAACGAGGGAAGGCTGGCTACTGTGTTTCACTTACTTTAGGGGCAAGTGTAGATAGATGATGTGTAGTAAGTTTTTTAGGATTTTAAGCTTAATTATATTCAGTTTTTGGCGTAAACAACGACCGATAGCGAAGAAAATTAGCGTAAGTTTAAGAAATTCATAACAATTTCATTGTGATTTGTAGTTTGTGTTTAAAAAACCCCTTTGTATAAGATAGCGATAATATATAACGGTTCCATTCCAGTGACAAAACAAGAGGTAAATTTTATTGATAGCATTTATTTTTTTATGATGGCTACTTTCGGCTTCGGCCCAATCTTTGGCCGAAGGTTGCCGCACTAAAGGCTGATACTAAGAGGTGTTGCCCTATCGTTAACCCACGACAAATAACTATCATGACGAACCTGATTTCATGGAAAACCCGTTAAAAGTTCACACCGCCAAAGTACTTATTTCACTAAAGTCGTAACATTCCCTTGAAGGGAATAAAATGTAATGATATTGTTTAGCAATTGAAATAAATTGATCGCGGTGCCATAAGAGGTTGTAAGCTCGATAAATCTTTCGATAGTTAGCCCAGCATTTATAGGTTAAGGTGTCTTTGAGATAACCGCTATGGTGGACAGACTCTATAATATCAGAGACTCATGGTGAGTGGAATTTTTGGCACGACGAAGAAGACCCTCCCACATAATATCGACGTCAAGTAACAGTATGCATACTGTTGCGTTTCGTACGGCGAGTGTGGAGCGCCGGAGGCCCAATTTCTCCTTCAGCCCCCTTCCTTCTTCCTCCCTTTTCCTTGCTTCTGCAAGGCATCTGCAACTCCTTTAGTATTGCAGATGTTCAGGGTGGCGATGACTACTCACCATCACCATCGCCAGGTGGCTGGTCTGCTCGTTAACCGAGTTATCCCATAAAAAACATATTCTCAAAAGGAAAACATAATGTACGTATCAAAAAATTGACCCATTTTACGTCAAAAACGTACTTAAGTAGAATTTTCTTCCAAGCGTGGTTGCGTCGGAGGTCCGCTAAGTTCTATCGGTCGATAATATCAAACTTATACTTAACACCCCTATCTTTTTGTATTCTTCTTCTATTCTTTTTATTCATTTTCCATGAGACGTCGCCTCATAAACGTAAATTCAAAATGTGAAGGCAAATTTCGACCTGGCGGGTGGGACTACGGCCTTAGTTGGTCATAGTGTCGGATGTATCGAACCAGAAGACACTAGTTCGAATCCTTCCCGTGTATATTTGGTTGAATTTCTCCTTCACTAAAATAACTTTATAACACCCCTATTTTTACGTCGGGTGTTAATGAAACAATAAAATTACGAGAATTACAAATGAAAATGGACGCCCGGCTGTTTTACCGCATTTATCCGATTACGAAACCACAACACAACAATGATATTTAATATTACTATTTATTCCGTGACAACAATAGTCCAACATCATTCCCTACACGACCAGATGTTTCAAGTACCACTCGAAATAGCAGTGAATTGTCATCGTTTGAGGGGGAATCGAATGACTACCATTTTTGGGGATCCTTAAGGGTTATTAAAAGAACTTCCACAAGAGACAGAACGACAAGATAGAGTACAGCATATACAAACAGTGCGTATGCCATCCGTCTGAGACACCGAGCTCTCCCCATAGCTTGCTGTGCAACTTTAAAAATTGTAGACAGTCTCAGTACGTGTGCTTATCTTCGGCACTGGCTAAACTTTTTACACCTACATAAACTTATATTGAAGCACCACAATAGAACATGATAATAGACTTCTGATAAGATTCCGATAAATTATATTATCTGACACATAAATACATACAAATTCTGTTCCAATTTTTAATTTATCTGGTAGATAATGCTTATCGGTAGGTGGTGAAACAGGCCCTTAAACTTTCACTATTTTGTTTACCGTTCAGAACGCTAATTATAAAAAAAAATACTTTAATTACTGTACATTTAACGTTGTGATACTTATAGGTAGTAATAGGTCATATTTAATCTATTATCTATCTATGATCTACTAATCAATAATCTCTATCAAATTTCGAAAACTTATGAGGTTAATACATGTATTTAAAAAATATTATCTGCTATAGATGTTAAGTGAACTTCTTATGTATAAATAAAATACTTTCCTAACGTGATAAATTTATTCAAATAATAATGACAACAAAGCGACGGAACCTTCCGTTATGCGTGGCCTGACACCCACTTAACAACGAAATTTCTTATTTATATAACCAACAGCCGTGTCTCAACATGTTATATAATACTGCTGCTATCCAAATAACCATCGACATCAATTCGTTTGACTATAAATTTTCCGAAAACGTTAAATTTGTGAAAATTTACATTACTACGAGATAAATTTAAGTGGTTATCTTGAATGTGGAAACCAATTTAATTGATTGGGTCATTTTGTCTTTTAGTTATAACTAAGCTTTCAATTAGCGTTAGTAAAATTGCCTTGTATTTCGAAGAATTGATTGATCGTTCGTTGTAGGCTGATCTATTAGGTTCGGGTTGCGTTCAAAATTCTTTGCTAGAATACTAGGTAATATTTATTAGCTTTTGCAGGTAACTTCATTGGCCTGGACTTCATAAGCTATCAGTGTAAGATTTTTTTCAATTGGATCCTTAGTTCCCGATTCTTTCATTCTTTTGCTTCTTCTACATTCATTATTTTGTCATACCTACCTAAACTAGCCTCGATTACTACGCACCTGAGAGATTCGGAGATTGTTCCCTATATTGTATAATATTTATTCATCTTCAAAACTACTGGTGCTACGCAATAAAGTACTAATGTTATGTTGTTATTGTAAAAAAAAAACTACCCTTTTTAAATTTATTAATCTTCTTGGCTTTCTTGTTTTGTTCCAATTATTATTTGAGAACGCTGTAAGATTTGTGTAATTATGTATACTGGAAGGAACTGTCTCCTGAGATACAGGCTAACAACCTAGTTCAGGAGGCAGGGCTTTTCTGTAACTGTGTACTTACTTTGTTTTCAATAAAGCATTTATTTATTTATTTATGTGTTCAGACTTGAATCGCAATTTAGCTAGTGAAATTATTGGGCCAATAAGACTTATCAACTGTCGTTGAAGATGTTGCTTCCCTCTATAGCCTTTTTTAACCGACTTTAGAAATTTAGAAAAGGAGGAGGTTATTTATAGTACAGAAGATAATCCTAATGGATCTTCTGTCGCCTGGGGAGTCACTAGGGTATGTCGAAGTCATACCGACTAATAACTACATTTGCATTCACTTGCCATAAAGTCACGGCCGTGGGATTCGTGAAATTCGCCTCGACCATGTTCTCTCAATAGCATACGGTTACCACTCTCTCACTCATCAGGTGGACCGTATGCTTTACATGTTATTTAAGTACCTAGTATAAGATGGTTTAGCCATGTCGAGAGAATGGACGAAAAACGATTAACGAAAGAGTTGTAAAGTGAATGTCAGTGGAGTGGCCGGGAGGTGACGCCCTAGAAAGATATACACCGACCTTATTGGTGAGGTCCTTAAATAAGTTCAAGTGCGTAGTACCCCCCAAAACCGGTGCGTATGAATAACAAGATGTGTGAATGTGGACGAAGCAAAAGAAGTATGCAATAATCGTAGCAAATGGCGTTCTGTAGTTTCTGCCTAACCCTATGGGAGAAAGAAGTGAGTGTGTGTAATGTAACGTATGAGAAGAAAAAAAGTACTTACGTCACAATAATTTGAAATAAGGTGATGTTATTTTTTGAGACTGTCTGATGAAAATGGATGGATCGCAATGGCTCGAGGCCTCTTCAGTTCAAGCACTCGTAAGTTAGTGTAACTTTGAGTAACTTTCACTAAAAGTAGATGATAAATCTACATATTGTTGTAACAATGTTTATGTTGATACTGGGCCCTTGAAAGTTATTGATGCGAGCTACTGGCGAACAAGCAAACAAGCTTTCGATTTTTTTATTAGCTTAACTGAGTTTGTAGGTGATTGGTTGCAATTGCAAGCGGAGAAACGCGGTGTGTGTGTGTGGTTGATGTGCAGTGATAGCCAAGCGATATAACAATTGGACTGCCAAGTCAAAGGTCTCGAGTTCGAATCCAATGACTTTTCGAAGTCATGTGCGTGTTAATAATAAATTATGACGCGAATTAAACGGTGAAGGAAAAAATCGTGAGTAAACCTCGTGAGTAAGTCTCGATGTGCTAAGAATGGTCTTGAGCATCCTTCGTTGATTCAAGCGTGATGGTATACTTACGTATAAATGTGTTTCTACACAATAAACTCGAAACACAAGTATTAGCTTAGCACGAGAGAATAACAAGAATACTAGTAATGTGCGAACCACATTGCCAGTAAGCTTTTTTTTAAAAAAGGTTTAGTACCTACCTGGTTCACTGGAGCTGTGCGTACTGGATTTAGTACACACTTCCTATACACACAATAATGTATTTTCTTTACTAACACACGACGCACAAATAAACGAAATTCATAGAACTAGTAAATTTTATCAAGGAGACTACGGAAGTCTCAACTTGCTCGCGCAGCGCTGTCAACTATTTTCTCTAACTACCCTCAAGCTAACTAAGAAAAAACACAATGTATTGTAGAATGAAC
Source organism: Subacronicta megacephala (assembly GCA_958496365.1). NCBI lineage: Eukaryota > Metazoa > Arthropoda > Insecta > Lepidoptera > Noctuidae > Subacronicta > Subacronicta megacephala. Next base: position 8,422,011 of record OY292532.1, read on the forward strand.
GGACGAGTGCTGGTAATATGGAAAAATATTTCGTCCAGAAATCAAGTGTCAAATTAGATAAGTATTTTTGATTCTGAATTGCGGTTTATTGGATAACACGTGTGTATAGAATTATTTTGCTGTTTTAAGTGTTTTTCGATATTTTAGTGACTTGTCACTTCCTAATTGTGTTGTCTTTGTGTTCGTAACCAGGTTGGTATTGTGATTGTTTTACTTTAAGTTACCTTTTACCCAATATGGACAAAAATAAACCCCCTGATAAGGTCCCTCCCGATATTCCATGTTCCTTTTCTTTAGATCATCAGTCCTCACTCAGCCCACTATCGCAATTAGCGGATGTTGTTTGTAACGCTTCAGCGATGGATGTATCAGTAGGTTCCCAATCCCAACAAAACCCACGCAAACGCCCTGTTGAAGATGTAATCTTGTCTCCTTCTTTGCCAAGCAAACAACAAAAAAACCAAGTAGGACGAATCAAGTACTCCGTTATGGATAAGGCCCCTTACATAGTCCATGTTTCACGCATAGAGACACAGCCAACTGCTGGCACTACCCTTCACCCAGTTAATTTTGGAAAGTTCCTTATGAACAACAACATTGCTAATATTGTTCGTGGTGGTGTCAAAAGAGTGGGCAGAAACAGGGTCTCGGTGGAGTTTGCTTCCCCTCAGGATGCTAACTCTTTCTTAGTAAATAGTTTATTGTCAAAGTATTGTTATAGTGCATCAATCCCTACATTCAATATCACAAGGATGGGTGTTGTTACTGGTGTTCCTTCAGAACTTACAGAAGAAGAAGTTATGTCTGATGTGTCTGTACCCTTTGGTTGTGGACAAGTCTTGAAAGTGCGACGTATTAATCGTAAAATACAAAGAGACGGTGTTAATGAGTGGAAACCCACAGAAACATGTGTCCTGACCTTTGATGGACAGGTGCTGCCAAAATGGATATACTGTTGCTACACATCTCTTCCTGTTAAACAATACATATACCCAACAATCCAATGCCGTAAGTGTTGCAGATTTGGACATGTGGCAAATTTGTGCAGGTCTAAACCACGCTGTAACAAGTGTGGTCACGATCACCCAGGTGATGGCTGTAATATCTCAGAGGGCGAGGCCTTCTGTGTGCTTTGTTCGGGGAACCACTTTGCCGATAGCCAGTCATGTCCTGAGTATGGCAGGCAAAAGGCAATTAAGACAGTCATGGCTGAGAAAATTATCCCTTATGCTGAGGCGTGCAAAATTATCCCTACAGTTTCCCGCAACTATGCCAATATGGTCAAATCCTCTCCTCCATCCCAGTCATATCGTAAAACAGTGACCCTTAAACCCAGGACTCATGCCCCCCTTTCTCCATCATATGACAAAATTGCTCATCAGCGTATAGTCAGTTCTCCCCAACCCTCACAGCCCAATGGCTGTGCGCTAAGTGACAATCATGTACCTAATAACATTGATACTATCATTGAACTTCTTATAAAACTTCTACCTACTCTTATTTCTTCTTCTTCTTCCAACTCACAATCACCGTCCAACGTTGCCGATCAACTTGTTTCTTTACTTCTATCAATTAAAAATGGCGTCTCGCCTAGTATTCCTTCAGTGGAATGTGAGGAGCGTGTGGCATAAAAAGCACGACCTCATATTTCTTTTAAATAAATACAAGCCTTTGGCTTGTTCCATAGCTGAGACTTGGCTTACCCCAAGTCTTAGCTTCCGCATGCCACACTTCAACATTCTCAGATGCGACAGATCCGATGGATATGGAGGTTCAGCTCTCCTTGTCAATAATCGGGTCCCACTTCTGCCCCTTCCTTTGCCTTCACTCACAGGTGAAATGAGTATTGTGGCGGGAAGGGTGGAGGGCATCACAGTGTTTTCAATATACATTGCTCACCCTCGACCTGAATTTCTGGATATTTTAAAAACCACTTTTTCAAATACTCAAGGACCAATTATGGTTATGGGTGATTTTAACTGTCATCATTATAGATGGGGGTCCGTACGCTGTGATGCCTTTGGTGTGACTGGTTGAAATCTTGGATGATCTGAATCTCTGTATTCTTAACAATGGTTGCCCAACTCGCAGATCTCCCCCTGGACAACAAAAGAGTTGTGTCGATCTGACATTTTGCTCAGTTGACTTGGCAGCTTCGACCCATTGGGAATGTACGCCCTTGTCGCATGGTAGTGACCACTACCCTATTGTAATATCTTTGATTAATAAGACTTATTTAGAGAAAAGTGGGGGAGCCACTTCTGAAATATAACTTGTCCAAACCAGATTGGGCAAAGTTTGCATCATTAGTGGAGGAGAAAATTGAAGTTCTGCCAAATTTAAATTCAAGTTTATTTGATCCTCCTGGTCGCCACCATGCGAAGAGCTGTTATGACGGTTTTGTAACTGCCATCACCTCCAGTGCTGATTCCTGCTTCCCGTTGAAAAACAGTGCCCGTGATAAAATTCCGTCTCCCCCGTGGTGGGATCGTGAGTGCACTTCGGCAGTTAGGGACAGAAACGAGGCAGAGGTTCGGTACAATGCAGATATGAGCCCTGAAAATATTTTAGTGTATTGTCAGATTAATACCAGAACCAAACGTCACCTCCGCAAAAAGAAACGAGCAGGTTGGGTTACATTCTGCACCTCTTTGTCTCCCGCTACTCCTGTGTCGGTAGTTTGGAAGAATATCAATAGGTTTAGACGAGGGTGCTCTGCATCAGTTTCTTCTCCAATCACTAAGGAAACAGCTGAACTTTTTTTTTATAAAATTGCTCCTCCATATGTCCCACTTTTTTCTGAATGCGTAAACATGACCCATCAAAATGTATCAGAGGATCCTTTGGATGCGCAATTTACTTTGGAGGAACTGAATGCGGTACTCAGTTATGTCCGGGACTCAGCCCCGGGTATTGATGGTGTGCCATATTCTTTTATATCCCATTCTGGTGACAAGGCTAAAGCTTATTTTTTGAACATTTTAAATTTTGCCTATATTCAAGGTTGGGTCCCAGATCAATGGAAACGGCAAATAATCATTCCACTTTTGAAACCAGGTAAACATGCAGATGATCCAAATGGCCTTAGGCCAATTGCTTTGTCTTCAGTCTTAGCCAAATTACTGGAGCACCTAATTAAAAACCATCTCGAGTGGTTTGTTGAGTCCAAAGATATACTGCCGAATTACCAATTTGGCTTTAGGAAAGGACTTGGTACTATGGACAGTGTTGGTACTTTAGTTACGAACATCCGTTTGGCTTTTTCAAGAAATGAATCGGTTGTAGCTACCTTCCTCGACATTTCCTCTGCGTATGACAACGTACTTCTTCCCGTACTCAGGCAAAAACTGCAACAGCTGAGTCTACCGGCTAAGATGATACGATGTATATGTGAGTTACTGATATCCCGCTCGCTGGTCCTTAGAGTCCAGGGAGAGGAGTTCGATGATAGGCGGATATGGAAGGGTCTTCCACAAGGATCTCCCCTCAGTCCCATACTGTACAACTTGTATACGGCTGATATTGGGTCCTGCATAAATAACAATTGCCAGATATTACAATATGCCGATGACATTGCCTTGTACGTGACAGATTCTTCTATAGTCGATGCCGCGTCGTCTTTGAGCCTCTCTATGGATTCTTTGAATCAGTGGCTTTTAAGTCATGGCCTGTCGCTATCTGCGCCAAAAAGCTCGGCAGTAAACTTCTCTCGTAAAAGACGCACTCCCCATGTAACCATTGACATTTTGGGCCAAAATATCCCAATAGTAAATAAAGTAAAATTTTTAGGTGTCATTTTAGACACAAAATTAACTGGCAAAGATCACATCAACTTCCTTATTAAAAAATGTGAAAGAGTTATCTCAATTTTAAAAGTTCTTGCAGGCGTTTGGTGGGGTGCTCACCCCTACACCATGAAATTAGTCTACAATGCCTTAGTCCGTACTGTTTTGGACTACGGTACGTATCTTCTGATCCCGTGCAACAAAGGTGCCTTAGTTGGACTGGATAAGATTCAGTATAAATGCCTTCGAATCATCTTAGGTTGTATGAAATCCTCCCCCGTTAACGCATTGCAGGTTGAGTGTACGGTACCCCCTCTAGCCCTAAGACGGCAATATCTGGCCTCCCGTTTTTTGTCTAGGCTTATATGCAGAACCTCACATCCCCTTATAGAAAAATTGTACGAGCTAGATGCCATATGCAGTAATTCAAACTATTGGAAAAATAAAGAAATACCCCTAATTCTGAAGTCTTTTCGCCAAATTATAAATTTAGTATGTCCGATTGTTCAGTTCCCCAGATTGCCCCTTTTTAATTTTGCCTACGAAGTTTTATGTTATGTTCCAAAAATTGTCTTTAACATTGGTATATCCAAAAAATCCCCGTCAGCGAACTCGACATTCAATGCGGTGGTGGGCGAGCGATGGAATGGTTTCCAACTATTTTTTACGGATGCTTCGAAACTAACCGAACTTAACCACACTGGAGCTGCGGTCTATTACCAGAGCTCTAGAATAATCCTGCAGTTTAAGTGTCCTAAGGAGTCTTCTGTATTCACGGGTGAATGTGTGGCTATATTGGAAGCTTGTCTTATTATCGAGTCACACAATAATATACACAAAGCCGTAATCTTCACAGACTCTCTTAGCTGCCTGCAAGCCTTAATACAAAACCCCTTTAAAAGTAAATTGCACAATTCCCTTATATTAGAAATTAAAGAGGCCTTATTATCTTGTGCTCTCAATCAAAGAGAGGTTCAGCTAGTTTGGATTCCTGGTCATTGCGGTATTAAGGGAAATGAGTGCGTGGATGCGTTGGCCAAGGATGCTTGCTCATCGTCAGTGGCTGATCTTTCTCGCAATCGTCTTCAGGGGTGTGACTTATTAAATCTTCCACGAACTACCCTCCAATCATCCTGGCAGGTTCAATGGAGTGACACTGGAAGGAAAAAAGGTAGGTTCTATTACGCAGTACAACCAACTATAAAACCGAAACCTTGGTTCTATGGCTACAAAAAAGTTTCCAAACCTGTTATATCCACCATATGTCGTATTCGTTTAGGCTTCTGTAGCACTCCTGTTTTCTTGCAAAAAATCCGGGTTAGAGACTCTTCTCTTTGCGAGTGCGGGTTGGAAGAGGGTACTCTGGATCACATCTTCTTTGAATGCTCAAACAACATTCCTCCTCTAGATCTGTATAAACGTCTTCCTAAATTTAAAATTCCCCTTCCGACTAATTTCCCCTCCCTGCTAACACATTCCTCCCCCGAACTGCTTGTAGCACTGATGACTTTCATCCGTCACAATAACATAAAATTATAAATCTGCCTGTGTGGGTGTGGTATGCGTATATTCCATGTTTTAACAATTTTAATATTTATTTATTTCTATTTTTGTTTGTTTCAGTCCTGTACTAACCCGACAAGTTACACGTGGTGTCGAAGAAAGTAATTTGCGACCTTGGTTGTAATTTAAACTTTACATTCATGTGTAATTTTTAATTATTTTTTTTTTGCACACTTGTTTTTCCAACTCACTGGACATTGGCAGAATAGTCGACATCGGCTTTAATTGCCATTACATAAAAATAGAATAGAATAGATAAGTATTTTAATTTTGAAAAAACGGAGCTGGCTTTAATGGCAACTAATTGTCAATAAACAAAAAATATGAGAATCTTTACGAATCTAAATTGAATAGATAATAATGTCAAAATATTATTTATTGTAATAGGGCAACAGTAAGAGCCCACACGTTTGACTGACCAAATTTGCATTTCACTTTCCATATATTTTTTACATATACTATACATAACATACCATTACGCCTGTATTCCCCGAAGGGCTAGGCAGAGGTGTACTACTGCACACCCACACTTCGCCGGTATATTTAGGTCCCATGTAAAAGGCGGCAAACCTTTTGCCATTAACAGGGCACAAATCTACACTCCGAGCTGCTACTGAGAATTTCATAGAAAATCTCAATAACACATTGCTCGACCTGGAAATTGAAGGAACCAGGACCTCTAGCGTAGCAGTCGCGCTTGGAACTACTAGACACGAGTCATATATAATTAAGTATGTCTATATCAAGATCATTAAACGAAGCAACTTATGAATTTAACTAATAAGATAAGTATGTGTGCAGTGATTCAAACTCAGACAGCACCAAGTGCTTCGATATTCCTAATCATAGTTCAAATTAAACTGTTTCTAAGAATAGGGAAAATTATTATCCCATCAGTCAATTCTGTTTAATAAAGCATGATGTTATCAGATCTTCCTAAGAAACCATCAGAGATTCAGGTCATCTAGATATCTCAATTGGCAGCAATTGTTCCTGGTTCCTTTCCACTAAACTTTACGTTTTGTAGATCAGTTTTATATATAAGTAGGTATGATTCGAAATTACTATTATTTTTTTGAGTCATATGTCAAAGGGGGTGACTCTATAACCGTTTACCGGTTACAAACTCAAAGATTCTATTAGGAATCTTGTAGAATAAGTACCCCTATAAAACTTTGCTAAGTTTGGATATAGAAGCGAGCGAGGTATTACTTTCATTGAGCTGCAGTGTTGTTGGGTTTTTCGAGTAGGGAACCTTTTTTTTTGTTTTTTAAAGCTTACTTACAATGTGGGTCTCACATTACTAGAGACCCCTGCTTTAGAAAGTTGTCATAATGACATTAAATTGGATAGATACTGACAGCGATTGGTGGATGGCTATGGTGGGAATATAGAAAGGAAACAATAAATTCAAGTACCTACCTACCTTTATTTTTTATACTGACTAGCCTCATAAGTCTAGTGGTTCTAAACGTGACTGCTACACTGGAGGTTCTGGGTTCGAGCGAAGGGTTATTGGGTTTTTCTATGAAATTCTCAGTGGCAGATCAGAGTATGAGTTCATGCTCGGTTAAAAGATATAGGCTCGCCTTTTAAACATACCGACGAACTATGGATGTGTTGTTTACATGCCTGCTGAATTCTTTGGGAAATACAGCCGTGATGACACATTGATTTGAGGTAGAACTAAGGTCGTAATAGAGATAGCCAGGACCGGAAAAGACAAAAAGCTTTCATGTATTTTCTTAGCGTATCGAATCCACAGAAAATAGAAACGGATAGAATAACAAAGGGTGGCTCTTAATTAATTATCAAATAACACTTCATAGAATTGGTGGATAAATCGATATAGAGTCCAATAATACAATGACATAAATAGCTTTGAGACCAGTTTGTTGTTTCTGTGTGTCATATAAATAAAGTAAGTACCTACCTATACCTAATATTGTACTCACTAAAGAACACACGCGTATTTGAATGCATCAATTTAAAACTGAAAGTTAACATTTTTGAACAAAGACTTTTGTTCTATGACTTTTTACAAAGCACAATAAAATAACTTACCAAAAACGAACATTTAAGATTTTGTTGTTATAACACATTTCAATTCAATTAAATTCAATTTTCAGGTACCTAGGTATAGTTTTAGGTAGACATTTAAATGGATATTATATAGGTATTAATGCAGTGGATAGGTACGAGTATGTTATTCAATGTAACGCTTTCTTTGATAAAATACAAAACAAACTGTGCAATTAAATAAAATATATTATCCCTCCTGATATCCAGCAATACTATCAGTAGATATAGTTTGAAGCGGCGGTAGCCTAATGGCTAGAGGGTATCGGACTTGCGATCATATGGTTGCCGGTTCGAAACCCACCCATTGCACTACCGACGTGAACCCACTCGTAACACAAGCATTTAGCTTAGCACGAGGGGTTAACAAGATTACTAGTAATGTGTGACCCACATTGCTAGTAAGCTTTTTAATAAATAAATAGTTTGTTCGATAAAACTGTGCGCGAAGCTGTGTGCCTGAAGTTGTCCGCAAGCGGTTTTTTAGTCGTTAATTTTAATATGAAAACTCAATTTAATGAAAATTGGGGTCCTAAATGTATCGCATTCTTGATTATTTTTCTTACTAATTTCTATATTTACTAGCTTCCGCTCACGTGTTCTCGACTTTTATGATACTATATTTTATTTTATATGTATATAGGTATTATAAACCTTAACATTATAAACCTTCCTCTTGAATAACTCTATCTATAAAAAAACCGCATCAAAATTCGTCGCGTAGTTTTAAAGATCTAAGCATACATAGGGACAGAAAGCCACAAAATAATGTGTGAGACGGCGGGAACCGACTTTGTTTAATACTATGTAGTGATGTATAGAAAGATACCGATATCGAAGCTTACTACAATTATTTCGAACGAATTGTAGACACCGATTATGCTCAAAAGCAAGAACTATAGAAATATTGTTATTCCAGTATAATTTATTTTGTATAGTTTGGATTAGGTAATGAAAGAAAGACTTTGTGCAATCTGTCTTTGTTGTAGCATTGTTAAATTTAGCTCAATCTAATTCACTGCAGGAAAAATAAAAATATATTTTAAAGTTCAACATTGCAGTTCATTATTTCGTCATATTGACATAATAACATAACATACCACCACGCCTGTAGGTACTACTCGAAGGGTTAGGCAGAGGTGTACGTAATTTACACCCACAGTTCGCCATTGTAATAGCCTATTGAGCTAGCCGAGCCTATTCCCATTCACCGGGCACATTTATACAAACTCCGAACTGCTATTGAGAATTTCATAAACACCCAATAACACTTAGCTCGCCCTGGGAATCGAACCCAATATCTATAGCGTAGCAGTCGCGCTTAGGACAACTAGACTAATGAGGTAGTTTTTATTATTGACATAATTATATCAAACCGAAACAACACCGCACCTTCTCCGTTTTGTTTTAGTTTTTAAAGATCCAGGTAAAAACTAAATTAATTTAGTTCATTAACGTAATATTTTTTTTACTTCATTTTAGTTTACTTACAAATTATGTTATTCAGAAAACAATAGTTGTTCATTAGTTATTATTAAATTTAATTAGTAACATCTTTCTATATTTATTTATTTGAGGCATTTTTATGGTATTAAAAAACAATTTCGGTCGATTTTTTTCTTAAAAACAAAAAAAAAACAAACTAATAACATATTTCTCCTGTCATTTCTCACAAATTCAATGGTCAATACGTTGGATAATAATTTACTTATATAAAATAAGCTATAAACATTTAAAAAATAAACAAGCCTTTAAAACAACCAGTAGGTAATAATATAACTAAAACAAATGCATATAACATTTCTAATTAAACAATATTACCAACAAAATGTTTGTTTAACTATAAATAACTTGTAATTATATTGTGATGTAATATCCCAATGAATGCTCGTTATACAATCATTAATATTGTTTCTCAAACCATTTCATTATTTGATTACGGTTTATAAATATTATTATGAAGATGCATTGAGTTATTATGTAAGAATATTCAGTTTAATGCGTATCGAGTTATTGAGTAACAGCCACAACTTTGAATCACAAAAGACAGGATATAATGTCCAAAATGAAAGGCGTAGTTAAGAACAAATGTACAAGAAATTGCTAGGTAAAAAAGTAAATACTTCGATCCGCACCATAAATTTAATTCCAAGTTAGAACTGCAAAGCATAAGATGAAGAATTACGTTCTGCGAGAATCCGATAGATTGCTTTAGGTTTTTTTACAACAGCTCGATACGTCACGTTAAACAATTAGGGATAACGGTAAATTCAATTCAATACATACTCGTATTCATACACCTGTACAAAAGCGTACCTAAATTAATAACATCTAAAACACTGTAAAATCAATTTTTACAGTGTTTTAGAAATAGATTTGACAGTGTTTCGTATTCAAATATTTTAGCGCACTTTTTGGTATCGTTGTCCTAGTAAGTTTGTCCATAATACCTGAATGTGAAAGTTGTACCGCGTACAATTAACAAAATCTTGCTGAGTTTTTATTTATGTGCTAGTCGTGAGTTTACTTAAGGTAAATAAATTATTTTATGTTATAATGGGAATTGGATTCGTTAGAATAGTGGAGAGGTAATTTAGAACTAATTTAATTGGTATTAGTATTGTTGGTATCAGATTATTTATTAAATGCTATTGTTATGTGTTTCATTAAAGAGTTAAATTTATTAACTTCATTAATCTTATATACAGTAGAAAAAAATTAAGGATTTTATTTATTTATTTTTTATTCATAAGGCACACAAACGACTTATTTACAATTACATAATATGATAAGAGCTAACATAAATTATATTATTCGGTGCAAATAAGTAACTTATAGGCATGCACAGCTTTCCAATAACTTAAAATAATATAATAATCATCATTATTCTAAAACATACGTCAAGGATAATTTTTATTTGGACAAGCTTTACAATCAAGAAGGTTAATGTGATTCTTTAGCGATAAATTTTAGTCAGATGCGCATTACAGATTGCATCCTTATTCCCGATTATGCATAAACCTAATCATTACTTTAAAAATTAATTAAGATGAATCAAATTTATTTTTAAATAATAAAAAGTGAAAACCACAATATAATTATGCCTTTTGTTTAGGATAGCATCTTTTATTTAGGAATAGGATAGGTTCTAATACATCAATGCTGCTTGAAGAATGTATCCTGTATGTAATGTATCCTCGATTTTCAAAAAACTCCTGCAGGTATCTCTACGGTAACATTCGGGTTTGTCTGTACCTTTCAATACCCTTCGTAAATAATCATTCTTTGTATTCGTAAAACCCTATGAAAATCCGTACAATAGTTTCTAAGATTAACCTGAACAAACACAAATTGTATCGACTAAAAAAAAGTAGGTACTTTTCTTTCCTTTCTCTTTTTGCCTATTTTGTCAATTTGGCTAGTACAACCGAACCTGTTCGAGGAGTTTCCTTGTCCCAAGCTGTGATTATGTTCCCCTACTACTGTCGCCTATTCGTACCAACTCTATAAACTCATCATTACCATCAATTCCTTTACCGCCGTAGAATGGGAGGATTAGGCTATAGTCAACTGCACTAGTTCAGTACGGGTGTGGCCTTGTAACCTCTTTATAAAATTAGTATAGTTCCATTTTAAGTAGTTATTTTTCTGTGTTCATGATTAGACTTAAAGTAAAATTCCCTTTGATAAGCCTGGCGAGTCCATAGGTCAAACGGAACGGCTGCGTCAGCGTCAGGGGGTACTGAAGAAGTGCCCCATGTAGCTTAGGCGCCAAAATTTGATCTCGCTCCAATCTGGCCTCGGGCCGGAACTATCTTCCGATAATAGGAAAGAAAACATGCTAAAGTGTCTGACGTTAATTTACAATGGGACTAAACCATTCATTTTGAATTGAAGTATTAATCAAAATGAAATATCAATGCATGCGTAGGTTATAAATACTGAATGACACATTATGGAATTAAAAATTAACATACAATCGTATATCATTGTGAGCGGTGTCACCATAGCGATGTGTGCGCATGGGCAAAGCAGGCACCGGTTTCGCTAGCACCACTAAACTGGGGATAGGTAGATTTGTCTTACATATAACATACCAATGACTGCCTCATTAGTCTATTGGACCGCGAGGCTACGCTAGAGGTCCCGGTTTCCCAGGTCGAGCAAAGTATTATTGGTTTTTTTTTATGAAATTCTCAGGAGCAGCTCAGGATTTGTGCCCAGTTAATGGCAATAGGCTCGCCCCCTATTACATGGGACCTAAACATGCAATCGAAATGTGGGGGTACATTAGTACACCTCTGCCGCTTTGGGGAATACAGGCGTAATGTTATGGTATGTTATGTTTATGAACACACCATCGAAGACATGGAAGCGTATAGTGAGGATACCTGCATGCCTGAGAGATTTTCTGGACGGGGTGTGAAGTCTGCCAACCCGCAGTAGGCTAGCGTGGTGGACTATAGCCTAACCCCTCTCACTCTGAAAGGCGACCTGTGTCCAGCAGTGGGATAGTAAAGAACTTGATGAATCTTAAAAAAAATACATAAAGTTACGTTAAACAGTAACGAAACGTTAGTAATAAACCATTGATTAGGTTATTGTGGGGATTACGACGATTGTTACTATATATATACTAGATACTATATATACATTATAGATTTTTTTATTTAAAATGACTGCTCCTTCGCTAGGGAAGACGTCCTGTGTCATGGAAGACTTTATAAACATACAATACGGACACAAATTACTCCCAGACTTGTTAAAAAAAGAATACATATCACAAAAATATTTTTCAAGGGTCGAATCGAACTTACGACATTCGACGCAATGTTAGTGGCGGCATGAAGGACTAACTACGTGACAGACATATTGGTTTTATATCCTGAAGGCATTAAACATCATCCCCTCTTTATAAAACTAATCTCTGTCACGACCGTTACAGTATTCGGAAAACGTTAAACTCAACCCTTTGATTAAAGTTTCTTCCAATCGAGAATTATATTGAACCTCCTTTTTGACAAAAAACCAGGTCCTATGGTAATTTTCGTTTGTTACTGAAACTATGTAAATTAGGCTTTCTATAGAAGCAATGTTGAGTCGTGAACCTCAACAACGTCACAACACTGCGACGGCGGGGAACGAGGAGTGCGGGGCTACGCGCATTCCACACTGGCAAATCCAGTCAGCTGTTGCCTACGTCTACGCACAGCCGCGCTCGCGCATTTTTTCTCTTGCTTATACACCGTCGAAAATTTTACATTGTTAATACTTCTTTTAAGTCAATTAATTATATTTCATTGTATACAGTCCACTCCTTTTATTTAATGCTCCGTCAGTAGCGAGTTATCGTCGTAACCAAGCAACAAGGGTGAAAAGAGCTGAAGATCGGGCTCTGTGGCGTTCACTTAAAGAGGCCTACGTCCAGCAGTAGACGAATACGGGCTGATGATGATGATGATGATGAGTCCAGCGGGCATTCTTGCATGCCAGCATTAATGGGTTATTACGAGCAGGGAAGTACTACCCTCCCTCAGAATATCGACGTTGAGTAGCAGTATGCATACTACTGCGTGACTTTCGGTAAGTGTGGAGCGCTGGAGGCCCAGTTCCTCCCTTAGTTCTCTCTTTTTTTTCTTATAATCATCCGTCAAAGGGTTTGGTATATAGAACGACATCTGCGTTTTGATCATAAATAACTTTCACAGTCACACCAACAAACATTTAAATTCAACGTTTTCCACATTAGGAAATCCACTAGATAGCTAAAAAAGGCACTAGTTAGATAAACAAACTGCCTTCTAAGGCAATGGCAGGAGGGGCGAGCAAGGTTCGGGCGACGGGGGAATTGAAATTAATGAAATCTTGAACGTTTGTTTTTATTAAATGCGTTTAAAAAATGTCATAAAACCTAAAAAATGTTGTTGTTTTTATTATAGAGGAATAATGTTTTTACAAAACAGTGAAATTTATATACGTAGCTTGTGAATGACATTAACATAAGTATCTATGGTGTAGGTATATTTTTAAATGTCTCTTTCTTTATAGCTAAATAACAGCTTTTATTTGAATATGTAAACTGTATGATGATTTTTATAGAAAATCATTTGTTTGTTAGTTTATTTGCTGTTCACTGTTACAACTTTTTTTTAAATAAGCACTGTGAATAAGATGTACATAATTATAAAAATATGTCATGTCAACATGGAAACAAGGTTCAAATTTTATTGCTTCCTGTTCCATCTTGAGATGCAATAACTATGCATGTTATTGGCGGTGACCAGCTTTTGGACAACATGTTTTTATAAATTTTCATGGAAATTTAAAGACATGTTTGTATTGCCAAGTTATGGGACTACTAATGTGTCTTTTTCGACTTTCAAATTCTAATTTATTTTATTTAATGGACTGCTAAGCTATAAAATCTCGAATTCTCATCCAAGTCCAGCAAGTAGATAGGCCTTGGAGGTTTCAGGTAGGTCAGAATCATTAATTCAGTACACCTCTGCCGAACCCTTCGGGAAATACAGGCTAGATGGTATATTATGTTAAGACGGTGAAGGAAAATATTAGGTTCCGTGAGGAAACCTACAAGACAGAGACGTTCTCAACAGCTTTTGACATCTGCCAATCCGGTTGGTTATCATGGTTGATTATAGCCTAATCCTTTTCGTTTTTAGCCTTTTAATAACATTAACTAGCAGAAAACGTTTCAATTTATTGGTAAATGTGTTGATTTTATTTTCATCTTTAAATTTTGGTAAATTGTTTGGAAATTTGGCTTTGGTAAATAGTTATAAATTTTAATGGACTGAATTCCAAGACGCATAACTTTATACGATGCCATATTGAAGAAAAAGAACGAGTAAATGATCTTTTCTATTTCAGACCAATTGTGTGAACATGGAAACAAAAATAAAGCATTCACCCAAGTGAACTGTTTGATGTCACCTTAACCGTCCCGTTCATTCATTGTTCACGATCAACGCTCACTGTACTAAAATACAACAGTATCTTTCGGATTTAACACCAGTATAAGCTAAACTCGCATTCTAAAGGCTTTCCGTACAATGAGAGGTCAGGTTATACTGGAAATTGACCGTGATATGTAGCCTAATTTACCTATATCATTACTGCCGCGTATAATTAATAACGTAACGATAGAGTTCACTTTGTGTCACAAAGTCACTTTAATGACACAATAAATTTATTGACATGAAACATAGTTTGCAAATTCATTTTATGTATGTGCTTAGGTACTCATTAAATTACATTGACGTTCCCGGGGACCACCTTCGTTGCTTATCTATATTTCTATACATATAATAATAATGTAACAGGCTGATGTCGGTAGGTAGGTACCTGATATTGAAGAAACCTGAACTAACGAATTCTTTATTAGAGCAACAGAAGCCAAGCCAACATATTTTTTTATTTTTTGACTGTCTGTATGTAGGTCGACGGTTCGAACCCAAACAGGCGCGTTACTTTCTGAAAATTATTTTATCTCTAATGCTCCTAAAACGATAAAGGAAAACATCGTGAGGAAACCGGCTTGTCCTAGAACCAAAAATTCGGTGACAGCTACCAACTTGCACTGGGTCCGCGTGGTGGATTACGACCCACTCCCTATAACGCAGAGGAGGCCTGTGTTCCAGGAGTGGGAACATTATAGGCTGATTATGCTTATGCTGTCTGTACACGCATCAAACAGAAACTACTGCATGTTTTTTTTTTAAAAAAAAAGCTTACTATCCCCTCGTACTAAGCTAAATGCTTGTATTACGAGTGGGTTCACGTCGGTAGTGCAATGGGTGTGTTTCGAACCGGCAACCACATGATCGCAAGTCCGACGCTTTAGCCATTGGCACAAATCCAGACTCCGAGCTGCTACTGAGAATTTTATAGAAAAACCCAATAACACTGCTCGACCTGGGGATCGAGCCCAGGACCTCTAGCGTAGCAGTCACGCTTAGACTAATGAGGCAGTCAAAATTGTATTAAAATGTCTTTATACTATTACAATATATTACAGCAAACTTACAAAATACGAACTCACGGTGTGGTGAGCATTCGGTTTCACCCCCTTGGGGGTAGAAGTTAGCCTTACCCTTTTTAGATCGCGCTTACGTCACGCTTCTCGCCTGAACAAGTTTATAACCTAAGATTAGGGTTGAACTTCATTGAATAAGTCAGGTTTATGAAACTTAGTTTACTACATATTTAATAAGTAAGTACCTTAGAATATGTATTATCTAGAAGCCTAAACGCATAAAAGTGAAGCCAAAAAACTAGAAATAGTATACAAGTGCTCCTTTTATTGGTTTCTGCGATACAAGCCAAGAGCTTAGTGCAGAAAACCACTGTGGATCGTACATACATGACTGTATCTTTATGGGATAACAAAAAAGTTAAACCGCCTTCAAAAAATAATAAAATAATTTTGTCTCAAACAGTTTGGGAAGTCGGTGACTTCTATTTATGTGGTTCTTTTGTTTTCGCCACCGACTTCCCAAACTGTTTGAGACAAAATTATTTTATTATTTTTTGAAGGCGGTTTAACTTTTTTGTTAAAAGTAATTTTATTTTGTAATTTTTAGTGGAAAGTTTTGTTTAGAAGTACTTGTTAGCCAACTAAACGCACTGCTCCAATAAGATAGCGATGTTTCGGAGTAAACGATAATATCATCGATGTAAACAATTTTTAGATTTTTGTTGATATTTTCAAAACTGTTCTACCGATATCGATAAATTTTGAACGGGACCACCTCTGAAGTATGACCTACCAAACAAAAAAACCTCCTCCTTTTTGAAGTCGGTTGAAAATTAATAAATAAAAATCTTGACTAATCGAGATAGCGACCCCTCCATGCCTCGGAGAGTATTGTAGAGCCGTCACGGTTGACGGTGATGCCTGCAACGCCTTTTTTGTGTGGTGAAGAAAAACCTTATAGATAAACTGCCACCTTAGGAAGCGGCAGGACATGTCGTTTTCGCACATACAACTGTACTTGTCTTCTCTCGTTCTATAGTCAAGCTCATGGGATTCGCGACATTCGGCACGTCTGTGACCACGGAAGAGATAATTGAGGCTGTCAGCGCAAAAGCACGTTTAAGTTATTTGTCGTAGATAAGTCAGGATACGAGAAATTTAGGGTAAGACCACTTTTGCGCTGGCGGCCTCAATTATCTCCTCCGTGTCTGTGATAGGCTGTAATACAAAAAGTCAAAAGGAATACATGTAGTTATGTATCATAGAATAAGTATTAATTAGAAGCCGCGTTCACCCATTTTTGTCGTCTTTTGTGTTTAAAAATGAGCCTCTTATCATAATCGTCCTGTTTCTTTTTAAGATCAGCAGCATCTTTACAGGTGGGAATACCAAAGACGGCATCATTAAATTAGATTTGACTACTGTAAAACACATTATCATGCCTTCTCAGAGTGACTGGAGTAAATGCCAAAATGTGAAAGTACTCTTTTTAATATAAGAACAAAGTGGAAAATAAAACAAGATACAAATACAAAACAAAAACAAAAACACACCAAAAAATAAACAAACCACTTACTATTAATACTAGTGTGTGTGTGTGTATGTGTGAATGAAAGGTTACATCCTTAAATCAACTGCGGCAAGCAGATCGGATAGATCAGCTTAGTCATTACTTAGCCACGGAGCCATATAAATAGTGTTCGTAGCCACTTATTTCTCACAGAAACTAGATATTAAATATTTACACGCGCTGGAACAATTTCGCAAGTAAATTGTTATGCAAGCAACTATTTAATTTATCGAACTAAACTTCGCTATCAATTTAATTCGTAAGATGCCAAGTTATCTAGAACGAAATATGTGCGATATATTTTAGGACGAAATACAGTGAACCAAATTACGTTTACATAAGGATTCATTGTTCCGACACAAGGATAATATTTATGAAAGAACTGAAATTACTTTCTCTACTCCTTTCCTTTTCCTTGAAACCCGGGAAGACCCACGATTCATTGCTTGGATCTTTATAAGGCTGCCTGCATAAGTGCGACAATCGCGTGAGCTTGCATTGCACCTGCTAGTCATTTGATCGCTATTTATTTATGTAGGGTACCGGTTACGGTCAATCATGACTTATGAACTGCTATAAGCTGTAGTAGTAGTAGTAATAGTGTCTCGCTAGCATGTCTGCAAGCCAGCATCAATGGGTTGGCAATACCGGAGAAATACTACCCTCCCACAGAATATCGACGTCCAGTAGCAGTATCATCTTCATCATCATCAACCCATTACATTGTCCCACTGCTGGGCACGGGTCTCCTCTCAGAACGAGAGGGATTAGGCTATAGTCCACCACGCTAGCCTACTGCGGTTTTGCAGACTTCACACGCCGTCAAGAAAATCTCCCAGGCATGCAGGTTTCCTCACGATGTTTTCCTTCACCGTTTAAGCTCGTGATAATTAATTATTAATACGTGTAACATGTCTTTGAAATGACAGAGGTGCGTGCCCTGAATTCGAACTCGAGACCTTTGACTTGGCAGTCCAATGGTCATATTTCAATGCTATCACTGTACTTTAACTTCACAGTAGCAGTATGCATACGTACATATATCCGTTTCGTACGGTGAGTGTGGGCCCAATTCCTACCTCAGTCCCCTTCTCTTCTCCTATTCTCCACCCTTTTCCTAAAATAGGCTCGGCAAAGCATCTACAATTCCTTTCCTGTGCAGATAGATTTCCATGGGCATCGCTCGCATGCTCGAGTTATCGTATAAAAAAATGAAGAGAAGTAAGGTATTCGTTTCCTTTATTCTACGTAGTCATGCCATTACTCTATCTTCTTCTATCCCCACCACGTAAGTTCAGCACAATTGGTGCAATGCAAAAATAGTCATTTTAGATACATGATTTCAGTCGCTCGTGTGCTGCCAGCCTTAGAGGACCAGATTTGGTTGATGAGAATAAAACTACATACCTATATAATAGAGCGGTTAGAACAGACTAATAAAGCGTTGGTTCGCCGTCATTAATTGTTCTACCTGCCCTGAGGGAATTGTGTCCACTAAATACACAAGCGTAATTAGCGATATTAGAGTGTAATCGGCAAAATAATTGGCTTTCCAGAATAATTAGAAGACTTGACTTGGTGGTTTATAGGTACCTACCTATGTACACCCGGCCACACATCAAGCTATACAAAACCAGTTTGGACTGACCTCCCATTTGTAAAGGTTTTCAGTTCAATTCAAGGTCCACAAGGGCGGGTGGTACGCCTACAGTTGATGACGGGCGTCTGTATAATATATGTATATAGTCATCATCATCATCATCATCATCATCAACCCATTACATTGTCCCACTGCTGGGCACGGGTCTCCTCTCAGAACGAGAGGGATTAGGCTATAGTCCACCACGCTAGCCTACTGCGGGTTGGCAGACTTCACATGCTGTCAAGAAAGTCTCTCAGGCATGCAGGTTTCCTCACGATGTTTTCCTTCACCGTTTAAGCGCGTGATAATTAATTATTAATACGCACATGACTCCGAAAAGACAGAGGTGCGTGCCTTGTATTCGAACTCGAGACCTTTGACTTGGCAGTCCAATGGTCATATCACAAGGCTATCACTGCCACAACTGTCATCGTGCATAGTCATGCTGCACGGCTATTGTTGCCTTTTGCCTTGCCTTCAAGAAATATCTAAGTAATTTGAAAAAAAAAAAAACAACGCCCTCAGGTGTTTTTCGTATAGATAGACTGATACTGATGATGATAATGCTTTAGACCTTTAGAAATCTCCCTCAAACTTGTTTTGTTTTCCAGACAAGCGAGATTTAAAAATAAGTGAGTTTTAGGTCTATCATTTGCTAATCACCTGGAAGATCTAGACTATCTGACAGTCACTATTATTATTTAGCTATTAAACATTTACAGATGAGAACATGCATCATTGCTCGGTCATTTGAGTCTAGCAAATTACGATACACATCTAGCAATCCAGTCAGCTTAAATTAACGCGTGGAGATGTAAGTGTACTCCGTACTAGAGTGTCTACCGTAAGTAGGCAGGGGATTTTCTTATTAAAAAAATTTACTTTATTATACTTTTTCGCACATTGAGTTCGGCAGGATTCGTTAAACAATATAACTGACCCGATGCAATTACTACATATTCGACTTTCGTTTGGCTCATATGCCGCCGATTTATGCGACATTTTTTCACGAACATGAACCATCTTCTAGTAAAATTAATTCATTGGTCTCGTGGCCGAGTATGTGGCTATCGAGCTTGAGGTCGAGCAACGAAAATAAATTCTTAGTAGCAGCTCGAAATTTATATTTGTGCCCGGATAAAGGCTTTAAGGAATTCGGGACATCACAATAATAATATTGTTAGTCCGTAGTTACTATTCATTATTTATTGCACTATTTATATCTTAATATGTATTATTTTAAATTGAGTCCTATAATTTTTATGTCTGCATATAATATCTATTGCATGCTTATTTTTATTTATTTATTTTCCATATTTTAAGGGAAAGAAAATTTCAAATTATTATTTTATGTTTTTTTTATTATTGCACTTCATTGCTTTTTGACTAGCAAAAGCTAGTTAAAAATATACCTGCCACTATGCGTGTTTACAAAACGCAGCGTCCCGTAAAACACATGATTTAATAGAAACAGTTTTTTCCTCTCAACACAAATTCGGGGGTGTTGTTCAAATCCCCATAATCGTCCCCTAACCCCTCTTCACCCTTCCCTGGGGAACCTATAAGTTCAAATAATGCTGACGCGTCAAGGATTGATTCCATTTGGGTTTTGTTTGCCTTATAATAAATGGATTCCGTTTTTAGACAAGGATGTTGGTAAATAAGAAATGTGTGGCTAATGTTAAAATTGTTATAAAAAATATATATTATTTTTTACTTGTTCAGGCTAGTGGTCAAGCGCGACTGCTACGTTCGAGCAACGTGCACGTTTTTCCATTCCCAGGACGAGCAAAGTGTAGTGGGTTTTTCTATGTAATTTCTAGTTAGTTCGGACTTTAGACTTGTGACTGGTTAATGGCAATACTTAGGCCGTATCACATGGGAACTATTTGGAACTAAACCGGCGAACTGTGAGTGAACATAAGTACCTACACCTCTGCCTAACCCTTTGGGAATAAAACATAATTTACTCATGTATTAGATCTGCCACCATCATCTTGACTGAAGAAAAGAAGGAGGACTTTCTTATTTTTAAAGCTTATTTGTAGTCAAAGGCTTAGTGAAGGCCTGTTGTTTGTTTTTCTATCAAACCGTTTTTGTATACAGTCTTACTATTGGTAAATTATCAGAAACTGGTTCCTGTGAAACAAAGCGAACTGAATAAAGACGTAAGCACATTTATCATAATTCTTTACCCATACAAAAACACATACCTGGTACACACGGCAACACATTAAGCTATAAAAAGCCGGTTAACACTGGCCTTTTATTGTATGAGAAGCCTACACAATGCAAGATCAGCTTAAACTGGATTTGTATAGGATGACCTGTAGCCGTGTGTACATAACTATGAGTAAGTGTCGAATTGATAAATAGAAAGCCATTATAATAAAGTACTTGCTTAGTTTGATGCGTACCTGCGTATATGCCATAGTTAACATAAATGATGCGCCTTCGTAAAATACAACTTAGTTACCTACTTATGTCGTTAAAATGGACATGTTATCAGTATCACTCACATAATCATAAACTTGAACATAATATTGGACATGTTATGTTAAGTGGACATTTATAACCATGCTTCGTCTTGTATTTCACCCTGCCCTGATGATAAGGTATTTATTTAATATGTGATTAATGTATTAAAATATTTAGAGAGATAGATAAAATATTTTGATATTTAAATCTATCATATAAAAACAATAATTAGCTTTTAAATACAACAAAACTATGCTCACAACTTTAAACTCGCTTAAAAGTAAATACTTGGATTGTTGGTAAACACGGCCACACATCAAGCTTTACAAATCCAGTACAGGCTGACCTCGCATTATTCAAGCATATAGTACAATGAGGCTAGCCTGTACTAGATTGATATAGCTTGATGCGATTAATGTAATTTCAAGTAAGCAATCTATTCCCCTTAAAAACTTTAATGTACAGTAACAGTCTTTCAGCCTTCAAAGTTTAATTATCACCCTCTCACATCCCTAAACCATAAAACACGCACATACATACAAACTCAAAGTACTAACATCACATACTCAAACGCGGCATTTTAACTACAGTTAATGAACGCCCTGACCGTCCAATTAATGCTAAAATTAAACCATTTTACGACACAGATGATTTCCATCGATATCACACAAGCAATTCATTTTCGGATCCAAAAAGCCGCTACTAAGGGCCCGTATAAATAGGGGAATTAAACGCCTTTAAGGCTGGGACACATGCCGAAAAACTTGTAACTTGCGTGCAAGAATGTGTTTTATTGCGCAATAATATAAAGTTAAAATTAGCTTGTTCTCGCATTGCTACGTGCTGATAAGGGCTGGTCGCATAATTGCATGGGGTGCGCCAACAAACAGTACGGTTCCAGATAGTTTAATATATTCCTATCAAGGTAGTAAGTATGTGCTAAAGGCGATTGATTGCATTTCCTTAGTAGAGGTATGCAGAAACACGCTACAACCATATAAGTACCTGGCTTTTAGACACGCTTTATTGTACACTTCCTACAAGATGCTATTCAAGAAACTTGCATGCAAGATGCAGGCATGTGTGCCCACCTTTATATAGATAATCTACTGGTTTTCCGGAATTTGAACTTTATGTTTATATGATAAGATACTGTTTAAGAGCTTTATTAGTTAATAGAAATCGGAAAGCCGGGCATCGAAAACTTCGGGGAATCTCGTGTAGACAGTAGCAACGAGGAAGTGTGTTTGACACGGAATTTAAAGTGTGGGAATATATAAGTATACAGATAAGCTAATGATATCTTGTTGCAGATGTTTTTTGGAAGTATTTGATTCTTCGTGTTATAGCCAACTTCAAAGAAGGAGGAGGTTATCATTTCAATCCATCTGTACCTATGTGTATACAATCAATATTTATAACAATAATCCTGTTGGTCTTTAAAGCCGAGATATAAAAACCTTATCCTTAAGACCTGTTAAACAATGTTTCTAGTACCAAATATTTTTCATGTAACCTTGAATATGGTTTTTTTGTAAAAGCAATGTGGGTCACACATTAGGTACTAATATTCTTGTTAACCCCTCGTGCTAAGCCAAATGTTAGTACCTATTACGAGTGGGTTCACGTCGGTAGTGCAATGGGTGGGTTTCAAACCAGCGATCGCATGATCACAAGTCCGATGCCCTAGCCATTAGGCTGCCGGCACTTTTGAATGATTGTATCCGAACTACGCCGAATGGAACCGAAGCATTACGCATTTTCCTTAAGTGACAATTTCTACCATGCATCTCTTACCGCAACCCCTTAATAGACATACATACATACATACATATTGCCACGCCTGTCTCCCATGGGGGTAGGCAGAGACTATAATAGACATCGTTAATAGACATCGTTCTTAAAGAAAAAAATGATACACTGACGTCCACTAGACTATCGAGGCAGCTCTATATTTATTTATTACATCTACCTATACTTATACTTATTATTAATTAATTATAATTATTATCATATTATAAAGCTGAAGAGTTTGTTTGTTTGTTTGCTTGAACGCGCTAATCTCAAGAACTACTGGTCCGATTTGAAAAATTCTTTCAGTGTTAGATAGCCCATTTATTGAGGAAGGCTATAGGCTATATATCATCACGCTAAGACCAATAGGAGCGGGGCACAAATGAAAAATGTTGCAAAAACAGGAAAAAATAAATGCAAAAAAGCCGAAAAACCACGCGGGGTGCCGTGGGCGGAAAGCTAGTTATAAATAAAAAGGCAGAAGTTATTTAAAACTCTGGTAAAGTGGCTTATGGTCATTACGTGCGATGATCCGACAACATAATAAAACCATGGCTCTTCACGTATTAGTTACACTTCAAACGCATCGGACCATCAAACTACATAGTAGGTAAGTGACTTAAACCACCTTATCTCTAGCTTTCCAGTAATCAGAATTAATTTCACAGTGTCTTATTGCAAAGAAAATAAGGTTGAAATGATGTGAGTAATTTTTTGTGTTATGCTAGGCGAGGGATAGTGAGTGCTTAAGGGCAAGTTGCGTGTTAGCCTCGATAAGTAGCGTTTGCTTCCCACTGAAGTAATTAACTGTGGGAATAGCATGAAAAAATTATCGAGGGGGATTGGGCTTAGCGTCGCTGCAGGTTGGGATGGAACGCGTGCTACTAAGTCTTCACATAGTACCTATAATTTAATATACTTTTTTATCATTTACTTTTATTATTTACTAGCTTTCCGCCCGCGACTTTGTGGACTATACGTTTTTGGAACGAAGTTCCTTATCGCGCGTTGTGAAAGGGGGCTAGACGGAAAAAATTCTTACGAAAAGTTGTCACGACACTTTTTGCTATAGTAAGCTATTGTAAGCTGTGCGGCGTGCGCATGTTTCTCTGTCTGTCTCTCTCTCTTTGTTTTATTTTACATTTTGTTTATATTACATTATATTTGTTAATAATAAAAAAAAATACTATAACTTAAAAAAAAAAACAATTCCATCACTAATTAATCGAAAGGAACTTCGTTCCATCCGGGTGTCCCTTGACACCTCTCAAGTTTTTTTGTCATCATACGGGATAATATACATATACATATAGCCTATATCAATCAGGAATAATGTAGTTTTCTATTAGTGCAAGAATGTTTCAAATTGGTCCAGTAGTTTCAGAGCCTATTCAATGCAAACAAACAATCAAATATTTTTTCTTTATAATATTATTAGTTAAGATTTATTTAAATTTGTTTGTATAAAAATACGGCTGTCATTATATCGGAGGTCCCGATATTCACACATGACAATACAAGCTGGCTGAAAAACTTGGATATAAAAATTTGGTCAACACAGGATGAAATGACATACACAGTGATCAAAAATATGGTATCTACACAAAGAAGATTTAATACAACACATTCTTTAAAGCAATACCATTATCACATCTGTATTCCCCGTAGGGTTAGGCAGAGGTGTACTAATGTACACCCACACTCTGCCGGTATGTTTAGCTCCCATGGAATAGGGGGCGAGCCTATTGCCATTAACGTGGCATAAACCCAGACTCCGAGCTGCTACTGAGAAATTCATAAAAAATCCATCCAATCATTTTATTTTTCATGTTGCACATAACACAAACTACATAGTGTCATTGAAACTTGAAAGACCAACATTTGCCTTGGGATGCCGCCCATGCCGCTACAATACCCGTTTCCTGCGCACGGGCAATATTTCCCCATTGAAGCCTAAAAATATTCCGCAAAGGAATTTATTTACAGTTGTGTGGCGAACAACACTACTTTGTTCATTGGTTACAGTCCATTCCCAACAGACGTGCCTTTTGCTAAAAAAAGGCGCATGGTTCGTATTTAGCCTAAGCGCCAACATAAATTTCATTAGTGACCAGTAAACACCGATGCTTTTAAAATAATCCTGTTCGTTCTCGTCGTAAAATTGGTGCAAACGACGATAACTAAGCGACTAACTGGCGGGTTCAATAACAAAATCTATCAGTAGATTTACTTACTCAGGTACCTTAATATTTTGAAATATTACTTCAAAATATAATCGCGGATTGGTTGCATTCCGTTACGTTTACAATCATTTAAATATGCATCCAGATTCTTTATTGTGGATAAAATTGGGGAGACCACATTCCAGTTTTATCCACCACATCGAATCATCATCATCATCGAATTGACGAATATGAACGATAATTATAATATTATTGAACATTATTTTTTCATCCCATGGGCCGAAATTATCATGGGACGGAACACTGAACTATACTCCATTTGGTTAGGTACTTAACTAAAGGTAAACAAATCATAAAAAAGGTTCTTTTAAAGGGCCATTTTTCATTTCGAAATAAAACGTCACCAAAATAAATTATTCAATAACTCAAAATCATATTCTCCTTTTATATTAGCATATCTTACTACTTTGCTTAATATTAAATGGTAGCTATTATTCTTAAGCTTGCAAACAATTAATTAAATCAAAATGTATAATTATGTCAAAAAGTATTGCAATGTGCCTACTAAAACGAATCTAAAAATATAGATATTCAAAACATTTTTCCGCGTAGTAGACTTTAGATAACTCGAAAAAATTGAGAAGTAGTACTGCGAGGAAGCGGAACGAAATAATTAAACGATATTATACTTAGTCGGGTAACCAGAGGCCATACGTAACAGTTTGTATTTACTTTACTTTCGTTCGTTTTTGTGTTTCTTTTGCCGCAAATGGTGTTAATTAGTTATTGTTATGTTTGTTCGTTGTTTTTATTGATTGTTGGTTTGTTTCTTAGTAATTTCACTCCCAATTCATGTGATACCATTGTAATAAAAGGTTGAACAGCTCTGAACGCCGCCATTTTTATTGTTTACCTTTAGTTAAGTACCTAACCAAATGGAGTATAGTCTTATTTGAGTACAGACCGCGATGTCTACAATGTCGTTCATCTTATTTATGACTTAGTTATACGAGGAGTCATTTACAATAGTAGATTATCTACAGATATATTCTTAATTTTATTATTCTTGACTGCCTCAGTAGTCTAGTGGTCCTAAGAGCGACTGCTACGGTCTTGAATTCGATCCCCAGGTAGAGTAGTGTTATTGGGTTTTTCATATGAAAGTCTCAGTAGCAGCTCGGAACCTGGATTTGTGCCCAGTTAATGAAAATAGGCTCGCCCCCTATTACGTGGGACCTAAAGATATCGGCGAATTGTAAATGTACACTAGTACACCTATGTACTAGATGTACAAGTGTACACCAACTCTGCCTAACCCTTCGACGAATACGCATGTATGCGTGATGATGCTGGTAAGATTCTTAATATTATAAATAAGAAAGTAAGTAAATGTTTGCTGGGTTGTTTTTTTTTAAGTCTAACCAATTTTGATGAATGTGGTATGGACTTAAATACATCACACCTTGGAGGAGAGCATAGACTACCTTTTATCTTAAAGTCCTTTGGGATACAAGTGACAGCTACTTTTTGTTATAATTAAACGTCTGTAACATAAAATGAACATAAAATCTAGGGACGAATACTCTAAGTAAGATTGTAAGCAATAAAACCTAAGCGACAAAGCCGAAGCCTTCAAGGAAGACCAAAATTTAAGTACAAAGAATTACCTAAAATCTCAGATCAAATAAAAAGTTAAGATGGAACTTTGCGAACAAAGAAGTGAGGCCGGCTAAAACTACGCCATGCCGTGTACAACACACAACAAGATAAGGCGTAGTTAACTAATACATGTGTGCGTGGAATTGTGTGTTGTATACGGCATGGTACGAGTTTTAGCCGGCCTCACTTCTTTGTTCGCAAAGTTCCATCTTAACTTTTTATTTGATCTGAGCCTAAAATTTCGTTCCTAATACAACTTAAAAGTTACATAAAAAGTTCTTGGAGAAATTTGTGGCGCTTACGTCTGTAAAATGTTAAGATTAAACTTTAGTATCAGCTGTCATCCCCAGGGGAAGGCAACAAAGCGGTTCGACCTTATAATGAATTAATACCCTCGTGAGTTTTGTGACCCTTAGGCTACATTACTGGGTAAGGTAATGAAGTGTAAACAGCATCAAAGTAGGTATAAACAGTATTTGTTGTCGGTAAGTAACTATGACCTGTAAAATTTTATTGAGTACCTAAATTAAAAACAATAATGGACAGGCGGGAGGGA
Source organism: Subacronicta megacephala (assembly GCA_958496365.1). Classification (NCBI taxonomy): domain Eukaryota; kingdom Metazoa; phylum Arthropoda; class Insecta; order Lepidoptera; family Noctuidae; genus Subacronicta; species Subacronicta megacephala. Next base: position 8,449,313 of record OY292532.1, read on the forward strand.
CATTGACGCACAGCCGGTTACTTCGAATTCGGAACATGATTCTGGACACCTCTGAAAAAAAACAGCTGTTCCATACATTTTACCGTTGCACTTTTGTAGGAAAAAGATTGTTTTTTTTAATGACCGTCCAAAAATATCAACGCAAGGGGACTAAAATCATGAACTGAATGAATATCTGCAATGCCCCAAAAATCACTAATTCATCACCGATCTTTAAAATCGTCTGTAATATATAAAAAAAAAATTTTAATCACTACCTATTATAAAACAAAGTCTTCCGCCGCGTCTGTCTGTCAGTCGGTTCGCGATAAACTCAAAAACGACTGCACCGATTTTCATGCTGTTTTCACCAATGGATAGCGTGGTTCTCGATGAAGGTTAATGTGTATAATACATACATATTATTGAACAGAAAAGCCGAGAAGCCATGGGCGGAAAGCTAGTTTAAAACAAAAGAAAGTAGTTTTAAATGTAAGTACTTATCTACTTTGTCATCCCATTTAAAAAAAACAATTTAACGTGTGAGCAGCTATTTCACGTGTGGGGCGTCGAATTCTTCGCGATCAGTCGGCTGTGACGACAAACATGGACAAGCGCGCACCACTTGACCTGCGCGAACGCATCGCTCGAAGCAGCGAACGACGCGCGACGGAACGACGCATGAATGCTTTAAAATAATGGAGAATAATTTTGACTGTTGTATTCATGCTAAATTTGAACATTTTACAGTTTACTTCAGAAGTTAATTACTAATAGTTAAATGAACGAATACTTAAATTAGAATAGTTATCAAATCACCCCGAAAACGTCGTTTTAATAATTCTAAGTCGTCCTGAAGAAGGACTTAGGAATTTTTAGAGTTTGAGGAAAAGACTATACAAAAAATATGTCATTATTTTTTTGCTAGATTGAGGTAATTGGAAGGAATTTCTCTTGCTTGGAACTGCCTCATTAGACTTTTGGTTTTAAGCGCGACAGATAGACTAGAGGTCCTGGGTATTGACTTTCAGATTTTTTGGTACTGGGTTTTGCTATGAAATTTGGATTTGGATTTGATGGTATGACTTGACTAAATTTATTAGAAACACTAGCTTTCTGCCCACGGCTGCGCCCGCGTGGTTTCTCGGCTTTTCTGCATTATTTTTTTTTCCCGTTTTTGCATCATTTTTCATTTATGCTCCGCTCCTATTGGTCTTAGCGTGATGATATATAGCCTATAGCATTCCTCGATAAATGGGCTACCTAACACTGAAAGAAGTTTTCAAATCGGACCCGTAGATCCTGAGATTAGCGCGTTCAAGCAAACAAACAAACTCTTCAGCTTTATAATATTATTATAGTATAGATTCTACGTTCTTCCCTTTCATGAACATTAAGTATACCTTCTCTGAGATACCTAACAGTAAAATATTTTTCCTTCTTAGGTATGACGTTAAAAACATTTTGTCTCTTTCCTTTACGCGAACTTTCTAACCATTCTAGAACTTTTTTCGAGAAGTTCAGAGCAGAAAACAATTTTAATAAAAATAACTTTATCAGCTGTGAATAAATAACAGACGTTGAGCATTTGCAATGTTAGTAGATAAATAATTGAAGGTACAATATGTATGATATAGCCAATAATTTAAGATGTTGAATTTAGTATCAAGGATAGGACTATCCGTATCTTATTTATTTATTATTAGCATAACACAGTTCCACAAATATACAACACAAGCAATACACTGCTCGGTAAATGGTTCCTAACATACCATCACGACTGTATTTACAAAGGGGTACGCAGTTCACTGAAATATTTTTAGCTATTATGTAATAGGGGCGAGCCTATTGCCATTAACTGCTCGTAAATCCAAACTCCGAGCTGCTACTGAGACTTTCATACAAAACCCAGATACAACTTTGCTCAATCTAGGAATCGCACCTGGGGCCTCTAGCATAGGAGTCAGTCTTAGGCCCACTAGACTAATGAGTCAGTCATCCATAATGAGTTAATGAGATAATGACTAATGCTGTATAAATTTCTCGTAGCTCGTTGTACTCCAAGCTTTCACTGAGCATTTTATAGACACCCTAACATTACATGGTCTGGGCATTGAACCTATGACGTCACTTCGAGCAGCCGTTCTTGCATCCACTACACCAATGAAGAGCGCAAATGTTCACAATTTGGAAATTTGTTTGTTATCATAGTGATTCACAAATTCGCCGAAACGATACGGTCGGCTGTGCAATTAACTTTAATGATATTTTTATTGCACCTACCCGAATTATATAGATAACAATACGTTTTATTCGTAACGAAGATAATTGTGTGCGCCTATTATGTAGTATCTCCATCTCTTAGTTGATAAGAAAAAATCTCTCGGCCGAAACCGTAAAATTATACGATAGTAGATACTATAACCATTAACGCTATAACACGAAGCCACAATAGTAATATCTTATATGGTGTAATGTGCTAAACTTGGGAACAATTTACTAGTCAATACAACCCCGTTGCCAACAAAATATGCTGTTATTTATTGAGTGCAACACGCAGGCGTTTGCAGTAAATCAAAATGTCCAACATAAAACAGTATTTATACGAAATAACTCGCTATAAGAATATTTTGCAAATCACAAAGTTACTTGCTAAACTTGCACACTTGCGTTTCAAAGAACGGTGACCATAAAAACTTGGTTGGTTGGATTGTTCCTGTGCAGTAGCCGCGACTTCCCATCTCGCAACGAAAGTAAAGGCGTTTTTATGGGATAACAAATCATTTTAGCTCATGTGTGTGGATAACGCCAACAAACTCATGCATAATAAAGTACACATAACGCTATTTTGTCCGACTGAATTTATGGCCATTCCAGCCGAACGCATTCGAGAACAGCTGTTAAAATTTGAAATAAGAATAAAATTAAATTTGATTTTGGAATATTAATCAGAGGCAATTAATAGTGTGGGGAATTTAGTTATTTTTGAATAAAATATTCTGAATAATGTGATTTATGATTATACAGTGCATAATATTATACTAAACGGTTTCCGATGCCATAAATGAAACGTATCATTTTATTGATATGTGACGATTTTATATATTCGATGTTAATTTAGAAATACATAATGTATACCATAAAAATTTTACCTTCGACCATTAAATTTAAAACCAAAACATAATTTTTTAATCACGCCTGTACTTGTCACAGTCAAATGTTTTAATTATTTCAATTTCACCATTATTACAGGTACTTTCGATATGTCTCCAACTAGACTTTTGTGGAAGGGTTAGGCAGAAGTAAATTCATTCACATTTTGGCATGTTTTTCGGAGCCACATAAGGGGCAAGCCCATTGCCGGTAACCGGGCACAAATCCAAACTCTGCGGTGCTACTTATAGAGAACCCAATAATACTATTCGATCTGACAATCGAACACAGGACCTTATTCTCAGCAGCCGCGTTTAGGACCCCTGGACGATTCAGGTAGTTTTAATACAGTAATAATAGGATCAAATAACTGTGCGTAAAATTTGTTCGAAATAACTAAGCTTAAGTCTGAAGTTGTCCGAAAGTGGTTAAGCAGTGGTAAATTTTAATATAAAGAGTCGGTGTAATAACAGTAGGGGTCGTTTAAGTTTACATTTTTTATTTGCGCGGTAGTTAGGAACGGCTAACTTCAGACGAGCAGAGTTATTTCGAACAAACTATAAGTATAAGTTTCTAGTGTTGTTTTGCAAGTGGTTTTGCGGCGGGTAATTTTACTATTTAAAGACAGTCGGGGTCGAATTGTTTTCACAATAACATAATATAACATACCATCACACCTGTATTCCCCGAAGGGTTAAAAAGAGGTGTACTAATGTACACCCACATTTCGCCGGTGTGTTTAGGTCCCATGTAATAGGGGGCGAGCCTATTGCCATTAACCGGGCCCAAATCCAGACTCCGAGCTGCTGCTGAGAATTTAATAGAAAAACCCAATAACACTTTGCTCGACCTGAGTATCGAACCCAGAACCTCCAGCGTAGCAGTTGCGCTTAGGACCACTAGACTAATGAGGCAGTCTTCGTCTTCTTCTTCAGACGTAGTTTTCACAATCGTGGTGATTAATATTGCAAGGTTGTTTGTATTATTGACAAAACAAAAAAAAAATGGTTGGGACGTTAAATTTGCTTATTTCCCTCCAATTAATATACACATGTCAACACTGACCTTATTGGTGATATCCTTCAGAAAGGTCAGGTGCGTAGTTCCCGCAAACGGCGCGCGTGTTTGACACGATGTAAGCACATGTAAGTATGAATCTAGACGAAACAAAAGAAGTAAGTATGCAGGAATCGTAGCAAATTGGAATCTGTAATTTCTGCATACCACTATTAAAAAAAGGGGGAGTGTTTGTGTGTATCAATTATATACACGCTTGTAATACGAAAGTAAAGCAATGTGTTCCAATTCTATGAAATAAAAATGTCGTAGACGAGGTCATGATCTTGTTATTCTTACAAGGCCTTTAATTTCGCAGACCTAAAAAAAACAATACTTATGAAATTTGCTGTCTGGAACTTTTAATAAAATGCTTTCTCTCTAGCCTATCATCGCTGGATCACGCACGGTAGTGGTCTCATGAGGGTAAAACAATAGATTGGTGTCTACAATATGGTGCTTGACGGGTTACCTAATAGGCTGGTTACAACTAAATATAATATCTAATTTAACTATTTAACTTCAGTTAACTTCTTAATACGTACTGCGAGTGAGCATAAATGCATTTCTCAGCTCTAACATAAATTTTCACAAAAAAATATAATGTTTACTTTTATAATGATGTTTTAATTAATTCATTCATTCATTAATTATGCAAAACCTTTAACTTATTTCCATTTACGACTAGTGCTGCATCAGCATTGCGATGTTGGACCCTCTATTTCTACGGGAATTGAAATAAAAAAAAAAACAGAAATACCTCGGTAAGCACAATTGAAACACCCTCAAGTTCAATGTTCAATTATAAGTAGTCCAAACAACGGCTTTATGTATTTACTTTAAAAAGAGGTGTACTTACACACTGTTCGCCTCCAAACGCGATCCAAACGTGAAGATTTAATCATGATTTGTAAACACTGTTTGACATTATTATGTCAAACAGTGTTTTTCAGCTACCGACCTTATTGTGCAGAAGGGTGCATTGACAGCTATTGACAGATGTCACGGGCCTCAATTTTAAATGTCATTTATGATGAATATGGCATCATAATTACGTCCGAAACAAGCGTATCGATTTGACAGAATCGATACCTAAACAACGTTACAAAATAGCTTAACTATCCAAATATTTCTTAAGCTACTTCAGTTTTAGATCAAAATGTGTGCCACATTCGATGTGTACGTTTACATTTAACTGCTGTTATCTCGTAAACAAGAAATACTGGTAAACAAGCCGATCGTAATGGCCGCTGAGAGATCTCCATTACGAAATGCCCCCTTTATACTCAACAAAAAGGGTGAAAGCAAAAAAACAGGTGTGTTTTCGTAGTAAAGATGTTTTTATCTTAATTTTATTAAAAAGGTTTAATGAATAAATTCCTCGTTTCATTTGTATAGCGGTTTTTGGTAGACTCCAATCAAATATTTAGTGAAAAATACCAATATCCCGGTCATTGCGCTAAGGGAGCCGTTCAAAGTTACAATAATTAAATCAAATATTGGACGGAACTGTCACTACTGTTTGGCACTGACCCCTTCCCCGTGGGACCAATTATTGTCCGTCTGCAAACTGTTGCTAAATGACAGCACACAACCAACCTCCTTTGGGAAATACAACGTTGTCAAAAATGTTTGACATTATTTTTTTTATCCTATTGCAAAGGTACTTTGAAAGTCGGTTGTTTGGCGTGTCTTAACCACCAATCTGAGAGATTCCTATCAACCACTTTAAATCAATTTTAACTACTTTTTTCTTTCTATTTGTTTTTAATTTTACGCACGTTTTACCATACATTTCTGATATTGGCAGAATAATTGTTAACATCAGCACAACTTGTGATTTAGGTAAACTGAATTGAAAGATTCCAATTTGAGAGGGATTATGTTCATACGAGGGCAAACTACCCTGCTGACCTTTTTAACCAAAAGGTCAGCAGGGTAGTTTTGGAAGATGTCGATGAATGAAAGACTACTTATTCACATCGAGACTTCTACATGCCTCAGAAAGCACGGTAAGATGTCTATAACGGTTGTCAGTTTGTCATACGAACTTGAGTGTAAATAACAAACAAGCTAAGTTAAATTATAGCTAATTTGCTTGCTCTTGGATTCTGTGATACAAAGTAATTTATGAATATTTCTGAAATAATCTTTTACTAGCTTTCTGCCCGCGGCTTCGCCCGCGTTAACTATACGTTTCTTTTCATTTTATGGGATAATATATAGTCTATGTCACTAAGGAATAATGTAGCTTTCTATTGGTGAAAGAATTTTTTTAAATCAGTTCAGTAGATCTAGAGATGTTACCCTTCAACCTTCTCACAAACTCACAAACTTTACCTCTATATAATATAAGAATAGATTACTGGATCAATATTATTCTTTGACATATGATCTAAGCAAGGACAAAAAACTTTTAGCGATAAAATATGGCTCATATTCCTAATTTATTCATCCTATAACATTAGCCCGACTTATTTTCGTGAGCAAAAATATACTCATTTTAAGTACTTTTAGAAATAGAGGGTATTTAAGACTTAAATGAAATACGTGGTAATTTTTTGCAGCATAATGAACCAAATATTTTTTTAAATTTTATTATTTTAAGACAGCCTCCAACACGCCGACGGTTAATCTATTCCCTAAGGATTGCTGGGAAGATAAAACCAAGGAACAAAATCCCCAGGACCATTCCACTCGACAATATTGTTCATACTTACTTGGAAACTACTTCTATTGGTTGCAAGTGCGGCTACTAAGCGTCAGGGTTCTATTCTCAAATAGAGAAAAATATTATTTTCTATTAAATTCTCAGAAGCAGCTCGGAATTTTTTTTAGCAACACGTTTGCTACCACAAGATCTATTGGACATAGCATACCATCACGCCTGTATTACGCGAAGAGTTAGACAGAGGTGTACTGATGTTCACCCATGCTGCACCGGTAAGTTTAAGTTCAAAGTTTACTAGGGTGCGAGTCTATTGCCATTAACCGGGCACAAATCCAGACTCCGAGCTGCTACTGAGAATTTCATAGAAAAACTCAATAACACTTTGCTCTACCTGGGGATTAAACCCAAGACCTCTAGCTTAGCAGTCGCGCTTGGGACCAATAGATTAACGAAGCAGTCGCAGATCTATGTCCTATAGATGTTCAATAATTCACAGCTTCGTCAAGCCATTAGCATAGCATAACTATTGCAGCGGCGGTGGCCTAATGGCTTGGGCGTTGGACTTGCGATCATGTGGTTGCCGGTTCGAAACGTACCCACAAGCATTTAGCTTAGTACGAGGGGTTAACAACATTACTAGTAATGTGAGATCCACATTGGTAGTAAGCTTTTTTTTAAAAAAAAATCTTGAACCGGATATGATTGAATGCAGTAAGTGAGCCACTGAATCAGCCCACATGGTTAATAACTGCGATTATCTTTGGCATCATACCACTAATAGACAACACAAAATGTAATGCTGATTGTATTTTTTACCATAGCTAAGAGAGCTAAGGCTATGTTCACAGTGAGAGCGGTGCGAAGATTTATACTTATAAACTCAAACGAAACGCGTTAAGCCCACTTTTATCATGCGTACTGCTGGAATGTGGAATGAGCTAAATGTGTTTATTAGTAGTAGTGTCTCGCTGTCATGTCTAAATGCCAGCATGAATGGATCGGCACGACCCGGTAAATGTTTTCCATTACCGTTTTAAGCTGGATAATTAAATATATTGCCTGGCAGTCCACCAATCATATCACTAAGCTATCACCGCTTTCTTCAAATGGCTCTCTCTCTCAAACTCTTAGTTTCTCGCTCCACTCCGCTTCCTCGCTCCGCTCCGCTTATCACACTGGCAGCCTCACCAAGGCTTAAGCCAAATGTAATTCGTCTTGCGTTTTCCCGTTCAAGCAGTGATTACTAGTTCATGATTGAATTTAATTCAACATCTGCTACAGTGATTTACTAATCACAAGGTGTGAGAATAACGGTAATATTATTGACTCTAACTTTAGAGTATTTCACACTTTTTTTTATCTAAAACTTGTTTTATTTTGTATGGAATATATCTGTAACCATAAATTATTTTCTGGTTCCCATAAAAGTCGGTAGCAATACTTTTCAAATAAAATCTATGATGAACTCTTTATTCTGAATAGAGAAACAGGAATATTTACGACCACTAACTTTAAACAGGTCGTAAAAGGAGGAGCTACTTCGAAGGTAGTGATATCGTATTAGTCAACTGTTATAATTAATACTACATAGTTGTGCCCTTAAAATTACAATACTACAAAAAATAACTTTTAACAAAAAGTAAAACCGCCTTGAAAAAAACATTTTATGTCTACAACAGTTTGGGGTATAGACACGGGAAGCGCCAGCTTTTGAAAGAAAAAAAGAATCATCAAAATCGATTCACCTAGTCGTAAGTTCTAAGGCAACAAACATTAAAAAAAACAGTCGAATTGAGTACCTACCTCCTTCTTTTTGAAGCCGGTTGAAAATAGATCAGTTAATAAAGCAAATGTATATCTTCATAAATAATATCCAAAAACTAACTTCCTTCATTCAATTGTTTTATAAAAGCTAAGAGGTACCTAAATGTCATATTCAGTTGACACATAAATTATTATACTTATTTTATTCAATGTGTGTGTGCCCCTTATTTAATTTTGTAAGCAGCGAATGCGGTTGACAGTGATGAACTATCAAGACATTAAAATAACCGTTGATTAATGATATAGTGACGTCTTTAAATGCGAGCATTTCTATTGGGTAAGGGGTACACAAGTTAGAATAATTCGAAAATAGAATCAAAAACCTACAATTTGAAATTGGCATACACAATTTTTATTAATGTTTAAAAAACGAATCACTATGCAGTGCTTATTAAAACTGGCTGAAAAAAAAATTTGCCGCAGCAACTTGCAAGCTTATCACAAAATGGAAAAAATAAACTTTACGGCCATTGTATGCAGTAATCGAGGAGTCGGGCAGAATAAAGCAATTAGATCGTTTGATACCATTTAGTAGGCCCTCGTAAAATGCAGCCAATTTACCATGTTTATAGCCCAATAGGAAGATGATGAAGAATGGCTCCTAACCACTTCATTATCGAAGATTGCTGGAGATTGGTAATAGGGAAGTGATGTAAAATAGTCGCTACTTTTGAAGTGTGAAATTGATGTTATTTATCCTTCAATGTAATGATGGTTGCCTTAGGTTACAAGTTACAATAAAGTATTCAGAGTTCTACAGACACGTTATGTAATAGGCACCAAGCATAATAGCATAGCATTGTCTGCTTATAATATTCCCACTTTTGGCACACAAACTTTCTTCGAATTTTTTGTTCTAGGACATCCCGGTTTCCTCACAATGTGTTGCTTTGCCATTTTGGGAGCAAACAATACAATAATCGGTAATTTAAATAAAATTACTGCCTCATTGGTGTAATGGTCTTAAAAGCAACTGCTGAGCGTATAGTCCTGAGCTTGATTCTCAGGTTAAGCATAATAACAAGCAAAATGTACAAGAATTAATAAAACTAAGGGCACAATGGCGGTATTATCGTTAGTCTCTACATATCTACCAAAAAACGTTTGGATATACAGAAATGATTGAAAAACAGAAGGAGTAGTATACTAAAACGTCTAAGCGGCGCGGCGGTAGCCTAATCGGACTTGCGATCATGTGGTTGCTGGTTCGAAACTCACCCATTGTACTACAGACGTGAACCCACTCGTAATACAACCATTTAGCTTAGTACGAGGGGTGAACAAGAATACTAGTAATGTGTGACCCACATTGCTAGTAAGCTTTCTTTTTATAAAAAATATATAGTTATGGAAGTATTCTTCTGTGCGATTCATTTCCAATAATATCCGTGCCGATTGAAATGTATAAAGGGAAATTGGATTCCTATTTAAAATTCTGTAGTGCTTAGTTAATATTCAAAGTACGTAGTAAAAGCGATTTCTCGACACAATTTTATTCAAACAGAATTTGTGATTACGATCAAAGTTGCATGTACGGTGGGCAGCACATCAAATTCCCACAAATTGTCAAATTTTCTCAGTTTATTTTGAACTTAATCGTCGACAATATAAGGTTTAAAATCATTTGGAGAAATTTGACAGTTTTGTATAGCTTGATGCGTTGGCGACTGTACTTTTATTTATTTTGAAATATCAAATGTCAAATAAAATAGGGTCCGATTACCATACCAATACGTGATTAAGCATAATAACAAAGATTTGAATTTTCAACTTTTTGAGGTCGCTGTAAGATCGAATATTATTTGAACATTTATTAAGGTTCCTTGCGGAACGCATGACTATTTCTGTGATTTGAACAATAAGATTATTTGTCAATTTTGTTCAAATATGACTTGTCTCGAATTCATCTTCAAGTAGCATGTGTGATTTGATTATGTACCCACTTAGTACAACGTACTTTACTGTGTAATGTAAGAATGCTGGGAACAAATATTTGCAATTATCGTTTACAGAGAAACCTTCAACAATTAAATATATCTATATCATTATTTGATCTTATAGTTCGACATGAAGGACGATTGGTGGACTACATAAAATCTACTTAGTTTTATTTTTGTTGAAATGATATAATTATGTAATTGAATAAAATCTCTCCGTTGTGTTGAATACGTACGTAACAAAAAAACGTTAATTAAATTTTAAAAAACTTTTACAAATTTTATACTGATATTTATTTATCAATTAGGTATGCACAGCTGGTCTCTTATTGTATGAGAAGTCTATACAATGCGAGATCAGCTTAAACTCGAATTGTGTAGGTTGACCTGTAGCTCGAATAATTAAATTAATTTGTAGAGCGACATCACTCTCTCAATCCCAAAACATAATTATAATAAAATTGTAACAGGACCATGTCTGTACGTTAAAGATATTTAAGAAAAACTAATATTTGGGGGGTCTTTATTAGAGCAACAGAAGCCATAACAAAAATGTTGTAGATTTTTTTATCTGTCTGTATGTTTGTAGACGCATCACGCAAAAATTGCTGCACTAAATTGGATGAGGTTTTCACAATTGTTATGCTAGAGATCTATCTTAACATCTGGTGCATGTTTCATGTTGATACGCCCGCCAAAAAGCCGAGTACTTAAGTTCTTTTGGGATATGAGTAAAAGCGCGTGCAACGGCTATTTAAAAATCTAATTTCCATTAACAAATTTTGTTTAAAGAACATCCATTTAAATCAATAATCAATATAAATTGGAGCCCTTTAATTATTTCGACCGATACGTATCCAATATATTAAATTAATTACATAGTAACTGTAGACCCAACTTAAGAAAACATACACTAGGCACGGTGCCAGTGGCCAGAACATCAAATCATTTGGAGAAATTTGTCAGTTTTGTATAACTTGATGTGCTGGCGATAGTGTTGGGATTTTAACATACCATCACGCCTGTATTCCCCGAAGGGTTAGGCAGAGGTGTACCTACTAATGTACCTACACCCACATTTTGCCGGTATGTTGAGGTCCCATGTAATAGGGGGCGAGCCTATTGCCATTCACCGGGCACAAATCCAGACACCGAGCTGCTACTGAGAATTTCATAGAAAAACCCAATAACACTTTGCTCGACCTGGGGATCGAACCCAAGACCTCGAGACCAAGACCCAGACTAACGAGGCAGTGTTGGGATTTTATTCGGATAAATACTCAAATCGGATAAATACTCATGAATAGGTTTCCCGTTTTTACTCGAGTATTTATTCAAAACAGTGGATAAAATACTATTTACAGTTTTTGTTGTTATATAAGGTAAATTTTAACATTTAACAAAACAAATGGATTACACATGAACATACCATCACGCCTGGATTCACCGAAAGGTAGGGTAGAGGTGTACTAAAGCACACCCACACTTCGCCGATATGTTTAGGTCCCGTGTAATAGTGGGCGAGCCTATTGCCATTAACCGGGCACAAATCCAAACTTCGAGCTGCTACTGAAATTTAAAAAAGAATATTTTATTCAATAAAACCTAATAACACTGCTCGACCTGGCGATCAAACCCAGGACCTTTAGCGTAGCAGTCGCGCTTAGGACCACTAGACTAATGAGACAGTCACTATTTAAACATTAAATAATGCGAAATATCTTTAAAGGTATGAATTTACTAGTGAAAGAATAATACGGTTTTATGCACGAGTCCTGCGTCTTTCTGGCTTAGAACACCGGACACTTTACCCACAAAGCTACGGAGACCACCAAGTGGCTAACGCGTCCGGAGTAGGTACTTAACCGGAGGGAAGCATTTTGATTCACGAAAACGTCTTGTGATGATAATAATAATAATAATGGACAGATCTTAAAATCGAAATCTCTCGAAACTGGCATCTCAGTAGTGTCACTACAGTCCCTATTGTTTTATCAACAACGGGTGTAATACCTACCCAACTTCATCAATCCCTAAATACACTTGGAGTACCACCCTACACATATTTTAATCTCCAAAACGCAGCCATCTTAAAAACATGTAGAATTGTCAGAAAATTCTTGCAAAATGACACTGAGACAGAAATTACCACCCCACGTCACGACGTCATTGTCTTGTATCGGACGACCAGAAGCACAAAAAAGCGACATCGTTTCATGGTGGACATCCAAAAAACCCGAACGAAACGCTTCAAGTCCACTTTTATCATGCGTACTTACCGCTGAAATGTGGAATGAGCTTCCCGAGTGGGTCTTCCCCGATGACTATAATCTGGGGGTCTTTAATCACGAGTGAATCGGTTTCTCCTAGGCAAGCGCGCTCCATCGTAGACCGCAGTATCGCTTAACATCAGGCGAACTGGCGGTCAAGCGTAGGCCTATCATGAATAAAAAAAAACACCCACAATACAATCAAACAGATTCAAACACAAGATCACACTACAGGGGCCGTATTACCACGTATTAATGGCATCATTTTTACGTTGTGAAAGAGGGACGCCACTATTTAACCTGTAGAGCGGCATCCCTCTCTCACAACCTAAAAATGATGGCATTAATACGTGGTAATACGGCCCCAGGAATATCATCCCATAACCAGCAATCACCGCTCTAGGGTAACACTTGGCTTCGGCCCGTGCATTCTTAAAAAACCGGCACTAAACCCGCCGAGATACAAAAATTGATAAAGATAAATTATAATGGTAATGTTATTCATTGGCTGAAGTATTTCACCAAAATGGTACACACGGCTACATATCAATCTATACATAACCAGTTCAGACTGACCTCCCAATGTAAAGGTTTTCGCCACAATTTAGGGCCAGCTTGTACTGGTTTTGTACAGCTAGATGTGTAGCCGTGAGTACTTCTACTTACCCTCTATCAATCAGTTTTCACCCACTTCCCGCTAAGAGGCTCCTAATATCAAAGTTTGATCTTTGTAACAAAGTTCCTTCTAAGTTTTGGGTGAACGTTATTATTCCGGCTTAAAATGAAACTTTGGCAAAGGCCTACACCCTATAGGGTATATAATTTTAAACAGAAATCGAAGCCTGTTTTCATATTAATATCATGTAGATAGGTTATAGAAACTAACTAGCTGAGCCCCGCGGTTTCACCCGCTTTGCGTCGCTCCTAGGGATCGTAACAATGTGATGTTAATTCGGAATTGATACTTAAGTGTAACTTGTTATGTTTGGCCTCAGACTAGTTGGCAGAATTTTTAATTTACACTAGGTTTTTTGTGCAACGATTACGATTTTTTAGTAACCGTTTTAAGTAGTACACAGTTGTGGATACATAAGATATAGTTAATATCGCTATAATATTTCTACAGCTATGACCGTAGAATGTATTATACCTAGACGCACAATTTGCAGAAATCCAAAAATATTTCGCGCGCAAGGCGAGCCTTATGGCATTCCTTACAATGCGACGTAGCCAGCCACCCTATATTGAATCTGATTACCTTGATGTGAAGCCATGTCTACGACCCCAGAAGGACGAAAAACCTTCATGTTTCCTATCGATTCTTGCTTAAAATTAACTTTAATTAAGGTAAAAACATTAACACAACATTTTTACTTAATTATCCCGGAACATGTACGTCGTTTATTAATTTCGAAAGATAGGATAAGGAAGCGTTGGTTAACAAGAATTTTCATTTAAACCTTTACATTACACGTTAACATTCGGTTAATGATCATCCGCCTTCAAAAAGGCGCGCTTATCTGGCTCGCGTCAATTTCTCGACCCCCCATTAGTCGGAGATCGTTAACCCTACGCTACAGTTGGGATCAGTTATTATTTCAATTACTTCGGCAACAAAAGCTGGCAACTACTGCCGTTTTGTTTTATTTTCATCGTATTGACAGGAAGTACAGTCGGCGAGATAACAGTCAACCGACGGCAGAATAAAACGTGCAAATAATGCAGAGGCCGAATTTGGAACACCAAATTCCGAATACAAATATTTCATTCTATATAAGTATATCAGGTCGCCTGTCTTGATACACCAGCCTGACTATCGCGTTGTATGTGACAGCCTATCCAACGTTTTTAGCTTGTCCGAACGGAAATAATGCCGAAACGAAACTAGAAAGCCAAATTCAAATAGTCACTGCAACCGGCTGAGCAACGTTTTATCTAAATATTTATACATAAATTATGTAATGATACGTCTCTATTATTGTGATGGTATTCTATAAAAAGAGAAAACACGTTAACAACAAGCCATAAAGAAAAGTGTGTTGATACCTACACCGAAAAACGCATTACAACTTAATTTATACCTTGGATTAAGGCAAGAAAGTCGATAATTACATTATGTCTATGGGGTGGATACCGGTTTTTGTAGCTGAGTGTACAAAACATCATCACCTGTCAATATAATTAAAAAGACAGCATTTCACGGGCGATGCCAGATGAAAGAGCTTGTTAACCTGTCGGTGGGGGCTCATTATAACGATATTTTATCGTAACGAGGCTTGGATGTAAAGACCAACTAAATATAAGGCCCGTGCATTGTGTTACAAAGGTTAATATTTTGACACGACGTAAGTACATGGTGCGGTTAAGAAAATTGTTTCGAATTGAATTAATGAAGATTATGGCGGTAGAGGCCTACGTCCAGCAGTGGACGAATACGGGCTGATGATGATGATGATGATGATGATGGCGGTAGAGCTAGGGTAGAGCTGTTATTTTGATACTCGAGAAGCGAAGGATAGTTGCTCCCGATCTGTTCCCTTTACAATCATGTAGTTTATTTAAGTATCTGTTAAGTTCATAACACGTATTTTAGAAACCGAATGCCGGGAACCTTGTTACAAATCATATATTTTTTCCGCTAAATAGAATGTGTTTCTAGTCAGCAGAAAGAAAAGTTTTAAATAGGTATGTAGCCAAATGTCAACAAAGCATGTAAACAAAACAACAACTAACTTACTAACCTACTACTAAACTTACTAACCAACTAACAAACCCTAGCCTGATGGAAATCTCAATTAAATTCTAGATGGACCCCGTTCAATCTTGACTCTGAGGGTAGTGGTTACCCAAGCGAATCAGTTAGTCCAGTTGTTAGCTTATATGAACTTTTAAAACACGATTTTCTTCCTAGTAGCAGTTACTTAAATCAAGAGGTCAAACATAAGGCAGAGAATAGAGAAGACTCCACTCTCCTCCGCTCCACTGACAAGAGCTGAGCTCTTAAATGAGAGAGAAAGAGGAGTTACTTGATCATTTCTTAGCATCGCGGGCAAAAGTAAAAATTAATACATTTATCTCTTGATCGTGACGCACATTTGGATGCTATCATTAGTACTTATACATATAACTTATCTAAGTCCTAAGCCACGCGCTCGACCAAAGAGCATTAAGATGCTCTTAGAACTTGAAATTTAAATTAAATTCTAAAGGGTCAGTCAAGTTTCCCACCTCATCATTTTCATGATCTTATATTTGCATAATATCTTGAAGGGAAACGTTCTTGAGTTTTTTATGAAATTTCCAGTAGCGTTTTGCGGCAATACTTATGCTTGGTACTGGTACGGGCTCTTCTTATATATAAGACCTGAAAATATACTAACGAAATCTGAGTGTACATCTATGGCAAAGCTTTCTATGATTACAGGCATAATTTAAAGAGACCAAGATTCTCTGAGTTTGTTTCGACATTTCTTCTCAGAGGTCGTCAGATAGCAAATGGCGCCATCTAGTTGAAAAAATCGACATGTAAAAGTGTCTTTATAAGATCTATTTACAGAAATAAATATCATCATCATAATCTTATATAATAAAAATGAATCACTAAATGTGTTGCTAAGCGCAAAACTCGAGAACGGCTGAACCGATTTGGGTGATTTCTTCTCTATTGTGTTTGACGAAGTCTGAGGCAGGTTCTTATGGAGAGAAATACTTAACTTAAAAAATACGAGGCAAAACAAAAAAAAAAACAATTTTCTTCTCCCATACAAACTACTCTGTCCCTAGGTCAATCATTTGACGACAATCGAAACAAAATAAAGGCGCGTTAGGATTATCTTTGGTATGCCTATCAAGTTAATTAGAGGTTTCATGCCATTTATATTTCTAATATACGTGTTAGCGTTTTCTTGGTTGTCATTTTGTTTTAGAGAAATAGGGCACAACAAGGTCTGCCGGGACAGCTAGTGTTATAATAAGACCCATGGGTCATTTAGAGTTATCAATTTTTTTTATAAGATAGGTGGCAGACCGGTCGTCTGACCGTAAGCGATTACCGCCGCCCATGGACACCCACAACACAATAGGAGTCGCAAGTGCGTTGCTGGCCTTTTAAAAAGGTTTGGCCTCAGGGGGTACCTCACTCACTCGGAGAAACACAACGTAAGCGTTGTTTCACGCCGGTTTTCTGTAAGGCCGTGGTATCACTTCGGTCGAGGCGGCCCATTAGTGCCGAAGCATGGCTCTCCCGCGGTAAAAACATGTAATTATTTGTTTTAAAACAAATCATTTGTATACATAACATACATACATAACATACATGTTACTTTAATGGGTGTCACATTTCGGTGTTGATTGGTGTTTGTGATAAAATGGGACGATATTTAATTTTATGACACACCTGGCGTATGGTGGTAAAAATGAAATGTTTCAGCTGTAATCACTGTAATGACTTTGACATTTTTATTCAGCTTATATTTCCCACTGCTAGCATCAAGCTTCCCTCAGCCTTGGTGGGTTAAGGTCCAGATATAAGATAAGTCATATTTATGGCGAATGTTGCGAATCCCATGACTAGGTATATGGCAATTTAATGTACCTAAGTGCTGTTTAGTTGGTACGCGTCCGACATGCCGTCTCGGGGGTTGGCACACGATCTCGGAAAACAACACGCAAAAAGAGAGCGAGACCGCTTTTGGGCAAAAATAGTGTGGGACACCCTGCAACACGATGGACCAACGATTTGAAGAAGGTGGCTAGCAGCGGATGGGTGCGAGCTGTGGACCGGGATGGTTGGTGCTCTTTGGGGGAGATCTACATTCTGCAGTGGACGGCAATAGGATGATATGATGAAGTTTGCTTTCAAATCTAAACTCACTGAATAATAATTTTGTCTGGATAAATATTTGGTAACACGGTGGTACTATACATGTACAAAGCTCTAAATCCATGTGGAAGCAATAAGTGTAATATCAAGGATGGCTTGAACCACGGAATAGTGAAATAAGGTTGGAAAGACCCTCGCTGTTTGTATAGGGAACAGGGTCGCCACTTGACCGCTACCTACATATTTTAATTTTTTAACACATACCTACACTATAATATGTTTACAAATATTTCGCATACAACCAAATCACAAAACATAAACTGAAGGTAGCTATTGGTTGGCACACTAGCACTTTGCTCCCGTACTGAACTGTTCTGTGGCTTGAACAGTTCAATTATTTATTGCAGTTAAAACAGAACAAAGATTCAAAACCAGTTAACATTCCCGTGTAATGCAACCATAGCTCCTTATTCGACGCCTACACCTGGTACCCACTCAGAAGATATCATTTTAGGCCTTATCAGTAGAGTTCTGCCTCCCCAAAACACCTTTTTGTTATTTTAACATTAATTAGCTTGAATAGAAATTAGAAATTACGTAAATATCAGCGCTTCATGTACTTTAAGTATCTAGGTACTTCAATTTTACGATCTGATAACGTATAAATAGAAACATTGAGAGCTTTCATTATTTAATTGAAAAGCTTTATAATTATTAAGTTTGAGCATCCTTCTAGGTTTATTGTTGAATTGTTAGTTCGTTATTGTGAAATTCAGGTAATTGACATTTAAGTGTAAGTTACTTTACAAAATGAAATGTTATATTTAAAAGACCATCTCAGTAGTTTAGTGCTCCCGAGGGCGTCTTCTACGCTTGAGGCTCTGGGTTCTATTACTAAGAAAACACAATGAAAAAGAAAACCGATTTTAGTATTAAGAGGTGTATCAAAACCGATGGACAGACATAACGTCTGCTTTGTGTCTGTCCATCGGTTTAAAACCTACAATAAAATTGTAACAGGCCCAGGTCTAAACATTATAGATATCGAAGAAAAACTAATATGGGGGTCTAAATTAGATTTAATACCACTAACCCCTTCAGATCAAATAAAAAGTTAAGATGGAACTTTGCGAACAAAGAAGTGAGGACGGCTAAAACTACGCCTAGCCGTGTACAACCCACAATTACATGCACAAATGTTTTTTTTTTATGGGATAACTCGGCAAACGAGCAGGCGAGCTACCTGATGGTAGTAGTCATCGCCGCCTATGGACATCTGCAAAACCAAAGGACTTGCAGATGCGTTGCCGAGCCTATTTAGGGAAAGGGAGGGGAAGGAGAAAAGGAGAAGGAAGGGGATTGGGGGAGGAATTGGGCCTCCGGCCCTCTCGCTCACCGAACGAAACGCAGTAACGAAACGCTACTTCTCGGACGTCGGTCTTCTGCGAGAGTGTGGTACTTCCCCGGTCAAGCCGGCGCATTCATGCTGCGATCAGCGTGGCCCTACCACAAAAAAATATAATGTTATGTATTAGTTAACTACGCCATATCTTGTCAGTCGATCTTTCGATAGCTCGATAGCTCGACTAACAAGATAAGGCGAAGTTTCGGTATTAAATAAATCATTAATAAAATCTTCGGGGATAGCTCAGATCAAATAAAAATATTTGATCTGAGCTAATCCCAAAGTTTTTTTTTAAAAAAAAGCTTAAGTACCTACTAGCAATGTGGGTCGCACATTACTAGTATTCTTGTTAACCTTTCGTGTTAAGCTAAATGCTTGTCGCATCGCAAGTCCGACGCCCTTAGGCTGCCGCCGCTTCATAATAACTAAATGATCTATAACACGTTTCACATAAACACAGCTATGCGCGGACACACATAATACAGCACAATTAAGCAGCAGATAGAAGATCCTCCTTTTTTGAAGTTGGTTAAAAAGATTGACATGTACAGAAATGGCTATTAATCTTTCCAGTCAGGAATAAAGGGCGTATTTACATCATGGAAGCGATGTTTGTTTTAAACAATGATATATTACGACGTTCAACCCAAATCCGTTGTACATTCATCATTCTACATCATACGGAACAGTGATAAAACTCAAAATTTGAATTATTACTCGCATTCCTAAAATAAAGATATAATTCTCAATGGTTGGTGGTTGACTCAATCGAAAAAAAAAAGATAAAGCGTGAATAAGATACAGAAATCGAATCAAATCATTTATTTGGCTGAATATTAGGTAATACATCCATATAAAAAAATTTCAGAATATGAATGTCAAGCAGCAGTACTTATATGCATAGTGTTGCGTTTCGTATGGTGAGCGTGGAGCACTGAAGGCCCACTTCCTCCCTCAGTCCCCTTCTTTCTTCTTTTCTCCTTCCCCTCCCTTTTCCTTAAATAGGTTCGGCAACGCATCTGCAACACCTTTGGTATTGCAAATGTCCATGAGCGGCGATGACTTCTTACCGTGGCTGGCCTGCTCGTTTGCCGAGTTATTCCATAAAAAAAGAAGTATACAGGGCGTCTTTGATCATTGTCCAAGACCTATAACTCTTTACTGGACAGAGAAAGAACGAAAGAACTCACGCTCAAGAATCGCGCTTGCATTAGAGAAATGATTGCAAGCGCTATTAAGAATGAAGAATTTATATGCATGCTGTCCGACGCAAATACGCGCTCTATGTCTTATTAATACTCTCGAAGATGTTGACGTTACGATGCGAAGTGGGATGATAAACTTTCACTGCGACCCATAGAGTGTTGATACATTTTGTTAGTAGGTATGTAGGTACCACACTTTATTGTTTTAACATTTCAACTAAAACTGTATGCTTTGTTTAACTCGAATTCCGAAACGGTGTTGAATGCTGATGCAATGTGCTCTCATAAGTACACACGGCTACACATCAAGCTATACAAAACCTGTATAGGCTGGTCTTGAATTGTACGGAGAGCCTTTATAATGGGAGGTCAGTGTAGCTGGATTTGTATAGCTTGATGTGTAGCCGTGCGTACTACGTACCTGTAAAAATACTGTTGGGCTTAAAAAGGAACAGGATGGGATAAAATTTCACAAACGCACCACATTTGGACACAAAAATGGCTGATCGCGGCTTCTAGCTTATTTATACTTATTCTATGCCTATAATTAATCTATGCCTAAACTGGAATTTTGTGTCACAGAATTTTGTGATCAAGGGTTCAACAAGTCACAATGGCACACCACAGGAGTCTCATGATTCAACCCAGAAGATCAACGGCCAAAATTAACATTCCACTTTTAAAGCATTTATTGTATAAACGACTTGGATCTTCGGAGATGGATTGCCGGCGGGTCCAGATCTACAGATAAAAAGATTTGTAATTTATACGGTACATTACGCTTCGGATTTTAGACGAAGTTTCGACGGAAGCGGAGTGAACGATCTCTTTACTTAGTTGTTTTAGTATCTACTCGAACATTTTTTTTTCAGAACTGTCCTTTTAAATTAGGGTTAGCGAATGTGGATAGTTTATTGGATGAATACCGTTTACTATAAAAATAGTTCTGAAGCTTACACGAAGGATTAAGCTGAGGGACACCTCGCCCATATGTTTAGATCCCATGTACCTAATAGGGGGCGAATCAACTGTCATTAATTAGTTATTTAATTCTTTATGCACAGACAGTATAGAGGCGGACACAATGCCTAACATTAACCGGGCACAAATCCAGAACCTGAGCTGCTACTGATAATTTAATCACCAAATAACCATTTGCTCGAACTGGGAATGGAGCCCTCTTCATCTCTAGCCTAGCAATCTCGCTTACGACCACATCAACTTTGGATTCATAAATGATCGAACTCATTGATGTACCTACCAATTACGTAAGTCGAGATATGCTGTGGATTGGAAAAAATATATATCCTAAATAAATAGAACTAAATAACCAGTCATGCCCAGATAAACGAGTATAAGTAGGTACTTAAATACTATTTTAGTCCTTGCGTTTTCGTTTACCTAAACAATTACAAAACCTATTTTAGTTCAGTTAATAAAAACTATTGTTTCGACTTTCAAATTATTTTGTCTGAGTGATATTTACAAAACTATTCTCAAGGGTTGGCGTCAGTAAAAGGGTGACAAAGCAAACTTGGGTATTTTAAGTACTTAAATTCAGTTATTCCGTCGACCTTTTGTTCTGAGAAATCTACCTACAGCTGTTTTGTTTGTTAGGTAATTTTATTCGTGTGAGAACCGACAGTAAACTTTAAAAATTTTACGATTAGATAAGTAATTAAGTTTTCACTTTTTTTTATTGTGGTAGAGCCATGCTGTTTGCAGCATGAATGGGCTGGCTTGACCGGGGAAGTACCACACTCTCCCAGAAGACCGACGAACTCGGTCGCCGGTCTTCTGCGGGAGTAGCGTTTTGCTACTGCGCTCTTTGGTGAGCGAGAGGGCTGGATGTCCAATTCCTCCCTCAATCCCTCTTCCTTTTTCTTTTCCTTCCCCTCCGACCATGACAGGATTTGGTCCCGTGTTCTCTGAACCCCTTTAAAGGGCGAGACCTCGTCTCACATCCCGGTCAAAGGTACGCGTCATTTTCCTCAGCCTGGAAACCGAATACTGAACCTTTAGCGTAGCAGTCACGTTAACCTTCATACTACTAAGGCAGTTTCATTGTAAATTAACCAATATTAACCGGGCACAAATCCAGACTCCGAGCTGCTACTAAGAATTTCATACAAAAAAACAATAACACATTGCTCGACCTTGAGATTGAACCCAGGACCTCTAGCGTAGCAGCCGCGCTTAGGACCACTAGACTAACGGGGCAGTTTCTCAAACTCTTTTATCTTGCCAAAAAAAACGAACAATACGGTGCCTTTTAAACTGTAGCATTTAGTTATTTTCGTGACCCAATGGTGAAGACCACCAGTCGTGATAAACGAGGCAGTGAGCCGACACGTCGATAACGTGTGACAGTAATTTATTGCGTAATAAGACATTTTTTTCGTGGCAACACTTTTCCCTTTCGTTGCGTGACGACTACGGCCCCAGTCGTGACGTCACGCACAACAATTCTTTGTCATTGTATCTATTATTTTCTTATTGTAATGTAACAGCTCAATTTTCGTTTCAATTATTGATCGTCTGTCCTTCTCTTATCAAAATATTGTTTTTCTGTTTGAGTGCTCTATACATTTTATTTGGGTTTATACTGGTATTGGTTATCTTCTTTTGTATTTGGTGAAATCTATTCAAAAAGTAAATGGTGACTTTTATTAAAATAAAATATAGGTATCTATAGGCCGACCGTTTAACTCGCGTATCGCCTGCGCGGTAAGAAGGGAGCGGGGGCGGGTAACGCTACACACGGAGTCAATAATCCAAAGATTTATCTCGAGATAGACATTGTTGGTAAAGAATAAAATAATAAGTATCTTTTTTAAGTATCCCTACTAGTAGTAGTACTCCCTTCTTACGGCGCAGGCGATACGCGAGTTAAACGGTCGGCTTATAGTTTGAGTTTATGAGATTTAAAACGAAGGAGGAATATAAATAATATACAAGCAATGATAGGTAAAAGTCGTAGGTCTTGAGTTCGAATCGAAGGCATTCACCTCATGACTTTTCATAATCATAGTGTAATCTATTACTTAATAGGAGGAAGACAGGGTGAAATGGCGCACGCTAGGAGAGGCCTACGTCCAGCAGTGGACTAGTATAGGCTGATGATGATTACTTAATAAATATTTTATCATCACTTATAACAGTAAAGTAAAACAATCGTGAGGAAACCTGCAAGCCTGAGAGAGTTTCTCGACGACGTGTGAAGTCTGCCAACCCGCAGTAGGCTAGCGCGGTGGACTATAGCCTTATCCCTCTCATTTTGAGTCCCGTACCCAGAAATGGGACGATGTAATTGGTTGATGATGATGATGAATTAATTTATCATCGCTTAACACGGTGAAGGAAAACATCATGTGGAAATCTGCATGCCTGAGAGGGTTTCTTGACGGCGTGTGACATCTGCACTAAAAGCCTAATTCCTCTCGTTCTGAGAGGGGACCCTTGCCCAGCAGTGGGACAATGGAACGGGTTGATGTTGATGATGAATTAATAATTATCAATCGGTTAATACGGTGAAGGAAAACAACATCGTGATGAAACACACGACACATCATCTGCTTACTAATAAAAACCTTTCGCTACAGAATTAATTCCAGAAACCTTTTTCTTTTTATGTAATTTATTTATTCTTAAAGGATTAGCTAGCTTTCTTCAGTTCCATTAGGGAAATATCTAATTCTCTTAGGCCTATTGCCATCTATGATTAGCGTTTGGGTAATGTAGGTAATATGGAGTTAAATAAAATTGTATAGGTACCTACTAGTACCTACTGTGGTACTCAAGATACCGGAAAACAAGAACGTAACGACTTCTGGCTTATAAGTCTAGTGGTCCTAGCGTGACTGCTACGCTAAAGGTCCTGGATTCGATTCCCTGGTTAAACGAAGTGTTATTGGGTTTTTCTATTGGAGTCTGGTTTTGAGCCCAGCAATAGGCTCGCCTCCTATTTCATGGAACCTAAACATACAGACGAACTGTATAGGTTCCACTTCTGCCTAACTCTTCCGGCGATATATGCGTGATGGTATGAAGAACGTAACGGCATCTTAGTATCCATAAATACTATGAAATGCCACCATTTTACGAAATAGTTACTTAACTATGATCATTTCTAAGATGTGGCCACTACTTATAAGTCATTCATTATCCTCGTAACCTTTTCCCAATCATGTTCGATCGGCTTTTAGTCTAATAGTCGGACTTTCAGTATTTTACACGAAGTGACTGCCTCGTTGGTCTAGTGGTCCCATTAGTGACTGCTACGCTAGAGGTCTTGGGTTCGATCCCCAGGTCGAGCAAAGTGTTATTGGGTTTTTCTATGAAATTCTCAGTAGCAGCTCGGAGTCTGGATTTGTGCCCGGTGAATGCCAATAGGCTCGCCCCCTATTACATGGGACCTAAAACATACCGGCGAACTGTGGGTGTACATTAAGTACACCTCTGCCTAACCCTTCGGGGAATACAGGCGTGATGGTATGTTATGTTATGTGACTGCCATCAGAGCTTCAGCTACCTAATTGAATTGTGGTCGGTTGTCAGCTTTTTTGGCCTTCTGACTGCCACTAACGGTTGTCATAGGTGTTCGTATGACCGGAACCAACCGGCTTTACGTGCTCGGAAGAGTCTCGATGTGTTTAGAATGGTCACCCATCGACGGACTGACCGCAGCAGAACCACCTGGCTTAACCTTTCAGATCTGTTGATTAACGCAGTATTTGAGTATATTATTAAAAATTAAAAAAAAACCCCGACAACTGCCGATTATTCTCGACCGATTCTCAGCAAACATACTTGGCTAAGAACCCTCGAATTTCACCTTTTAAACAAACTATCGAAATCGGCTTATCCGTTCTGGAGCTAAGATGCCACAGACAGACACACACACACACAGACACGTCAAACTTATAACACCCCATGGTTTTTGTTTTATCACACTTAAATTGAATTTTGTGCTTAGGAAAAATAGATTGCATTTCTATGAATAGAAGCAAATCTCTCTAGGAGGTCGTAAAAATCTCTACTTACAGTACTACTTAGGTACTTCTACTTAGGTATACTTACTTAGAACAGGATTCTTATCGACTCTGGTTTAATAAGTAAGGATTTCAATTAGGTTCTAGCTATACAACTATAGGAATGTATTTTGCAATTCAATCTCCTCAATAAATATATATGAGTTGCAACTAAGTATGATTGCAATATGCATTGCAAAGTGCGTATGTGGTCTCTAGCATCCTCTATACACTTAAGAATTAATATAAATTTGTTTACGTTTAACAAAGCAAGTTTCATAAACAGGATTATCTACTGTATTCCTGTTTTTAGATTAGATGTTGTCAATGTGCATCTAAGTCTTTCATAATAATAATAATAAGGTCTTATGTTTCCATATGATCTGTACTGATCTTATCTACCCTGCATACTTTCGTCCGCGGAAAAGGTAAATCTTCTGCCCAAACTAGAAATACAAACGCCGAGCAAAAATTCGGAAATCTGCTTTAGTTATTTGTGCCCATTCTCACAAGCATTGTTTAATATAAATAGTTTATGTGATAAATATCTAAAGTTTATTATAACTTACTAATATTTAATAAATACTTATACAATTTTTTAGTTTTATTTCAAGTACCTTTAGAACCTTGATCCTTTGTCATGAAAATGTGATAAAGACGATCATTTAACAAAAAAAACAAAATAAAAAGAATTTGGCGCCCAACATGAAACGATCGGCCTGCACTATTTAAGTATATTTTAGTAAAAAAGATCTTCTGGTGAGTATACGCAGCCACTAAAAATGGCCGTGACTAATACTGACACCTGGCTGCACTTGCACCTAAAATAAAAACCTGTTCAACTCATTACAAACTATTATTAAAAAGTAATGTGGCACCGGAAATAATAAAACTTAGGAGATACGCATCTGATCAATTTAAAGAGCCATAAATATGTCCGATAAGTAATTAGAGCGCGTTTGTACTGATGTAACGTTTGTGACGGGTCGGTAATTGAATTACTGATTTGTAGTGGATAGTGTGCCGCCGGCCTAAGGGTGGTCGTATTCCGGCATTTCAACTTTCTTATTATCTTGATGTTTAAAGTACTAACTTGATTCCCTCATTGGCCCAGTGGTCCTCAACGATACGCTACGCTGGAGTTGCTGATTTTGATTCACACGTCGAGCAAAGTGTTTTAGGGGTTGTGTATGAAATTCTCTGTAGCAGCTCGGAGTTTGGATAATTGCCCGGTAAATGGCAATAGGCTTACCCCCTTAGGTATATGTGGGACCTAAACATACGGGCGAACAGTGGGTGTATTTTGGTGCACCTCTACGAGAATAAAATCTAGATTTTTTGTTCTTGTGCCTCAAAGACTATTGCGGTTATAATTCTCTTTGTTGTGCCTCGACCTAACCCTTTGCAGAATACAGGTATGTCTAGTTGCGAACCGTAAGTTATTTTTTAATTAACTACAAGAGTGTGTATATAGAGCCCGACGAAAATCTTGAGCAAAGATAGAAAGAGATGGGTAGCACAAGGTGCGGTATTTCATATTACGGAGTACAAGCCGTCCCTTTCATTAATTTTTAAGATAATATTAGAATATTTAGATGTTTAGTGCCGTTTAGTATTTTATATAAATTGTTGCATGTATGGATGATCAACATTTGACTTGTTTCATCATTGTTGATATCTTTTGTTATGTTCGTAATTATCAGAACAAGTTTTGTATCAAAGAATTCTTTGTTTAAACCAAACGGAAAAGTTGGAAAATTGCATGGAAAATTTACGCAGCACGAGTAATTTTGTAAATTAATAAAAACTTGTTATTTAAGTAGTAAGTTCATAATTATACTAAGTACTTACTAGTTAAAAAAACCCAATTCGTGCACATTGTATTCAGAACTGGTAGTGATTAGTGATGAGTACTGTTACTGAGGTAGATATAAAGGTACTTACTTCTTTATCTACTTCCTAGTTTATTAGCAGATTACAAAGTAGATAGTTGTGCAATCTCTAGGTACCACATAAATAGCACTTAGATACTGGTCTTCAGAGTACCTATCGATTATTTAAAACTAACGGTGCCTCGCAGTTTCACCTTCATTTATGTATAGTTATTATTTTTTTGCGAATTTTCGCATGTTTTTAGTTTTCTGCGATTTGGGGCGGCGGCGACAAATCCAACAAATCATAAAAATCCAGTCGTTCTTGAGTTACCAATGGTATACTTAAGTAACCCAACTTTGTTTTATACCCCTTATTCCCCATATCAGGATACCATCAAATACAAACTCATCCTTTGAGGAATACCTACAGGCTATCTTCAATTAGGCCCCGAAGGATTATCAAATAAGGAATTATATTAATAAGGTAAGGCAGAGGTATACTAATGTACAGCCACAGATCGCCGGTATATTTAAGTCCCACGTAATAGAGGGCGAATTTGTTGCCATTGAACAGGGCACAAACCCAAATTCCGAGCTGCTACTGTTTTATTCATATTACTTTATTAAAACGATCGCCTATTATTGAGATACTTAATCTTCCACCTCTTGGCATTTCATTGCAGTGTAGAGATAAAATATGTATTTTTATCTCAATGGCATTTGATCTTATCTGACGTCTACCTGTACCCCGCAATTTAACTAGCTTGCTCGACTCGTAAATATCTGTAGCGTAATTTTAAATGAATATTAGGTACAACCTTTTTCAGAATTTCGATTCAGAATTGGTCTATCAATTGCGAAAATAATATGTTTTCAAATTCGACTGATATACATCTTGTTCCAAAGATTAGCACGATCAAACAAAAAGCAAACCAACCAAATCTATTTTACCATAACTTACCGAAAATCTTTTGGCATTTTACAGCTATGTTTACAACTTGTAGATATGTCAGCTACCAAAGTATACTTCAGTATACTTTGTATCTAAATTACCAGTTATAAGCGTAATTTCTCCACTTAAGATCAAGAATTCCAAACAGTGAAGGTTAACACACGAAACACAGCTTGGAACCGTAATTCTAGGTTCATTTGTAAACATATGTTACTGCAAAATGCAACAAGTAAGTACTTATAGTAAAACTTATAGATAGGAACAGAAATGAACCGGCGCCACGGAGCCGGCTTGTTCGTTTAAGAATATGTAGGTACTTATATTAACCTATACCTATCAAGAAAATATTCCCGTCTGCCGTCTAGACTAGAGCTGGCCAATGACCAGCATAAGTTAAACCTTTGTGGCGGCGCTAGTATCTAGGCCATCCGAAAATTCTACGTGGAATATCGAATATTTAAATTTAGTTCAGCATTTTGCCGCCTGTCAATATACACTGGGCAACGTGCAGTAATTTCTATACCGACAGAACCTAATTAAAGCTGGTATTAATATGTACTAAATATTTAGTTCTAAATGTACGAGCTTGTAAAGCTTATAGTTCATGAGATGTTTGAAGTATTTATGCATGATGTATGTGTAGAGCGTCTCATTCTGACAGTTGTGCATAAATATGATGTGTTGCTAACGTAATATGGGTAGGCGTTATAAAAAAATGGTATCTTAGTTTATAACATGTTGAATACGGCAGGCTGAGTGGGAGTATCAACATTTAACTATAAAGCATTAAATTGAAATAATTTTATTGTATCTAAAAGTATATAAATATTTGCTGTCTTTTTGTTTTACATGCGAACTACCTTAAATACTGTTTGTATGCGTATCACGCTAAACCGATTTTACGAAATTGGAATCGTTTTTCACAGCTGCATTACAGGAATCTGGTTCACTAGGACGGTAGAGGTTTTATCTTGAAATGCGACATGGAATCCGAGATATAGGGACCTATCTGAAAGATAGGTATAAGGCCTGTTGATGATGATTGATACAGGTCGTTTCATTTTGAAATAAATTTACTTATTCCCGCTTTGAAATAAAGACACTTCAAAAATGTAAGTGTAATGCCCTATTCGTCATTGGTCATCTATTTTGACGTAGTCCGTTGTAAGTGGATCATTATGAGACAATCTTGTCTAAATGAGCCATAGAGATCCCTATCTGATAAATGATGATCCCCGAAATGATACATGCGGGTTTCAGAAAAAGACTGTCAGTGCTGTATGTAGGTGCACCACAGTTTTCAATCCAGCCGTGCCCTTCACAGAACAATAAAATAATTAGGTACTAGGCTGGACTGCCGTGTCATGACAAAATACTGTAACTTAAGTTACTTTTTAACTAAAATTACAGTGTTTTGTCATGACACGGCAGTGGATTCCTTGCACAAATATTAGCTTATGTTGCAGTTGGGCTTATTGTAAATTCATGTTCTTTGTGTTTTCATATAAGTATTACCTAGGTAGATTATGTACCTATTACTGCATTGTATGTACTGTATAGCTAAAATAATTTATGTATACGCTCGTAGCAAGTAACACACATTACACAGATATAGCACCACGAAAATTGCCCCTGTACAACGCCTGTTAGGGCAAATCACGGAGGAGAGAAAAAACCTCCGTGGGGCAAATCCTTGGGGAGACTAATAAAGAGTTCCCTCTTGAGTCTTGAAAAGGCTGGAGACCTATCCCATCCTACGTAGTTTAAGTATCTAGTGTACCTAGTCCACACATAACTCTATTATTTTTTTGTCATTAACACTGTCAGGTGTACAAGTGCGGCCATCTGTTAAAGTTTTTATGAACCACATGAATGTAATTACAATTCACAAAACCTAATCATCAAAAGTATTTTATACCAGTATCTGTGTAAAGCTATAGATTCTACCATGAAAATAAATATAATTTAATAATTCTGTTTGTTTTTATTTATGTTGTATTAGTCTAGTAAATTTAAAAAATGTACTCATATCGACATCTTACGGTACGCATAATAAGTTTTACGCCGCGTAACTACTGCCATCTATTTGTGCTGTCGGTTAAGTGTTTTATGACACGTAAGTTTGTTTGTCTGTAGCGTAGCCAATTCGCGATTGGTGTTAATATTATTGGAACAATTTTTGACCAATGAAGCGTCGAATATTATTGAGGTTGACAATAATATCAAATCGTCTAAAAAATTAGAACCAACTTCTGTACAAACTTCGTTTTTCGTTTTTGATCTCGTGTTTCTACTGTGCAAGTTCACGATAACAAAGTGCATATTTATGTGTAGTGCATTGTAAAATGACCTAAATTGTGATTAGTGAAACTTATTTGTGGTGTACTATCAAATAAACCAAAAGGATATCGTGGAAAGCGATATGATACTCTCCTTGGCAGTGTTCTGAGATTGTGTTCATATCGCGAAGTTTCATAATAGTGTCTATGATAAAAGCCGAGATGTCTTTAAAACCAGCTAATCAGAAAAGGAGGTATGTTTCTATAATTATTTGGGTGTTTTGTATAACATAACCTATGTCATAAGTTCAATGGATTATTAAATTACGTTCGTAATGCATGTTATCTGAGTTTTCCTGTTGCTTGATTGGGAAGTGTCACCATAACTTTCTCTTTATTATTTGAGTATTTGAGCAGATTATATCACACAGAGAAGTTACGCAGACCTTGTGAAGATTATTTTATGGTTCTAAACATTACTTGGGAGCTAAATGGTCGGCGCAGGTACCAATTCTAACGGGACCTTTGTATACCATTCTAATCTTCGGTTTCTTTTGCCTATACTTGTTTGTGTTTCATTTCCTGTGATTATTTGAAGGTTAATGATAAAAATTGACTTTATAGTAAACAAATTAGTCTGATTATACTAACTAATATAGGTACCAAAGTTATTTCCACATAGCGATTATCTGTAATTTCCAGGATGAGCCATAACAAAATATTTGGTGGATTTGATAACATGATAACCTTTGCCTGTTGGATGAAAGATTAAAAAGTTTAGCATACCTAAATTTGTACTAGCAACACAAAGGAATGAGTAACAAAGATAGTGCCTAAATTGATTTCTATAGTTCTAATATAATGTCTTACTAAATACTCATGTTTCTACTCGGTTCAACTAGTTCGAAGAACTTTTTATAACAGAAAATGTGTGCGTTTTTGATGATTTCTTTATTGCATCATCATGTACTGTTAACATTGCATGTGTAATGCCTATGATAAAAATTTTAATTTTCAGTGTTGTCAAGTGAATATTGTGGCCGAATTAAATTTTATTAATTGTCAACATCAATTTATGAAAATAGGATTTGGTGGCCGAGTATAATTATGTTACATTTAAATTTGAATAGTTTTGAATAATTTAATAATGATTCCACTTTTAATGATAATATTAGTCTCAAGGCTTGCATGCATTAATTAATTAATGTTTTTTATCAAGTACCTATAACAACTGACAACTTGTATTGCAACATGACCTAACAAGTGAACAAAAAATCAATGTTACAATGAACTCAAATTACTAATTTTTACCTTCACAATAGAGAAAAATCCATTATTTTCAGGCTTCGAGTATGTGCAATATGAGTTGACTTAAAAAAGTTTTAAAATTTCCGTAGCTATGATGCAGTGGAACTCGCTGTAATTTAATCAATATTTATTCGTCAGTATATCAATAATGGCTAACATACCATCACACGCACTGCATTCCCGAAAGGGTAAGGCAGACATGGGCTAATGTACAGTTGCCAGCACATCAGATAATACAAAACTGTAAAATTTCTCCAAATGATTTTGAACCCTAAAATGTAGGTGATTAAGTTCAAAATCAACTGAGAATATTTGTCGTAACTTGATGTGCTAGCGACAGTACACCCACAGTTCGCTGGTATGTTTAGATCTTATGTAATAAAAAGTAAGCCTATTGCTATGTACTGGGCACAAATCCAAACTCAGAGCTGCTACTGAGAATTAGATAGAAAAACCCAATTACACTTTGTCTGCCCTGGGAATCGAACTCAAAAAACTCGAAGTGTACCAATTGCGCTTGAAACCACAAGACAGTATTACTTTTAGAATGAGGCACCATTACCACAGTATTCTTATAACATACCATCACGCCTGTATTCCCCGATGGGTTAGGCAGAGGTGTACTAATGTACACCCACATTTCGCCGGTATGTTTAGGTCCCATGTAATAGGGGGCGAGCCTATTGCCATTAACCAGGCACAAATCCAGACTCCGAGCTGCTACTGGGAATTTCATAGAAAAACCCAATAACACTTTGCTCGACCTGGGAATCGAACCCGTCCTGGGTTCGATTCCCAGGTCGAGCAAAGCGTAGTAGTCGCGCTTGGGACCACTAGACTAACGAGGCAGTCAGTATTCTTATCTATATTCTTATATTGTGGTGGGTATTACCTTCATAGGATCTAAAATATACCTACTATAAAAAAAGACTGGAGTCGAGACTAAAATTAAAAGAAGGTTCATAATAGAGAAGTGGTAACCTACCACCATGATTAATTTACCACATAAACTTTTACCAACTTTGTTTTGCATTACATACATCTAAGTTGCAATTTCTACATCCTTATTTATTTTTAGTGTTCCGTACCTAGTAAATAATTGTCAAAAAAAAAAATGTCATCATCATATCAGACTATTGCCTTCACTGCTGTGAATGTAGGCCTCCCCAAAGAGCGCCAACCATCCCGGACTTGGGCAGCTCGCATCCATTCGCTGCTCGCCAACTTCTTCAAATCTTTAGTCTATCGTGTCGCAGAGCGTCCCACACTACGCTTAAAAAAATAGACGCAAAAATAAATTTAGATAATTTCATTCATGAACTGCTAAGTAGGTTCATTGAATTTTAGTCATTCTAGTAGTTAGTCACTGGCAATTTCTAAATTCTTTTAGAATATTTTGTAATAACAAGTGAATCACTATTATAGTCAAGAGTTCGGTAAAATGCTGTATCAATTAAAACGGGTTTCATGTTTAGGCTGAGTGACTGCTAAGACATTTAATATTAATTACTTGCGATAGACGGGACACCACTACCAGAAACAAGTTTAAGTAATCTATTATTTTATGCTGGCTGGAAACATTGCTTCGTCGAAGTAGCTCTGTCTCTTTCGTAATATTTGAGCCTGACAAAGAAAGAAAACCAATCAAACCGGGATTCAAGAGGACTGGCAGACTTCACACGCCGTCAAGATAATTCTCAACCGTACAGGTTTGACGATGAATTCTTTCATCGTTCAAGCGCGTGATAAATAATTATGAACACGCACATGACTTCGAAAATTTAGAGGTGCGTGCCTTGGATTTGCACTCGAGATCTTTGACTCAGTAGTCCAATTGTTATGTCATTATGCTATCATCATCATGATCTTATACTAGTCCACTGCTGGATGCTGGCCACCCCTAGTGTGCGCCATTTCACCCTGCCCTCCGGTTTTTGCATAATTTTAGTATGTTTAAATTAGAAGTGTATTATGACGGCATTCATTTGCGCTTTATTATTTAGAACTAATGGATCTGATTACACAATTTTATTATAAATTGATGTAGAGCACATTTATTTAAATAATTGACTATCTTGGATTACATGGGCAGTCATGTGCAAAAATAGGTTTAATACCACCAATTAAAGAAAGAGTATGAGAACTAGAGCAAACTCTTTGATTCCCTTATGTAATATCATAAGTAGGTCTAAGGATAGGTCAAGAGCCTCTCTACAATGATATAATGTAGGTAATTGTGACGATAAATCATTGTTATTATTATTCTCTGACATCAAATTCCACATAAGCGTTGAAAAAACTACCCTTCCACAGAATATCGACGTCAAGTAGCAGTATGCATACTGTTGCGTTTCGTACGGTGAGTGTTCCTTCTTCTTTTCTCCTTCCACTCCCTTTTCCTTAAATAGTTTCGGCAACGCATCTGCGTTCCGGCAACTCCTTTGGTTTTTCAGATGTCCATCGGCGGCGATGATTACTTACCATCAGGTAGCACGCCTGCTCATTTGCCGAGATATCCCATAATAAAAATCAAGTGACGTGTATACTGCAATGAACCCCGCGTTGGGCGCCAGTTAAGGTTTGAGATGTACTCCATCGATAATCCCCCAATCCGGTAGTCCAAGATTCCGATGCTAAAGATGATCGCTTAGATACTTAATGCCTGTAGGTGTTTACTCCAGAAAAGGAAATCTTGAGTAGGCGTCATTAGGGTTTAAGGAAATAAAATGTCCTGAAACGTACCTTATGTATTTCCTTGGGAGTTTGTAGGAAATGAAACCTTCCTGCTTCCGACAATGTACGGATATGTAAAACACTTAAAAAGCTTGCGTTATTACAAAATTAACAACATTATACAATACTATAAATAATCAAATCTGTATTTCCTGAAAGTTTAAGTTGAATATTGAAAGATAAATTAAGGGACGTAGATTTACCGTAAAGATAATAAGTAGTATTTCCTCGCCTTTATTTCCATGTTATGGGCCGGCCCTATGTAACAGGGATCGAGCCTTATATCATTAACCAGACCCAAATCGAAATTTCTAGCTGCTAACTACTGAGAATTGGCAGGAGAAAGCGATAGACAGGAGCACATGGAATGGTATGGGGGAGACCTTTGCCCAGCAGTGGGACAGTATAGGTTAAAAAATAATCTACTGAGAATTTCATAGAAAAACCCAATAACACTTTCGCTTGACCTGGAAATCGGAGCTCAAGCGTAACAGTCGCGATCACGACTACTTACTAGACTAATTTGGCAGAACATTATTTACTAATGCTAAGTCGTTATTACTTTTTATGTATTTAAATACCTGTCATTATTTTAGAAACATAACAGTATTCGAGCGGACTACCACTTCAATACTGTTCAATACTATGATGATATCAGGACATTACTTAAATAGGTTATTACATATTTTTTTTCATATTCCTGCAATAACAGATTCGTTATAAAACAGGTTTTTATATTATCTTAATGGTATAATAATTGTTTATAACGTCGTATAAGTAATTATTATTCAAGTACTTACATGTAAGTAATTCTTCATCGTTAATTAACTAGTAATTAAATAATGATCGATATAAAAACATACTTTTGTAATAAATTATAAGTTTCAAATTTCGAATCAATCAGAGTTCGGGAAGTTATTTTTAGTTTATTCTTTTTATCAACAAAAAGCGGCGATAGCCTAATGAAATGATATTTAATGGCTAGGGCATCAGACTTGCAATCATGTGGTTGCTGGTTTGAAGCCCATCCATTGTAGTAGGTACCGACGTGAACGGACTCGTTATACAAGTATTTAGTTTAGTACGAAGGGTTAACAAGTACACTAGATGTGCGACCATACATTGCTAGTACTTAAGCTTTAAAAAAGAAACTAGAATAGTGGTGATAATCTCCAAACAGCTGTGCAGATTTTCCTGAAACATCGCTAAGAATACTCTTGGTTAACCAACCTTTTAACAATAAAAACTAAATCAAAATCGGTTCATCCGTTCAAAAGCTATGATGCGGACATACACGGACAGATAACACCCCTCTTTTCTCTTCGGGGTTTAAAAACAGACAATTATCGCCAACTTTAATGTCCATTTCAAATCTTTATCCTGTCTGAATTTTAATGTCTTAATAGGATCTCATGTAATATGTCTTTCCTTTAAAAACCAGCTACAAAGTAACAATTTACTTCAGTCAGTTTGCAAGAATTGAGATAAATTATCTTTTCGGCGAAATCGTTTACTCTCTTTCTAGGTCATCGGCTATACAGGTTTATCTCTGGAATGTTTTGGTATTAGTTTTCCGCAAGAGCTAAAATGCGCTGCATATTCTTATTTTAATTTTACAGTTGACTCGAAAAACTTTTAGGCCGTTCCGAACTGCCGTCCATGTAAAATTACTGTACCTATATGTTTTTATCGTATTTGGTAAGGTTAATCACGAATGCGAAACATGACCCCAACCGTCTTACACAAAAAAATATATCAATATTTAACACTTATTAACAACTTGCTGATAATTTTAGACGCGCAGTTATTTCAAATGTTTTATTTATCGAAACTGGGGTCCTGCATAAAAGGACACATCGCCGATGTCAAAAACCGCCATTCCAGTAAGTCAGCAGTTTGTGAACATACACTTGACAAGGCCCAGCACTACATCAGATTTGATAAACCACAAGTCCTTGCAAAAGAAAACCGATTCCTACCTAGGATGATTCGTGAGGCTATTGAAATTAAAAAACATCTAAATAGAGAAGATGGTTGGGTCTTACCATCTGCTTGGAACCCCATTATAGATTCCATTAAATCCAAGCACAATACTGTGAAACCGAAGGATACGCTGAGCTCGTTCTGCGTGCCCGGATCAAATAATAATTACAATTGAAACAAATTTTAGGGCAGCTGTTGGTAATTTTGACATTTATATGTCGACCAACACTTCAATCCAGCCGTGGCCATGGATGCTGTAAAGGATCTGAATCTTCGGGAATTACATAATATCAATACAACGCGATAAAATCCGTAAACATGAGTTTTATTTCAATGTCTAGTATTCGCGAAGTGTTAGAAACCAGTAAGCTAAATATTTTTTAACTTAAATTACAAGTGTGATAATTTATGCCGTTATAGTCCACAAGTTTATAATGTAATTCTTCGTCACAAAATTCATTGAAACCTTATTTAATTCCTACTTAGTAAAACGTCATTACTGCATGGAAAAGGTAAATCCCTTAGTACCTCAGGCAATCTCAATTTGCCCAATCCAAGCAAAGGAACTTCTTATATTGTGGTTTTGAAGTGATCTTTTGACGAATGCAAATATCAGAACTTCGAAAAGACGAATTATTTTTAGAACATTGTTCTAAAAATATCGTGTGCGAACGATAAACAAGAGAAACTGTAAAAACAAATACCAAACATAACAAATGCTATCACGCTTGTACCTAACTTCCGAAGGGTTAGGCAGAGGTGTACTTATGTTCACCCACATTCCGTCGGAATGTTTAGGTCCCATGTAATAGGGGGCGAGCCTGTGGCCATTAACAGGCATAGAAATACCCAATTACACTTTGCCCGACCTAGGAATCGCATTCAGGAATTCTATCGCTAAGGACCACAAGACTAATGAGGCATACCAATCAACTTAAACACCAAGACACGTACAAGACTAAAAGTAATTGTGTATGTTACGCTCAAAAAGGAAAGGTTAAATTTTCTTTAAATTGAAACCAAAAATTCTTGTTACGATGACAATGACGTTGTTTTGACGGGGAGTGGGGATTAAATTCGGATCTTGGTCGGGCAAAAAACAACACAACACATTAACACTTTAGTGACCATAACTATTACATAATACTTTTCTCCAGCCAACAGCATCCAGTGGAAAAACAGGTCAATATGCACAAATAGTTTTCTCCAACATTTTCCTGTTGTTGCTACAGAAGCACTTCCTAGTAGCGCCAATAAAAACAGCTATAAGTTGTATTGATGGGAAACTCGAGACGAATTTATCACAATCATTTATTTATTCGGTTCGTTTCAATTCGCGGTGCGCACACGACCATGAACTCCGCTTACAACAATACATGTTTTTCTGGATTTTGCTCCTTAACTGCCTTAATGAGTGTTATAATCATTTTGCATCGATTTATGAATATTAACACCCATCGCCATGAGGGATTGACTCCCTCAGCGTTTCTTCTTGGAGTTCGTCAGTAAGGAATTTCCAGTACCATTTAATATGCCATTTATCTTTAAAATTTGCTGAAATAAGATTAAATTATTTAACACAAATTTATTTGTTCTTCGGCCTATCACAACGAGGTAACCAGATCATAAGTACTCAGATCAAAAACAGCTCATACTTCAAGTCTGAAAAGTGGATATCATCAAATGTTTTTTGCATTGCAATTTGCGCACATCATAACTATACAGCGGCAAATTATCCAACCAGCATACTTTATTATTACCTCCTCGTCTAGAGCACTAATTTACTTTAATAATCTGTAACTGCACGCGAATACAGTTCTGTTATGGTTGGTTAGAATCTTTGTTCTTTTATTATAGACTATACTCCATGGGAATGACTGGAAAACGAGGAGGTAAACATTCGCATAATATGCGAATAATCAAGTCCAAAAAGCGTCTTTTGAAAATGTCGATTTGTGTGAAAGAATAGTTGGTACTTTCAAAACCTGGCAAATGATACAGAAACCAGTTGCCTCATCCAAAGCTTTTCGTTGTTAGTTAACATGACATCATAGACAAGCTTATCTTTGCTTATCAGCAGTGCAGATCTCGTAAAAAAGCTGGAGAGTACCTAAATGTTTTCTCCGTTATCGATACAAGAAACACTTAGGCTTATTACAAACAGTGACATCATTACCAAGTAATATTTTATCTGAGGTCTTAAATCTGCTTAATGTTAAAGAATCTCATTTTATTTCAGGAATAAAAACCAAGGCTCCATTATCCAACCGAGCTTAGTTAAAAAAGTAATTGTTACTTTTATCATACAGCTTGACGTCAATGATATGCTCCGATAACATAATTACTCTATCTAATGAAATAAGTGCTAAAAACGCTCATACTTTTG
Organism: Subacronicta megacephala; assembly: GCA_958496365.1. Lineage (NCBI taxonomy): Eukaryota > Metazoa > Arthropoda > Insecta > Lepidoptera > Noctuidae > Subacronicta > Subacronicta megacephala. The sequence continues at coordinate 8,488,180 of OY292532.1, forward strand.
AAGTAACAGTGATGTATGCTTTGTAATGTTATCTTTATGCTCGTACCTTGAAAGGATATAACTAGCTTACTGGGTCTCACTATATTTCACCGTCTTTATTTTTGCTTGTCATTGAAAGATTACGAAGACAAAATCAACAAGCATTTTATTGCCATGCTGTATTGCCGTAGATGTGAGTAACCCGTGAAATACTGGTACATTAGAATCTCCTATGATGTCTCTAGCCGTCCCGGGCAATGTATTAGCTGTTGCAGCTGTCGAAGACAAAAATTGCTGATTATTATCAGCAAAGGAAAAAACAAAAGAAGGATTCTACGAGTAGCCTTCTGTTGCAAAATTGCTCAGTGTTATTTTTCCCTTTGAGCATGAGTTGAAAGGATTGCAAAAGAAATTACTGAACTACACACCAGTAGCCTCGAATCTAGTAGCTTCTAATAATATATTATCTACTGTTAAGATGTCTACTAATTCTGGAGTTTCTACTAGAACTTCGGTAGATACCTACTTCTTGTTGATTTGATTCAAGTTTCTTCGATCGTATATCTTTCGATATACACATAAAGATATTGGTAATAGGTCATATATATTATAAGGCCAGAATCATGAAGCTCTTCAATTAAGAGAGACCACAGCGTGCATGAATTACGTAATGAATTCATTCTTAAAAAAATATTTGAATTAATTGCAATAGGCTCATTATGCTCAGTGTGCAGTAGTACGCCACTGCCTTATCCTTCGGGGAAAAGTGCTTTCCATAAGGCACCATAAAATTTCCTGGATTCCTATTCTCAATCTAAAGAATGGTCGTCGTCTTACACTACATCATTAATCCTCCTAATAGTTTCAATATCCGGTTATTGGCAATTGCCATTGCATTCTGCAGTGTATGATCCCCTCGGCTAATTCCATCCACGTAAAGGTTGGCTACTAGTACAGCATCAGTGCGCTGTTCCATGAAGTTGATATTCATATACGCTACCTATCCTATCCCTTGATGTTATCTATTCTTGCCCATTCTAGTTCTACTACTCAGAACACAGATGGATGCGGTTAAGAGACATTTTATATAACCTGGTGCTGCACCAATATATTATCATGGCGAGATTAGATTCTAAATATAAATATGATTCTACACAATGCTTTATCCAGCGTATCAAAGGTTGTTTCGTGCCACAAGTCTATAACGCATAAGAATGCAGCATTGCTTTGACGTACAAGATAGCCGATTTTATCAGTGATCGACGCACTTGAATAATTTATATTCATTTCTGGTATACTGGTATCGATTTGTTATGGTGCTTGTTTTTTTGACATTTGTCATTAAGAAACGGCTAAGGCACCAAAATTGAGAAATACTTATAAATTCTGGCGCCTGTTAACTTATTTGTCACAAAATATACCTGTTGTTTTTTGTCCCCGATCATAATGTTATCTTCTTAGCTCTAATTGTGAGATTTAAAATAATACATATCACAGTAGTAGTAAAGGGTAATTGCTTCTTCAGTAAACATTGAATTATGTGATGCTGCTTATGTGAAATAAGCTACTATTTACTGTTGTTTACATAAGGATCTCGAACTTAGAGACTAGACAAACACTCTATTTCGTTTATATTAATGGTTGTTGGTACATAACGCTAGCTGACCAGTATCTGAACATATTTAATAAGTAGGTACATATAATAATGTATCTAAACATAGATAAACATGTTTAAATTAAACCTTTGTTGTAAATGAGGCGCCTGGCGTCCTACTAACGGAGTGAGTTGAATATCTAATAGTGACGTCGCTCAATAACGAATGCGATCTATTACATATTTATAACAAGCGGCCCTTCTGGGGAACTTTCAAGAAAGCTTCGGTGATATCAACATAAACACAGGCAACTCTATATTGATATTAGAAAACACAATAAGTAATAGGTACTAATAAATGTTATAGTAGTGTCGGTGTTAGGACTTGTGGGAAAAGGTCTTATCCCAATACTTCCACGGTGCCACTATTAATCGGATTTCCTGGATGGAATCTAAGAACTTTAGACCGCCATTGCATTATTGCATGCGAAATAAAGTGACGTTAAAGTGATACCAATTGAGGAATTATGGAGGACGCTTGAAAACATCTATGCTCCTTAAAGATCCAATCATAAAGTGAAGAATAAACTGAGCTATCATGTTCAACTCCAGGCCTCTCATCCTAAATTTGCATGGGATAATACGCAAGTAACAGTAAGATTTACCTTCATTAGTCTTTTAAATTAAAATGCTTTCTATACGATATTGTAAACGATCTCAGGGAGTAAGCCTGTTGGATAAATAGGCCACATTTAGCAATCCTCTGGAAACTATTTTTTATTCTCAGACCAACAACTTAGTGGATAGATATGACTGCTATTGTTGTTGTCAATCTGTGTATAGGCAACTTATTTACTCATCAAAACCGTTCCCTGCCATGCAGACAGAATGTGTTCTCATCGCGCGTTGCTTTCTTTTTAAATACGACAGGCGCCCAAGGTTAGACCAGTAAAAAGGCCTACTGGAGCCTACGGATAGATTTACTCCACGTAAAATTCTTAGTTTATGTGCAGCCGCATTCGGATATATTGGAAGCTAATCCTAAGATAATTGAGAATTGAAGCACTCTTCTGAGAATGTATCAATTAATTTGCACGTTATCGCCTTGAAGTTGACGTCTGACCATGTTGAACAATTACGATGCAATCAACATGCACATTTAGGTCAACTCGGCTGACTCCACGTGCGACATATTTAAATTTGCTTAAATAATCGCATTCGGTTTCAGCATGACTGCTCTTTGAATTGAAAACATCTCAGTTTTTAAAGTATTTCTAATTTTACATTGCATCAAGCAATGATGAAGCATATGATACGTCGCTGAAAATAAACCTAACATTTGTCTATTTTCTAGATCTTTTGTTCAGTATTATTCTAGAAATTATTCCGGTTGATTGCCATTTCACGGTTCGGTAATTGACTCAAAACAAAACTGAAGTAAATTAGTTGAACATTGAATTCGATAATGTTGAGTTTGACAGCTTAACTTTTGCACAATGGTCGCCTATTTCAATGACGTGAAATATTTCTTACTTTGTTATTTTATAAAATCAGAATTGGATTGAGACGGCATCTATTATTTGGCAACTGGTTGTCAAACATAAAATATTCCAGGATTAACTTAACATGCAAATAAAATGACTGTAATTGTATGTACTTGAAATTATTTTATTTATGTTCTTATGAAGGGAATCCTGTCTCGTCTCATTATTCAAAGGACCGCATCCTGTCGGCGTCCACTTAATCGTCTTGTTTTTATAGTAGCATTGCTATTCTTGTTACATGTTTAGCTCTGCTTTAATTAGCAACTTAAAACTTGAATGCACTATATTTTACGTAATAAGGAGGATATTTTTCGTAATCAGAAACTGACAATAATTATAATTTTTATGTATCGGAAGACATGAATATATTATACATATATTTTAACTAGATGGTTTCGAGGCTTGGAGCGAATAATTATGTGAAAGTTATCGAGTTTTGGTTGCGTTAGAAGAAACAACAATGGCCCGTGTAAAAATAATGATTATGAGCAGCATATCGCATATAGCATAGCCGATCTTAGCGGTAGGAAAAAATCTTTAACAAGAAATATAACAAATTGATTACAAGACAGCCACGCCTTAGTTATCGATGCTATGCATTAAAATATTTCTATACTTATTTGAAATTAAATAGTGTGTATTTTATGATTATAAACACTTTGCAGTTAGCCTCACTTATCATAATGTCACCTTTGGTCCAGTACAGATAAGTAAATCATCATGGAAAACTCAATAAAATACAATATCGATTTTCTGTAGATATACCAAAACAGTTTATAATATTACATTCTGAAATCGCTAAAAAAACTTGATAAGACTATCAACTACTACCTAGACTTACCAGGGTCGAAGAATTCAATGTTATCTAATAATTTTGTTATTATCAAGTTTTTGCTACTATGGCTTTTATCCTCGGTTTAGATAAGAACATCTTTGCTGCTATCAGTAGCTCGCTGTTTTTGTACCTCGATGGACTGTTTTGTTGTTCCCTCTAAAGCTAATGCGAGGTTTCGGATACCAAAATGCTCGTAAACGGTTTTGACGAGCAGTTCTCACAGGAGTGCCGTTTTGTGGGATCTTTTGAAGATGGTGGATGGAACATGGAGTGTGCGATGTCTGACCAGTGGTCTAGACAGACAGATGCCCCTCAGTGCAGTTACGGTGGCTATAATTCGAACTTCCAAAGTCCTTCGGTACAGTGTTATAGGAATGTGCCCTTCGTGCCGTATGGACATAACAATGTGCATCCGTATTATCCAGTCCAGGAAGTGTATCAACAGCCAGTGAGTTTTGTTCCGCCGCGTCCAATGATCCAGAACTTGCCATGTCAGCTGCAACAACCCTGGGATTACAACAGCATGTGCTACAATGTTGATGGTCAACCATGTCAATATACGAATGTAGTGGACTTGGAAGATTTTATGTAAGTTTGCTCAATCGTCATTGGTTCTATTTCAGTAGGATCGTAAATATTTTCCAGGCGTCTCGTGGTATATTATTTCCATCCATCACTTTCCTGTTGCTTTTTTTCTGACCTGAAGTCAAATAATTCATCCGAAGTCACGTCTAGCATTACAAAGAACCCCAATTATGCAGCAAAACTATGCATTAATCATTCTATTGGAGCCTTTGGAGCTTTTACACTTTAACTGTGAACTTCATTACAGCGTTCGTTCACCTTGTTTATACTCCTAAACATGTTTCAAATGTTGTTTTGACGTGTTCCGTCTAAATTTGATTTGTAGCCATGGAAATAAACGGCAATTATAAAGGCGCTTGTGAATTAACGTTTCTCGGAAGCATAATTGCTAATGACGACTAGGCAAGAAGTGGTTAATCCGCTTTTTCTTTGCATATAACTACAAATCTTGGTATGAGGTTGCATTAAAAGAGAGTTTGGCCCACTTAAAACGGTTGAAACCTTATCTAATCGTGAATGGAATATTTTATCTTATGCATTGCGTAATAAGGTTGAGAATCAAAATGTGCGGCCAGTCGAAGATAATATTGTGACAATATGGTGCCCCCCACGTGCATTACATGAATAGTACATTTTTATTGCTTTAGTTATTGATGGAAGAAAGCCAAAGATTGTATCAGCTGATTTAGCCTCGTGATGTGTTTCACGCCATTACCACAGTAAAGAGGTTTCTCAGATTTTAAACCTCGTGATCTTGTAAACTAAAAATATCAAACTATTTAATGAGCCATCTTAACCACGTGAGAGTCTTAGACGGTGTGTCAGAGCATAAGAGGTAACCCAATCCATTGTAGAGCATAAGCCAAAGATATTTCACTTTTCATAAAGTTCTTTACTATAATTTAGTAGTTAGGTTTCCTTTTTGACTTCTTAGGAGTCTGCACATGCAGATATTAAGGGTTTTAGAATTCGACTTATGGGTTGGACTGGCCTCTAATAGTGGACTCCTGCCACCACGCTGTATTGAGGTCCTGAATATGAAGGGTTTCATAGCCCGTTAAATTACTTGACAAATGAGATTTCTGAGGCAAATGAGTCACTTTAAGAGGGCAGTTCTCTCAAAGATGTTATTTGAATACGTACAGCCCTGTTTTTGTCTATCCAATACCATCATCACCAGTTGTAACTTTATACACCTTAGTTAGTGATTATTATCAAAATCGATTAACTGTTAGGAGAAGAATGCGGGTCACCAGACATAATAATCGAATGCAAACGCGGTGAAGACACGGGCCTGTTGTCCTAGTGTAGATAACGTGACCTCTGCCCATCAAGGTATCAAGAGCGTGTTGACTTGATAACTCGGCTTAAAGATAAACTGTACCATTATACAACTACACCGTTGATATTTTGACGGCAAAACATTAATGTAATATCTTTATGATATTTACCAATGTTTTTAAAAGGGTATAGCATGACAACAATAGAAAAGGGCAAATATTATACGACATAGCCTAGTCAGCAAAGTGAAAAATCGTGTAGGTGAAAGGGAGTTGCGGGTTCAAGTCCCACCTGTGGTTGTTGTGGTGTGTTAACTTTGCATGTTGGACCGGTTTTGCGGAAAAGAATATTAATGTTCATTTGAGAATTGACTATGGTAACTATTGTATTTGTGGTCATAAGCACCAATCAGCATCCCCCTGACTGTGTCTCATATCCCCCGCAAGTCCTGTAATAATTGCTATTTTACAGCATCCAACTTATTGAGAAGTGTCATCGATTATTCCTGAACAATTAGAACAAATTTGATACAAGTTTGTCTGTCTGCTCTATCCTGAATTTTCAATAATACCCACGCCCCAGATTCTGCAACTCCCGACATTGAGCCCATCATGAAAAAAAGTCAAAATAAAATAATAAAGGAAGACGTAAAAAAAAAAAAATCGACCAATTATGACGTGAAAAATGTTTGATTTAATAGCTTGTTGCACTTCAAGTATTCTCCAGACTATAAGGAAGTCTTAACAAACAATTATATAATATAATCTCTATTATTAAATCAATATGACCTATAATTTATTGTCAAACAAAGTGAGTATCATGATGACTTAGATCATGCTACAAAATGGCGCCCAACACGTTGCACCAATGCGTCACGTTTCCAATGAGATTAATTACAATTTAATCGAATTATAATAGTTTTCTAAGTATAAAAATAAATACCCGTATGAGGAAAATGTCGAAAGAAGACACCGGTGTTGTTGACTGAATTGTATTTAACTAGGTAGATAATAAATTAAGTTGTCGTGTTAGGTAAATTGTTATGGGTACTTACCTGTTTCAAATAGGAATTTATTTTAATTGATGACTGGTTTATTTGGGTTTTGACTTAGGGCGTGTTTCCACTAGTAGGTGGCACGCAGATATGGAGTGATACCGGCGTGTACCGCAATAAATAGCTAACGTTTCCCTTCCCATTACGCAAACAACGTTTTAGTTGCAACTTGTGCGTGCCTTACTTGCATTAATAGGTACTTTTAGACATGTCTTAATTGCAAGAATCCTACAGGATTAATTACATAACCATAGATCGCCTGTATGCATCCATTTTATAAGCGGCGAAAGGGCTGTGTGACAATACCGAGTTACTGAATTTAAAAAAAAAATCTCAATAACACTGTTCAACCTGGAAATGTAATTTAGGACCCTCTGCAGCCGTGCATGCGTCTACGAGATCAATGGAGACTATTTGAAGGTTTATTTATTATTTATATAACCATAATTGAATTACTTGATAAGTCGAAATATTTTGTATAAGAAATTTGAATTTAGGACACAAGTCTAATGGTTTAATTTTGTTCAGACTTTACCGACGACTTATCAGGTTTATTTTATTTATTTATTTTATTACTTAAGGTTTGCTAACAAACGTAACAATAATAAAAGCACAGTAAAAATTCAAGGGAACAAAGATTAAGAGTTACATTCCTACAAGCAAACACCACATGTATTATTATACAGGATTTACGAATTTACATACCGATTGGGTTCAAAGAACATTTTTACAATAAAAAAAATAAAAAATAATCCTTAATTTGCTAAGACATGTTTAAAACATTTTCGAAAAGAAACGAGAGAATCAGCGTATATATCTACAAAACTACTGCATTCATTTAATAACCTAAACAAACGTGGGATGGGGGAGGAGGAACCAAGAACCGTTCTTCTAGGTGGAGGGTAAAGAGGCGTAATTTGCATCCTAGAATATTTATATGGCACTCGAATTCTACTTAGTAATTGTAGACAGTATATTTTTTTATTTTTTTAAATCTTTATTTATTTAGGGGGTTTTGTCTAAACAGATATGTCAACCCCATCGTGCCTCTTACATATTTATGTTACAAAAGTATATCTAGAAAATCAATAATAATTTAAATTTCTAAAGATTTTAGTGAATCACTAATGAATCGGTGGTATCAGGCGACTTAATTTCTTTGCAACGTCTGAAGCGGGTTGGGATAAGATTGATTGGAGTAAACCCACGTCTAGTTTATTTAGTTTTAGCTCCATCACTAGTGACTCCCTCTCAACGCTATTCCGAACACAATCCATCAGCAAATGTTGCACATCCTCAACCTGATTGCATTCCATATTTTATTTCTGAGCAGCTTATATAAAAATACTAGGTCCAAGACTTTCCTTCGTATATCAAGTGCATCTATGTTGAAGTGCCGAAGTCTGTCAGGGTACGAGACTTTCTTTTTATTTATTAATTTATACTTTATGCACCGTCGGTACAAAGGCGGTCTTAATGCCATTAGGCATTTTCTGCCAGACAACCTTAGGGTGATGCAGAGAAATATAAAATAATAGTAGTGCACTCGAAATATAAAGCGAAATAAGCGTAGACTAAAATAATTATATTAATAAACTATACATAAACAAGTACATTCGATACATAAAACAATTATATATATAACTTATACATAAATATATATATATAAATACATATTTATAAAACTATACCGATAGGGCAAATTCAAGATGATGAATTCGCGAGGGTACAATCTTGGAGGTATTTACGCAATTAGTGTTTAAAAGATAGTCGAGTGTTTGTCATCCTGATTTCGGTTGGGAGAGCATTCCATAATAAAATAGCCTGGACAAAGAAGGTAGAGTGAGTGAGTTCTTTTTATGAATTAAAGTTATTCACGCCATGCACGGAATTGTCATGTGTATGTACCTAGAAATGTCTGTATGAAGCTAACTGAATGTTTTCATGTTTCTAGAATAATTGGCCCTATCTTACACTAAAGCTAACATTAATAGAATTAAAGTTCATCGCTCCGTTGCTTAACAAGAGTTCCATTAGAGTGGTTAGAAACCTCTCAATGTACGCCAGAGTGTAGCAATTAGAGATGCGAGCGTCAATAAGTATTATTAGATAAAGGTGATGTTTGGTTATTTCTTACACTAGAAGGAGAAATATTAATTTTAAATAGGTGCCTATTGAGAAATATAATTATACTATAATTAGGTATAATTATACCAATAAATTTCCTGAATAACCTGTTTATTAGAGCTGTATCGAATAGTTTAGCGAGGATATGGCCATGGACTTTTAAATTATAGGTTTTGAGTTTTAATGCCTCTCAAAATTATCTAAATTATGTTCGCATACTTACATATTATTTTTTAATTTTATCACACCCTAAAACCGTGGTGGAAACCTTGCCCTTGACCGTTTCCTTGACCTGAAGTCTGACAGACTTCAGGTCAAGGAAACGAATTGGACCCACGTCCAGCCTTTAAGTACTATGGCAGTCTGGTGAACTAAAGAGTTATTAACTCATCTCATTTTCATAGGAAGTCCGTCCATATGGTTGGATGTTGATCATGAACCTGTATCTGTTTTATATAATTAAATATTACATAATAGTGTCGTTATTTTATTGTATGTAGTTTTTAACTGGTTACATCCAAAATTATTTATCATTTTTCTCTACATTGGAAATTAATTAAAGACCGTCCTAAAATGAAGGCAAGTTCCGACATTGGTTATCTATGTTTTCTTTTATCTTTTACTTCGGAAACGATAAAGTAAACAGGTACATATTATATTTATGAACAATTCACGTACATATGTCATAAAATATAATAAAAATAAAGCCGCCTCAATACTCTAGTGGTCATGAGCGCAACTGATAAACAAAATAAAATGTAATTGTAATTTAGATTGTTCACAATTTTTCGTCAATCTACAATCCCTCTCGATTATTTACAAATAAACGGTGCATGCGTATTTTTTATAACACCAAGGTGGCAAACAAGCACAAGCCCGTCTGTAGTAAGCGTTTAGTCGTAGTCATGTCACTGTAGCATGTTGCCGACCCTGTAGAAGGAAATGGGAGGAGAAAGAGAAAAAGAGAAGGAAGGGGATTGAAGGAGGAATTGGGCCTCCGGCGCTCCGCGGTTATACGGTGCCATCTATACTAATATTATAAAGCTGAAGAGTTTGTTTGTTTGCTTGAACGCGCTAATCTCAGGAACTACGGGTCCGATTTGAAAAATTCTTTCAGTGTTGGATAGCCCATTTATCGAGGAAGGCTATAGGCTATATATCATCACGCTAAGACCAATAGGAGCAGAGCATAAATGATAAATGTTGCAAAAACGGGAAAAAAATAAAGCTGACCACGCGGGCGAAGCCGTGGGCGGAAAGCTAGTATGTAATATATTTTGACTAGGAGACAATACGAATCCAAAAATAAACAATCAAGTTAACTACCTAGTGTATCAGTTAATTAAGCTAGTAAGTACCAAGTCGATTAGGACTACCTACTTACTACGTCGCGTCGCCGACCAAAGTCAATTTACACTGCATGACGATAATGGTTTAATATCTTTTATGTTTCAAATTGATACGTCACTGACTTAGATAATGGTGATGACAGGAATAGAGAAAGGTACTTATATGCCAAAGCATTTTGGGCATTAAAAATAAATATCCGTGCATGTACCGATCTCTACGTCGAAATCTATTTAATGAGTCAGTTATTTAGATATTGGTGTTTTCAATTGTTGCATTAGAAGACTTAGAAGACAGTTTTGCATCAATATAGTGTCACGCCTATGTTCCCCGAAGGGTTAAGTAGACGTCTAGTTACTAATGTACATTCATAGTTTGTCAATATATTTAAAAATCCCATGTAAAAAGGTCAAAAACTCCAACTCCAAACTCCAAGTGATACTGAGAATTTCATAGAAAAACTCCCTTTAACTTTTTGATCGTCTCTAACCGAACCCAGAACGACGTTACAGCAGAAATGTGAAGTGATGTTATATTCATTGAACAACTAGCTGTATACGGTATATACCCCCGGAATAATATCCCCTTATCCGTTTTTTCCCAATGATTTTAGGATTTTAGTAAACCTTCCATGGGTTTTCCTAGAATTAGTTTACCTCTCAGTATTCAACAACAACAATATATTCAAAACAAACTAATATATAATAATAAATACATAATTATATAAATCTTACTAGGTATATTGATACTATATGCTAATAAAATAAACGGTATATAAATAGTATATACAAAACAATAACTAAAATAATAATAATTAAGAACATAAATAAAAAAAACCTAAAAAAAGTAGTAGGCATAACAAATATAATAATAGAATGCCTTCCTCCTCTCTCCCAAATTGCCGTGCCCGACAGGGTCCATGATTGATACCTACTAAATTACTGTATAACACCTGTTAACATTGTGGAGTGCAATAAATATATTGAATATTCACCTAAATTATAGTATGGAACACCTCCGCGATATTTCTTACTTCTAGATGTAGAGCTAAACCGTTGATAAGATTGTAATAAATAATGATAGGATTAAACGAACTTACCTGTAAGTGAAGTTCTATCCTGATTATATGGAGTAATAAGTCAGAGGTTATTAACTGTGTAGTAGGCCCTCATCTTACTCTTCGTCGCGAAATTTTTTAGAGCTAGTCATAAAAATAAAAATTTCTGCACCTGGCAACACTGATCACATCAATCATTAAGTTTAGAGCGGAATTAATTGTAATGGGAATCATAAAATTACATATGTAGGTACTAAGTTTGTAATTTTTGGGAGGGCGGGACCCTCTACCTCTGACTTATTACTCCATATAATCAGGATAGAACTTCACTTACAGGTAAGTTCGTTTAATCCTATCATTATATGCTGTAATAAGTCAGAGGTTATTAACTGTGTAGATGTTCAGAGAATCATAATAACACATAATCAAAATAATAAGTAGGTCTCACTTACTACAACCTACAGTAACTTGGTCTAAAAGTTTATCAAAAATAAAAATATCACCAGATCACCTTGTGTATATTTAAAGATCGCCAGAAATATTAGAAATATTGATAAGAATCTATGTTATTAAAAAATAAATAATGTACTTAGAACAAAATATTTGAAAACTGTAAAGCTATAGAATCAACCATAAAAGATATAACTTACAGATCAACTGCGACTGCCCAAGTAAAGTATTTGGGTAGTAATCTACTGTAAATTTATAGACTACTATGGCTCTTTTACCAAGATAAGCCAATGTGGCCAATGTTAATATAGTCCATTAGGATTTCCATTGTTGATGCGTTTCATGCCTGCGTGCATGAATCATGACCACAAGTACCTATGTCTTACTTGTCCTAAGTACATAATATATTGTATCGAAGGTACACAATTATTACATGATTAACTGAAAATCAGGAAGAGTCTTGACTGACTCAACTGTTTCTTCCTAGAACAGCCAGGATAGTTTTTTTTTTTTTTTTTTTTTTTTTTAAATAAGAGTGTTAACCCCTACTATATAACTTCCGAGTATTATGTTCTAAATGTCTTGGCATTATAGAAAGTAAGTACCTATTCTTGTTAAAAATATTTACATAAGTAGGTAACTCTTATCTTCACTTACCTATTAATTTAAGCCAAGACAACAAAAAAACGAAGCTGTTGCATAGCTGACTTTAATCTTACTTGTTAAAGTATGATCTGTCTTGAAAACTGGAGATATATCTGGCACCGAAAAATTATAAAAGTAGTCATTTGATTGTCATCATTAAAATCCTGATTTCCTTTTATTCACTTACTATGTCTATGTCATAGGCAAGAACTATAAGTAGGTGATTTTGTTGATAGTTATTTAAATAACAAAAGATTGATAGATTTGAAATAGTCAAATCATTCTTTAAGGCTTTCCTGATCATCCCAACACCCTTGAAGTAAATTGTGGAGGGGTGCTGTTCTACTAGGAGACAAAAGAAAAAAGAAAATCTTACAAAGGGACTGGATGTCAAAACCTCTGATACTATACAGACTATTATAAGACTATTACTAGTTTTAAAAGTGACGATAGCAGAATTTGTGGCTTTGTTGCAAAGCCTAGTATTCTTAACTGATTAGATTTCACAATATGAAAGATATTTAGTGCCATCCTTACTAACTGGCGAAAATGCATTTATAAAGATAAATTGAGAGTACCCACCTACATTTTTCTATTAAAATCTTATATAAAAAACATTGAATTATGTTTTCTATGCAAATGATAGGTAGGAATATCCTACATTATTATGACTCGATAACTTAAAGAAAATTCTATTCTGCAATTTTAAACTTGTTATTGGGTTTTTTTTTTTTTTTTATAAAAAGTGTTCTGCAAAAAATTAGAAAAGTCTGTAAAATTTATCTACATTTACACAAAAGTATGACTTTTGTGTTTATTTGAACACAGGCTAACAGCAATATTATAATATTATGTGAGTCTCCATCTCTCTCCAGTAACTGTGATAAAATGTTGACATTTAGTCTACTTATTTGATGCACAGTCCTATAATCCAAGTAATTCTATTCACACCATTGCTAGTTTATCTTGAGCAATTTGATTTAGCATCTAGACTATATTCAATCCATCAGATACAAGTACTGACTTACTAATATTGAAGGAGTCACTTTTAAGATATTATAAGCTAAATACAGGTACCATTTAAAATTTGTTTTATGCTTATTAAGATTTTTAAGGAAAAAGTTATGTGCCTCTGAATTGGTAGGTCTATATGTATTAGGTATCTCAACCAGAACAAAGTTCTATGTAGGCAAATCATTTTCGACCAGCATAAAAACCCTGTGGATGACATTGGCTTGTGCTCCCCTCAATTTTCAGATACCTATGTCTGAAAACCTATGAACTTAGCCAAAAAGTAGCTAAAGTTATTAGGTTACTTTTGTTAATTTTATTATAGTTATCAACTAACCACTAAGTCCATCAAATGATTTTATTTACAATTACTATTTTAGTTCGAGTACTGTTCCATATTCTATTCTACTCTCAGACCTTTATAATGGTCTCATGCTATTTGCTGAAAATGTTGTATTTGAAATACTAAAATAGTACCTCATATTGTAATTCAACCTGGTATAAAGGTTCTTAATATATGTATTAGCGAATTCTCTTTTTATCTGAAGATTCCTTAATCTTTACGTATTCCTTGATAGGAAGTGTAAAAAAGTCTAAATAAATAAAAGTTAAGTAACAATAAAACCTTAGGTATGCTAAGATCTGTGCTGCTAATTAACAGCTAAACAGATTATAATCTGTTTACATATTACATGTTTAAACTAAATCATGGGTTGTCTAATAGTCATACTATTCTTAGATTTAGACATCTATTGTATGATGATTCAAGGTATCAATATACTTATACCTATTGAGTAGATAGATGATCTCATATACATAGTCCTAATATATAGATATATGAACATTGCATGGTTGGTTTCAGTATTATATAAGAACAGTCCCTCTGTTCTGCTCTCTCCTGCTGTTGATTTACCAAAACAGGTTATTTAATTTTGATGGTTTACCCAACCATTAAAAAGTTACCTAGTATTAAAAAAAATATATATATATAGATGTTTTGTGTTCAATATAACACTATATATTCTCTCATCCTCATACAGGAACCTCGAGACCATATCCATTCCACTCAAACCTAGCTTTCATAATATGTATAGTATAAAATAATTTGTATGAAAACATCCCAAGTTCATAGGAGTTCATCATAATACATAGGTAGTTTAATCATAACACATCATTAGATTATAACCAATAATCTTTAAAATTTGGTTAAATAATAAGGATGTCCTTTACATGAATAAACAACATTCATCTCAATATGTGCTTGTTCATTATGAACACCATAATATTATATACCAATAAAATATTTGGTTGATTAAAATTTAATTGTAATGTGATGAACTTGTTTCACATTAAGCAAAAGGACAATAGAATTGTATTCATTATCTAGGATAACTGATTAATAGGCTGGTACCTACCTCTTACAGATACTGTGTTTGGTACAGCATGTAAGATATACCTCATGGGGTATCCGCCCTGATCTCATATGTATTGGGTCTGCTGCCATCATTTGTATTATTCCCAATGTACATGGATCTTGTAACATTTCTTGAATGTACTTATGGCTTTGATTAAGGGTGATTCGGTTGCTACATCTGAATCCTCGGTGTCTTCTTTGTGTTGTGTTGTATACTTTTATAACTCATTATTGTAACTTCTGAATAGCATAATGTCTTGACAGTTTCTACCAGTTCTCAAGGAAAAAACTTCAGCCTGCTAAGTATCCTTTGGGTTATAAGGCTTTACCCAGAAAAAGGCTTAAGGGATATATTGACAAGTGGAGCTTAGATTCTATAGCTCTCCGTTGGCATAACAGTATTTTTCAAGGTATAAAAGTATCTTTGCCTCGTTGGTCTAGTGGTCCCAATCGCGACTGCTACGCTAGAGGTCTTGGGTTCGATCCCCAGGTCGAGCAAAGTGTTATTGAGTTTTTCTATGAAATTCTCAGTAGCAGCTCGGAGTCTGGATTTGTGCCCGGTGAATGGCAATAGGCTCGCCCCCTATTACATGGGACCCAAAACATACCGGCGAACTGTGGGTGTACATTAAGTACACCTCTGCCTAACCCTTCGGGGAATACAGGCGTGATGGTATGTTATGTATGTTATGTTAAAAGTATCTTTGATTTTATAAATTTTGGCCTGGTTGTGTCTATAAGCCTTTTGCTTCTTATTTATTCATGTCTTTTGCCAATATTTTATCCAGCTGTCAATAGTTCCCGTCCCATCATAATTATGTAATGACCATAATAATTCTAGTGATCATAGAGTTAAGCCGTGAGGGCATCTGGTATAGAATTTTAAGGCCGCGGAGTGTATATAGTTTTAAGAAGGACGTCTTTTATACAGGTACAGATTGATAAGTACTTTTGAATTTCATATTTGTGTAGACACTCTCGTTTTCACAACCTCTACATGATTCACTAGTGTTAGAGCATAATTTACCTCGAGTTTTGATTACACTTTATTGTTATCACTTTACCCAAACTAATAGGTACCAAAAGTTAATACTTGACCATAAGGAGATAGACTGAAAGCGAAAATGCTAGTACTCTGGTAGGTATTATTCCTCTCATAGGTATACTCACCTTACACCCCAACCGTTTAGAGTATTGAACATAATATATTATGGGTCAGAGAGTAGCCTTAGGGGATATCGCCTGTACAAGTCCCAAGGCGTACATTTAGTGATTTTTCCCCTAACAGGGGATTATATACAGTATATTGTATACATTTGAGGTAAATTATCTCATCAAAACTTCAGAATGAAGTAATTGTAGGTACTCTTCCAACGGAAGAGCTGCAAGATCGACACTCGAAATTGCTAACAAAATTTGTTGTCTGAATCAGTTTAACAATAAAAACTTTTTAAATATAGCCTTTTCCACGAAAAGGTGGTAAGATGTCACACATTTTACCCTTAATTTCAGACAAAATTTATGCATTTTAAACACAACTTTGATTTTTCACCTGTCATATTTCATTGACTAAAATTTTCCTCCAAAAATCCAATTTCCTCCTCTGCATTTCTTCCATACTAACTCTAAAACACTTTAACATGGTCTTAAACCGATTTTACACTTGTAAAATCAAATATAAACACTTAAATATAAGTTTTTTACAATAAAAACAACTTTTTGCGCGACGTTTGGCGAGCGCGAAAAGAACGAATGATTGATGTGATCAGTGTTGCCAGGTGCAGAAATTTTTATTTTTATGACTAGCTCTAAAAAATTTCGCGACGAAGAGTAAGATGAGGGCCTACTACACAGTTAATAACCTCTGACTTATTACAGCATATAATCGTGTTTTTTCTCAATATATTTCTTTATATCCTCATTTTATAGTAAGAGTTAGTCTATAATCTCAGTAAAACTGCATGCATAATATATTTTGCGTGCGAGCGTAACTAGGAAAGTATGTACTTATATTCTCTAGCAGGCGGACCATTTATTGCAGAATGTACGTCACGGACCCTCAATTGGTAGACGGGAACGCGATTATTTTTGCAATCAGCGCCAATTGTCGGGCTCTTACGTAGTATCACCTCTATTAGACGGTAACGGACGACTCGCTTCTCCCTCGATCTGACATTGGCCTAAAAACGCTGTATCAAGTGTGAAGTAATGACTTCCAGCTAAAATCATCTCAGACGTGATAATTCACGACATCACTTAATTTGGATAAATGATGACGAACTAGACTATCTCGTTGTCATCTTGAGATCTCTGTTTATATCCAGTTATATCACTACGATAATGATAGCACTTTTCGGAAGTATATTTGTCGATGTGGTAGTACCACCCCAGATGAACTTAATAGGAGAGGTCTTCCAACACTACTTCTTAAAAAAAATATGGTTTTATGCTCTTAATCAAAATAGCTGCCTTATATCATATAGACTGCCTCATTAGCCTAGTGGTCCTAAGCGCAACTGCTACGCTAGAGGTCCTGTGTTCGATCCCCAGGTCGAGCAAAGAGTTATTGGGTTTTTCTATGAAATTCCCAGTAGCAGCTCGGAGCCTGGATTTGTGCCCGGTTAATGGCAATAGGCTCGCCCCCTATTAAATGGGACCTAGACATACCGGCGAAAAGTGGGTGTACATTAGTACACCTCTGCCTAACCCTTCGGGGAATACAGGCGTGATGGTATTTATATAACCTATAGAATATCATAACAATTGATAATACCAGTTCCGAAACCGGTTCCAGAAGAAATTTTAATTAACATAGGTACCTATTGAACGTTTGCTTTCTCTTGTATACAATGATATATGAGTAACATTAATTTAATATATTAAATACGGGCTACGTTTTTATAATGCCCTTACAAGTACCTATTTACTTACGTAGTTGTATGAGCTATGTTACTAAGGTCATAAGGTATATGTTTTTATAAGCTATTTTATATAACATGTATTTATTCTGAAATTGTCATTTGTTTACGTAGTTTCTAACGTGCTTAGACAACGCTTTGCGTCTGATTTCCAAATCGACCGGTGTTATTGGGTTTCTCTTTGTATATTTTTCTTTTAAATACATAAAAAAACATATCAGCGAATCATGTGGCCACAACAGTAGACGAAGAACTCTGACGAAGCTTATTAGAATATTAAATCACTACGAAGTAATAGCACATTATTATATTGCGACCCAAACAAAATATTTCATATTCCGGCGAACTATTAACCGAAATTCTTGAAGTCGCTTAGAAAATCTGAGACGGGTTTTCTACAAGCGTCACAAGAAATGAAAATAAATTGCTTTAAAACTAAATATTGTTCGTGAATTTCCATTCAGCAGTCGATCCGTAGCCAATTGGTGGTATCTCCTTTAGGTCCCTATTATCTCGCCATAGTAACCAATTTAAGTTAGACACTTGTTATTATCATATCATCTAGGAACTTTTCATGTTATCGTTTTCATTTCATAGTTTTGGTACATTGTATGATAGGGTAGCTGGCTGGTGTTGAATTTATTGAAAAAAATAACAGACATTATAAAATAAATAACTACCTATATGACTTATAGTGAAAAAAATTAAATCGGCTTAAAGTTCTAAGATATAAGCGTCTAAAGTTTTTGGTTTGGATTGAGAGGGGATGCTCTGTGAATTTCCCGCAAAAGAGCGTTAGTATAAAAAAATATGGCTTGAAATGACTCCGAGCTACTACTGAGAATTTCATAGAAAAACCCATTAAACTTTGTCATGCAAAGTGGGGGATCGAACTCGGGACCATCGTAGCAGTTGCGCTTGGGACCACTAGACTAATGAGGCAGTAATTAATTTTTTAACCTTTTTAATTTTGTTAATTGGCTCTATTAATGGCAAGCAGTTTTACGAGACCATAAAAAAACTACAATCAACTAGGTTATTCTTTTCTTGAATGTTAGTCAACATACTCAATCATTTAGCTCAATTAGAGTTAACATGTTTTGTCTAAGCTCTGTTTTATTATGGTGTTTAGTGTATGTCTGGTATTCTCGATAGCGTTACTAGGAATTATGTTTATTAATACTTCATTTAGCAATTGTTTACGGTTTGCTGCTCCTAAATTCCAGTGCTTCACATATTTTTCCTCAATCCGTTGCACTCTTGCGTCTATGTTATCTATTGGTCGAAACGTAAACTCAGCTTATCGTTACCCTAAATATTTGACTGTCAGACAAATATTTGCAGTTGAGCGTACCTATTTCTAACTTAATTACACCTTACTAGCGTTTAAAATCTTATAGTTCTTTAGGTACCCAGTTTTCTCTGAATAATGATAAAACATCCTATTAGATATTAATTCCTGTTGGGCGTTCCATATTTTTTTAATTATTAGCCCCTAAAAAAAGCATTGTGGCTTTAATGTAAACAAAGTTCATAATTCAGAGGTTTGAGGAGAAAGCCACGCTCTAGGTCTCTTTAATAGATATAATTCGGAACGAAGGGTCTCGGAACTAAAGCTTATGACTTAGGTATCTCTCTGAATTAGCAGGAGCAAGTTTTAGTAGGCTGGTCACATCGCTCACAGATCAGATTTTATTGCTACTGCAAACCAGTGCCGGAATGAACACCACGTCTATTTTGACTTAGCCCACAGGTAGTGGGAGCGATAATCTCTGAGGTGGGACTAGAAGCCACTTAAATATTAAAAAAAACTGTAAAAAGATCTTTTCTTTAAAAGATTTTCTTTCTAAAAGAACTTCTAAAAATGTTGAGAAGTTCTTTCAAAGTAAGTACATATATTATGTCGGACTCGTACCGCAATTGCCTTCCCTTACCATGGGATTCTAGACATTCGCTACGACCATGGCAAGCTGTGGTCCAGAAACCATTGGACCTTTTCAAATGTGAGGTGCGAGGCGCCTACTTAGAGCCGCGTCGGTGGCACACGCCCGCTGGCTACTGGGGTCATTGTCTGGTCGGGCGGCTGACTCCCCAGGTCAGCTAGCCGCAGGCCGCTGCTCATTGAGGCTGGAAGCTTTGAGTAGAAATGTTAAACTGACGGACGGCATACTATATCAGTCGTGTAGCTCAACCATTATTTAGGGAGCTCAACGGCCCTTCGCACGACGACACTAATAAAGATAGCAGAAAACTGCTCAATGGCGTGCATTGGAAGAGTCCTATGTCAGCGTGTTGACTGCTGCAGACTGATAAGGATCTAATAATAAACAACAAATAAAAATAACAACTTATAATATTAACCAACATATAATATTACAACAGTGATAACTGTATGTATAATTTGTCAGAGGAAATCGTCTAAAATATCATTTTCTTATCTTATTTTGCCACTGAATACCGGTTATCAAAACTTTCCGACAAATTGGTATCGCCCAATTGTTATATTGCATTGATAATCTGAAAGTTATAAATTCGCCTGAGAACTATATCTATCACAAATACAATAAATTACATTTTTTTATTGGAAAGATGAAGCTGCATGTTGTCAGACTGAAAGATTTTTTTTGAATTGCTTAATTCTCATGGATGGATTGCATGGATGGCAGGAAATTTCGGAATCGTACGAAATGTCACTTTTGAGTGATTGAAGTTTCAGCTGTGATTTCTCTAACACAAAGTTATTTTTTTTTAATTTTTTGACCCTTATTATTGACAGGAGTGTTTATAATTTATTTGACTACCAAAATAATGGTATATTTTGCAATACATTACGAGATATTAACAGTAGTACGGTGGCATATTTAACTCGGCCATTGTGTGGATTGAGTCCTTTCTGCTTAACTACGTCCAATTGTGTCTAGTTTGTGTTGTGGTTTACCAGCATCATTATCAAGTCCAAGCACGTGCAGAGACTTGACGTATGTCAACGCCAGCCGTGTTCTGCGTTCGTATGCGAGTTCTTCGAACTTGAGGACACGTATGTCCTAGTGGCAATCAGCTTGTGCGTCAAGCGTCTTGGGCACAGGTATCTACTTGTGTATGTGAAAATGCACCCAAGGCCCACGATACAGAAGAAAATCTTAGACAAGTAATTTCTTTTTTATGAAGGACTGTATTCTTGTTATGTGAGTGATGGTGGCCCAGTGATAACCTCCGCGACCGACGAGTTAGCTCGTAGGTTTGAATCATGATTTCATCACCATTGCTCCCAAATCGGTGCAGCGAAACATCCTGAGTTCGGTATGTCCGAGAATCAAAAATTCTAAGACATGTGACATCTACCAACCCGCACTGGGCCCGCGTGGTGGAAACCCTCTTACTGAAAGGAGGCCTATGACCCTGCACTATAGGCCGATTATGCTTATTATGCATGCTTGTAATTGAATAACATCAACATACGGATCAGTTCCAATATACGGAGTGATTCTCAAAGTTATGCGTTTGGAAACCAAGTCGGCCAGAAGAAACACAATTTTTATACAAGAATCTAAAAAGACGAAATTATATTTCATTTATATTGTTATAAGTAATTCCTATTTTTCCTACCTTAATTAACTTTCGCTGTTTCATGTTTTTCATATTAACTAACATAATTTGTTATTATTTTTATCCTCGGGCTGAATCCCAGACATGCCTTAGTGACATTGAAATAAATTGAAAAAAAAAAATGTTCTTTTCTTTATTAATTGTATCGTAGGATCATAAAGCTTAGATCAGGAAAAATTAACGCATTTTAATATAATGACTACGAGTTGATGCGAAATTGGAAAGTCAGAGTAATTGGATATGGTTGATCAAGTTTGTAGGTCGAAAACATTCTTCATGTGACAACCCAAATGTGGCGCGATTATTTTCTAAGTATTGTTTGTAATGTACAACTACAACTCACTCTATTTGGTAATCTGAAGCATAATACCTTGTATTAGGCACGTATATTAAAATGGCGCTAAGCTGTTATCACATTGGGTAGCGGCTGTGCGATATATACAGTAATAATTGCCATTGTTACTCATCATCTTTCACAACTTATATGGTTAAGAGGAGTGTCCCTCGCGAACGCAACAATGTTGCACAGTTGTCGCTGTCTCTATCCCTCGCGATGCGAACGCGTGCCCGAGAGGAGAAACAACAACATTTTCACGCGTATTTCGTATGTTCCGAATTTTGGAGATTACTCCTATAATATTGCTAATATGTAAAAAAAAATCTTGTAAAAAAATATTCACTATATTATCTGGGTTTCCTTCGAATCAGAATGTTTCTGTATTGATACATTGTCGAGAAATACTAGCATAAAGTTGGGCCGTTTTTCAACGAAAATTGCCAATCTTTGAGCTCGTGTAACTTTTTAACCGTATATTGAAATGAAATTTTATATTACAGAAACACGTATATTAATGATAAGATTGTTACTGCAAAATTTCAATGACTTTCATTGTTTAAAATTCAAGCAAGGGCCAAACTGCGTTTGTATGGGGCGCGAAGCGGATACTATCCTCTTAACATCCTTTCATAAAAAGAACATCTGTCCCTTACTATAATAATTAATCATACAAACGTGAACTTTTCCACAAAACTGATTTCTGACACTTCACATTTAAAACTGACATACGTCCTTTGATACGTTGCGGAAGTCTATTGGTAGTAGCTTCGTGTAATTACTCCACATACTCTTTTTTTTATTGGTTAAAGGCTGGGAGGATGATGATGATTGATAAACAGTAATATATCTCAAAGTTTCGGCTTCCAGGGCCACGAGTAGACTGAAGTGTTAGATGTCCTGATCTTAAAATTGCTAACAGCTAATGCATCTACAGTTTCGTTAATAATTAACAACCCCATTTACGCGGAATGAGGTCAGTGTATCCCTTTGACTTGCAGTTTTATGCTTGAATTTGGATTTAACGGAGTCGTATTTATAAGAATCTCTTTAAATAGTCCGAAAAAGTCAGTTTCAGTGCGAAACATCCTCTAGGATCATCTACCTACATAGAGAGGTGGAAGGGTATGTCGGAATTCTACCGACTAAAAACTCTTTCCTTGTAGTCCCGGCGATGAGATTCCCGACAGTTGGCACTACCGGGATAGTCTGTGGACCCTTACAATCACAGAATAAGCTCACTTTATCTGCTAATTGTCTCCTAATCAAATAACATCATTTGTGTTTAAACAAATAACATTTTCTGTTCCAAGTACAGTGCACCGAATTGTTACCACAAAAATAACAATTTTGAAATAAATCTTCAACATTTTAAGTTTTAAATCATTTAGAAAAATTGTTACAGTTTTATATAACCTGATGTGCTGCCGGACTGTACCTACTTACCGTATATGCCAAAGTGTTACTCTGATACGGCGTCATTCAGGCGTCAAAATGCCCAGCGTTTCCTAACATTTGTTTAAATAGCGATAACAGCTTATTAAATACCGATAAGGTATTATTTGGTATTAGTTCTTAATTGTAGTCGTCTGTCGTCTTGGTAACGCTGATAACGGTAGTAATATTTTCAAATCATGTGTGTATTAAGAGCCATCGTTTGCGTGTTAGGATCTAATGATTCACTTGGCTAGCTACCACGGTCCTCATATAAGATAAGAAATATTTATTTGCCCAAAAATAGACGCATCTCTAATGAGGAATACAAGAAAAAAATAAAGATACAGTTCATATTCAATTAAGATACATAAATAGCTCAAATAATTAGATCAATAAATAAGAGGTTTTACGTACCTATATAAGTGAAAGAAGAAAATTATACTTTAAGTATAATTAAAGTTTTGAAGCTTTACATACATCTTTCTGTAGGAAATAGGTGCCCAGCTCAGCAAGTGCTAGGCTGTGGTATTCTGCTAGATCCAGGTTGTGACATATTGATGTCAAGCAAAGCAGATGGAGAGGCAATTTTTATTACGTGTGCAAATTCCAGTATGTTTCGTTGTATGTATTTGAGAACCATAGCCTGAAAGGGTATCCTCCATCATGGAATACTACTTAATTAAGTACTACAACAATAGTAATCATAGTTCCCACAATGTCTACCTGACCTTTGTCGTTTAATCAATTGGGTATTGTTGGTATTGTGTTCTGTGGATCAAAATATGCAAACCCTTTTGGCTACCTGAGTTTTTGTTAGAATGTTACAGATCAGACAATGGGTCAATGGTAAAAACCGGATACAGCTAAAGGAGAATAAATACACATTTAAAAAAAATAAGCTCCTTACTTTATTTTGTATTCGTTATAACGTTTGTACAGTCGATAAAAAAATTAGGTATGCACTACACAGGTAGTAAAAGACACTTGCATCTTGACATAAATTGCGTTTAAATAATATCCGCCAAACGGCCAAAGCTGTGGCTAAAGGGTTTGTTGTGTAGGCAGCTAACAAGAGATCTGGGTTTTGACAATATATTACATGGTACATTTTTACATATTTTCTGTCAAATCATACGTCAGTAACATAATACTTCACCCTCTTGTCGAAAGTACATGAATAATTATTTCATTGAAGACACAACACCCGTCCGCGTTACCTAATAAAAACAAAACCATAGAACATAAAGATAAATGCACTTGTGACGTATCTCTTAAATACGCTATTTGGAACAGCGATAAAATGGGCGACCGCCGGTCGGGGGCTAATGACAAATTAATGGAATAAACTTAAAATTACCAAACAGTACATACCAGTCAGTGGGTTGGTTTTGAATGACTTGTATGGTCTCTGCAATTTTGTTACAAAAGAATTTTAATTAGTGAAATTTATGAGCGGAGTGACGCGATATAGCAAAAATGTGTGTGCCGGGTGTACCCGAAGTAATAGAAGAGAAGGACAAATTATGTTCTATAAAGAAAAGGTATCTGGCGTCTTGATAGTGTCTTTACTTTATTAGTTTAATGGGACTCCATCTTGTTTTTACAGATGCTATTGAAATTGCACAACTATGGGCGATTTTTGTCATACTGACCGTTTCTTGCAATTTATCTTTCTTATAATTTAAATGCTTGATATACTTATAGCGACGCCAAGACATACAACAAGCCAACAGTTTATAGCTCTAATATATTAACCTGTCAAGCGGCAGATTGTAGACACAATGCAAAATCTATTGTTATGTGCTCAAAAGAGGAACTGTACCGCTTGCCAGGTTAACGTTATCATAATTGTACAGATTATTAATAAGCTGTAACTAGGTGTGGATGGATCTACTCTATTAGGTGAAACCTTCATAGAAAGATAAAATATGCTTTATTGTACAACAGTTATTCATATGCGATGTTCGATGTCGAAAAACTATTACCAAATACCTTTTTATCCAAGATTGCTCCATCCATTTAGATGCTCTAATGTTTCCAGTGACTCTAGGTCGACTAACTTCGATAAAAAATTGTTCGTGTGCGTTTTTATTATAGCAGTGTCAAGTATTAATAGATACTTCTATGCAGATAATTACAACCTTGATTGCCGTGACCTTTTTGTGGTTTAATGACGTCTTTCCCTATTAAAACAATGGTCTGTCGTTTTGCTCTATTTTTTTCAGTTTTCATTTTTTTTTTCGTCACAAGTGTGACATAAATTAAGCAGGTCGGATATCAATTGATTTATTAATGTGTCGTGTCGTAAATATTTTCTCTACAAAATTGTAATAATACAAAATTATGTGCAATGTTAAAAAAACTAGCAACCCTTCCCAAATTAGTCAAACTACTGTATTTGAGCTTTCCTTGACATTTCATTAATTATTGATACTTATGACTGTTTGGATAATTTAAAAAAGATTGATAAGTCTGATCCGCTTACCAACAATTTTGAACTAAACATCTACCAAAATGTTTGTTATAAGAAATTCGTAAGTTACTAAATTCGCCTCCATTTAGCAAACTGAAGAGGACCTACCGAAACCCAATGCTACATCATTCTAAATCTTTATTTCTTTGACAGGAATAATGAGAAACGGAAGGAGAAATCCAGGGTGGCGGCCCGGTGTCGACGCACGAAGGAGATGCAGATCTTCACCGAGCTGACCGAAGCGCTGCCCGCCAGGAAGGAAGATGTGGATCAGCTTGACAAGGCCTCCGTCATGCGTCTCGCTATTTCATACCTGAAAGTGCGAGATGTTGTTGGCTTGCGTAAGTGTCTCTTTGATCATATTCAGGGTTGTCAAACCTCTCACGAAATATTCTCTATACCTACTATAATTTAAATTGTATTTGGAAACAGAGATGGGAATTGAAGTGGCGGTAGCCTATTGACTAGGGCGTCGGACTTGCGATCATGCTTTTGCCGGTCCGAAACCCACCCATTGCACTACCGACGTGAACCTACTCGTAACACAAGCATTTAGCTTAGTAAGAGGGGTTAAGAGGAGTGTCCCTCGCGAACGCAACAATGTTGCACAGTTGTCGCTGTCTCTATCCCTCGCGATGCGAACGCGTGCCCGAGAGGAGAAACAACAATACATTTGCAACAGTTTCACGCGTATTTCTTATGTTCCGAATTTTGGAGATTACACCTAGAATAAGAAAAATATATTCACTATATTATCTGGGTTTCCTTCGAATCAGAATGTTTCTGTATTGATCCATTGCCGAGAAATACTAGCATAAAGTTGGGCCGTTTTTCAACGAAAATTGCCAATCTTTGAGCTCGTGTAACTTTTTAACCGTATATTGAAATGAAATTGTATACTACAGGAACACGTATTTTAATGATAAGATTGTTACTGCAAAATTCCAAAGACTTTTATTTGTTAATATTCAAGATAAGACCAAACTACGTTTGTATGGAGCGCGGAGCGGATACTATCCTCTTAACAAGAATACTAGTTATGTGCGACCCACATTGCTAGTAAGTTCAAAAAAAAAGATATGGGAATTTATTGGGTTTGTATTGATATTAATAGGTAGGTATATCTTTGTCGTTTACATAAGTCGCGGATGTTTTAAATTTTTTTAATTGATTGATTTTATATTTTTAGTTTTATTATGACATTATTGTAATAGTGTTATTTCACTCGTGTATTCGTTCGGATTTACTCGAATCCTATCAAATAGTTTAAATGTAAGTACATCAAATAGACGTGGAGACGCAGCATTGGACTGTGCATTATCTGTCAGTTACATATCATTTACGTCTGTTGGAACACGCACTTATCATGAGCAGCTTCCTTATCCCAGGATTGAGCCCATGCACTCACTATACTTATCATTCACGCAAAGCTGTCCTTATCTTTTGGTACGTATCATTAATAACAAAATAAAACAATGTATCGACAAATTTGAGATAGCTCCCTATTTATTTGCCACTTATTATGATAAGTGCAATATTGTTTTTATTTATAATACCCAGCTGTTTGATGTTTAATTATTTTCCTTCATATTTGTACTTTGACCCTTTTTTGATGAGGTTCTGGATAGTGTTTATCAATTCGCTTAAGAGCTTAAAACCATTAGGCAAAATCGAGTATCGAATACAATTTTAAACAATAAATATCTTATCTAAATCTAATCTGTGGTATTACACAAAAATAAATTGATCTCAATAGGTGCTGAGCAAAACAAATATTACTATAATAGACCTTATCATGACCTTAGACTGCCTCGTTGGTCTAGTGGTCCCAATCGTGACTGCTACGCTAGAGGTCTTGGGTTCGATCCCCAGGTCGAGCAAAGTGATATTGAGTTTTTCTATGAAATTCTCAGTAGCAGCTCGGAGTCTGGATTTGTGCCCGGTGAATGGCAATAGGCTCGCCCCCTATTACATGGGACCCAAGCATACCGGCGAACTGTGGGTGTACATTAAGTGCACCTCTGCCTAACCCTTCGGGGAATACAGGCGTGATGGTATGTTATGTTAGACCTTATCATATCGGCAGCAGATCGTAGATTGGCGTACTTTCATAATGGCAATAGCTTCGGCCCTCTATTACATGGCACCGAAATTGTGCGTGTAGGTTCAGCATCACATACATAACCTTTCTATCTGCCTAACCTTTCGGGGAATATAGTCAAGATAGTATGTTATAAAAACAAAACACAAAATATTTTCAATATATATTTTGGAAAATGACATTTGGAACTGTTTTGATGTCAATTTTTTTGGATAAAAAGACCAACTATAGTTTTACTCGACCGCATAGAATATTAAATAGCCTATTTTAATCGGAAATAATTTACCTTTCTAACGGTGAAAGAATTATTAAAATAGGTTTATTAGTTTTAGAGTTAATAGATACATAACAAACAAATTATTCCTGTTTATGATCAACAACTTTTTCTTATTTGAATGATTGAATGCGAGGGATGGAGGGGTAGAAGGGGATAAAAGAAAAGCTGGATGGATTCTGTGCAGTCAGAAACAATGGAAAAGGGATTACATGATGAGATGACTACAAGGGTGAATAGAAGAAAAGGACATGCTGCGCCGACCCCAAATAAATTTGGAAAAGGGCAGGAAGATGATGAAACAAATTTTTAATAATACTAGGATAGATTTAGGTCACGCCTGTAACAAATTGGAACTCAGATAAAATATGTGATAAGTATATCATATATACATAGTTTACGTCGTTATTGGAACGTTGAACTGCGGATTGCAATAGCTTAGTTGCAATAATATTGATACTAAACAACTACAGCCCACTGTTGGAGGTGAGCCAAGACGCTCAACCCAATTTCTAGAAGTCAATCATAAATTAGAGTAGGTACTTATTGAATTGAGGGCCTAAAAGACAAAAGGTTATGTTGGGCATGTAAATTAAAAACGTGTTCTGGTTTTCATAAGTATATATTTATTTTATAAAAAAATATACTTCTTTGCATCTTTACAACGTATAAAACAAAGTCGCTCCCGCTGTTTGTTGTACGCTTAGATCTTTTAAATTACGCCAGATAGAGTGATTCAAGAGGAAGGTTTATATTTGTTGTATAAGTAAATTAATATTAGGAGACAAAAGCCGAGAAGCTAGTACAGTCGCCAGCAGGTCAAGGTATACAAAACTGTCAAATTTCTCCAAATGATTTTAAACCTTAAATTGTTAAAGATAAAGTTCAAAATCAACTGAGAAAATTTTACATTTTGTGGTCACTTGATGTGCTGGCCACCGTATATTATAAAAAGCGAAAGTTTGTTTCAAAAGGTTGGGCAGGTGCACCAAAGATTTATTGGGATTTTCTATAAAATTCTAATTGACCTGGCTATACTATAGACAATGTGACAAGCCAGAGCTCCTGTCCTCAGCTCAAAGCCCCCGGGACAGGTTACAATAAGTGCTAGTTTATATCAATACGTTTCAATGCTGTAAAAATACAAAGGTGGTTTATAATTATAACATTACCTACAAATAAACGTGAAATCCCTGCTGTTTATTATCCTGTACTAAAATTGTAGATAAAACAATAACGCCATGCCTATTAATATTCAACATTACACATGTCCCAGTGTCCTGTAAGGATACACAATACAATAATTATTATAATGTATGAACAGGCGCTTTGCGCGTGCGGCGCAACCGCAAATTTCCTTCTTATTAGTAAATTTGGCACGCGCAGGTTACGTTTTTCTTGACACCAGCACCACGCGATGGAAACCGCATTGACATCATCATATAGAAATAAACTTGATTTTTAGCACATGTTTTTGAATTGCAAAATACTGGGTTTACCCTTGCTTGTTAGCACTGCTAGTACCTATCGATATTAGGTATTACACAGTGTTCTATTAAGAACATTAAATTATTTAAAAAAATATAAAGACCCCCGACCATTTTCGTCAAACATCAGCAGCTAAGAGCGACTTATTCACCTTTCAAACAAAAAAAAGCAAAAACAAAATCGGTTCATCCGCCCGGGAGCTACGATGCCACAGACAGACACACACACAGACACGTCAAACTTATAACACCGTTGTTTGTTTGTTTGTTTTTAGACCCCGACGAAAAATCGTCGGGGTCTAAAAACATAAAATACCACTAAGTATGTCATTGTTCGCCGCAAGCTTAGTAAGGGGTGTACTGAATGTCATAAGTCCGCCGATACGTTTTATGTAGAGGAGACTCGCCTATTCCTAACCCTGTAATCCAATTTCGTGCATACAAATTCTGCATTTATACCAGACTTTTTATTCGCCTGTATCGTATCCAGAAATAAGCGGGCCGTTAACGCTGTTGCTATTTTAGTTCGGATTAACGTCCGCCATTCAAATTAAAGTAGATTGTGTTGCGTACGAGTACATACAATGCAATCTATGTATGCAAAATTATTCATCATTCAGCACTGACAAAATATGACGGATTTTAGTAAATTGTGGCGTGACCACGCATAATAAACGTGATTTATTTATACTTTGTTTGGCAATCTAACCCTACAATTGGACATTAAATGTACTCGTATTCGTGCAATTATATTTTTAATATAGTTATTGTTACCCTAAATCCACATTACCTTATGACCATATTCAATAGGAGGCACAAAGTTTTGACGATCGAATGCTTTGAAACATCATAAATGTTTATAGTTTATTGGTAGCATCATCATCTTCCTGCCTTTTTCCCAATTTATTTGGGGTCGGTGCAGCATCCCTGCTCTTCCATTTATCCGTGTTAGTCTTCGTCTCATCATTAAATCCCTTTTAAATCATATCTGACTTAACACAGACCCTTTTCCTTAAATAGGCCCAGCAACGCATCTGAAACTCCTTTTGTTTTGCTGATGTCCGTGGGCGGCGATGACTATTTACCATCAGGTAGCTCGCCTGCTCGTTTGCCGAGTTATTCCACAAAAGAACCATCCATATTCTCTTTGGTCTCCTTCTACAACTCTATCCCTTCAGCTTATTCGTAGCAAGTATCAGCCTTGCCTTATTTGACTAACATAAATGACGTTATTCCAGTCCCCGAGTCGGAATCGGAGCATCCCAAGATGCAGAACCCTAAGGGTATGGAGGAGCTGTCTTCAGAGCTGTCGTACATGAAGGCCTTGGACGGCTTCGTGTTTGTACTGTCCCAGCAAGGCGACATCGTGTATTGCAGCGAAAACATTGCTGACCATCTTGGTGTCTCTCAGGTAAGACAAATTCCTTTATTAATAACTAGCTTTTGCCCGCGACTTCGTCCGCGTGGAATAGTTTTTCCCCAATCCCGTGGGAATTTCCCAAAATATCGTTATAATTTAAAGCCTATATGTTATTCTGATGTATAAACAATAATACTGTAAAGTTTCGTCACAATCCGTTCAGTAGTTTTTGCGTAAAAGAGTAACAAACATCCATCCATCCATCCATCCATCCATCCATCCTCACAAACTTTCACATTTATAATATTAGTAGGAAGGAAGTAGGATAGGAAGTAGGACAATAGATACTGTTTCCTATATAGCACCTAAACATATCGGCGAACAGTGAATGCATATTGGTGGTACACTTCTGCCTAACCCTACGGAGAATACAGGGTTGCTGGTATGTAAGTATCCATAAAGAGAAGCGTGTGAAAATCTGGCAAAAACTACTCGTATAAATAAATGAATGTCATTCCCACCAATTCTTAAGAGGATAGTATCCGCTTCGCGCCCCATACAAACGCAGTTTGGCCCTTGCTTGAATTTTAAACAATGAAAGTCATTGAAATTTTGCAGTAACAATCTTATCATTAATACACGTGTTTCTGTAATATACAATTTCATTTCAATATACGGTTAAAAAGTTACACGAGCTCAAAGATTGGCAATTTTCGTTGAAAAACGGCCCAACTTTATGCTAGTATTTCTCGACAATGTATCAATACAGAAACATTCTGATTCGAAGGAAACCCAGATAATATAGTGAATATTTTTTTACAAGATTTTTTTTTTACATATTAGCAATATTATAGGAGTAATCTCCAAAATTCGGAACATACGAAATACGCGTGAAAATGTTGTTGTTTCTCCTCTCGGGCACGCGTTCGCATCGCGAGGGATAGAGACAGCGACAACTGTGCAACATTGTTGCGTTCGCGAGGGACACTCCTCTTAATCAGTCTTCGAAGCGAGTCTCGGCAAAAGCAAAAAGAAACCATGAGAAGGAACCATGAGTACTGCTAACATATAAAGTGTGTTTTGTGAAACCACACATTTTTTTTTGTGGCCTTATCAGAATAACAGCGTTGCAGCAGCATAGTGCTGAGATAGGGACCCATTCTGACATCGCATAAGATAACATACTTAGGATAAGACTAGAATCTATTGTTTTGTTGTCAAAGACAAAATATCAATATTTTGCTTTACTAACTAAACCTTTCTGAAAACTAAAAATCTCTAGAAGCTTTGGTTTTTTTAAATTACTTCAATCTTCGATTCTCTTTTCGTCAAATAAATTTATTAAGGACCTCGATATTACAATCTCATCTAAGGCTCATTGAAAACCATGCTGCATCGAATGTATTCATCACATAATCAAATCCAATACATGTCATTAAAACCAGTATGAGCACAGACCTTAGTTTGAAATAATGTGCTATTGAATTCAAATTTAAAATTCAACAGCTTTAAAAGGAAAACCCGAACGAAATCAACATGCCAATAATTTATTATTGACGCGTAATGCGCTGGGTTTAATCTAGGCACAGAAGGAATATTGGTTGGTGTAGGTGTGATTGAATTCCCAGGGATGTGCCCTAACAGGCATTGCACAGGGGGGTTCTGGAGTGGTCTATTACGAGGACGTTTCGTACATTTCTAAATAACTAACTAAACTAATAAATACTTAGTGCTCCGACTTCCGTACCGGTTTCTGGTAATCGAAACAATAGATTTTTTATTAAGTCTATTTTAACTTAACGGGTAAACTTTATAGTCATTTGTGTACTAAGTGTATACTGTACCTAAATTATGTATCATAATAACAAGTTACACTTCTCTTTTTCATTAATTCGGTATTTACCTACACCAATAACCGGAACATAATGAAGTAGTTTAGAGTGCATGAGTAGTATGATTATAAGAAGACTTCCCTAAGTCTTCATAATCTTATCTTATTATAATAGTGAGTCCGCTAAGTTACAAAGAAAGCCCCCAGCAGCTAATACTAGGAACGATCTAATGATAGCATTATCAGTCGGGGGACAAAATGTTGTCGGCGGTTTTATCGTGTATTTGTCTCGGATGACCACTTAATAGAGCGGGACGTTGAAGCAGACAACAATTTGTCGTGACGATACTGGTAAGTCTATTTCTTGATACAAATAGACTCAAAAAATCATTGAGCTGATGCTTAGCATCATTTCAACGATTTTTTGACTCATTAGTTCACTTAATACATCGTTACAATCCATAGTTCATTCATCATCTTCTGAGCCCTTTTTACACCTATGCTGAGTTCGCCTTTCAGTCTAACTAGATGCAGCTGCATATCATATTTTACATGAAGTGACTGCCAACCAGACCAAAACCCAATTTCTGGACGCTAAGGATAGACTTTAAGTCTATGTAAGCCGAAGATCGGGCTCTGTGGCGTTCACTAGGGGAGGCCTACGTCCAGCAGTGGACGAGTATGGGCTGATGATGATGATGATGATGAAGGATAGACTGGTTGTTAGGCTTTAACAGGGTCCAACTGCATTACGGGCATTCCAACGTGACCTTGCGGATCAACCAATCAGCGAAGTTAATAGGTGCTAGGGTAGGTTGCCTCGGCAAAATACCATAAACGAGTATCATATAGGTGTATGCCGAGTCACTTATATTTTTTGCCCAAACTACATCGGCCCTAAAACCCAACCTGTAGTGAAGAATCCAATCTGTATTATGTATTACATAGTATAACATTAAACTGGAAGGAATTGGGGGAGGCCTTTGCCCAGCAGTGGGACAGCAATGCTAGGGAAAAAAAACTTATTTACCGAAAGGAGAACATCGCACAGCATTTTATCATATTTTTTTTACTATAGGATTGATGAGGTACTATTTACTTTATCAATAGGTACAGTACTACAAATATTACATTCGCAACAAAATGAAAGTCATCATGACCACAGTTTAATTAATGAAATTGACGACAAAGAGAATTCCTTTGAAGAAATTCAAAATTGATTGCAAAAGTAAAAAGCCTTCAAAGCTTCGTTGTCGCATAAAGTTCCAGAAAAGCATTCCTTTTTAAAGACAAAGATATTTATTGCTCAAACTGTGTACAAACAACGGCGTTATACGAAATATAATAAGTCTCAACAGGCTACCCAATCGGGTGTAGCAATTATAATAATAACTAATATATATATATATTAATGTTCTTATTTATTCACAAAGTATTCGTTCAAATTATAAAACACATTTTTAGTTTAGTTCTTTAATTTCTACTGGTAAGTGATTGAACCACAGAAATGTGGATTACTTTGGCCAATCCACATTTCTGTGAAATAGTAAATCGGTTGTTTATCATTTTAATTAGTAGTCTCCCGCGTGGGCTAAAAGTTTCTTTTCCATTTTACGGGATAGAATACATCTTATATCACTCGGGAATATTGTAGCTTTCTATTGGTAAAATAATTTTCAAAATGGGTACCTACAGTACCTAGATGCAGAGATTACCCCTCTACCACCTGACAAACTCCACAATCTCTTTATAATATTAGTATAGATTTATCTAATTTTGAATCGACTAGAGATGATCTGAAGATCTTCAAACAGTCAATGAATTATAAGCTAACACTCGATCAAATCTCCTTTTCAACAAAAAAAAACTAAATTTAAATCAGTTCATCCGTTTGGGAGCTCCGATACCACAGACAGAAACACTTTATTTTCTAACAGCAATATCACAAAACCAAAACAAAGACACAACAAACCAATGTCACGGTCCTATGGTTGTTGTTCAAACTCGTAGAACCTGTTTGTACAATATTTTTATGTGTCTCCATTTGTATCTGTCTCAAGCGTTTTAATCCGGATGTCTAGTCTGGCAATACAGTTATGATAAGTTGCTGTGACGGTTTTGTTACTCTACTGTTTGTTTTTTTTTCTTTAATATATACCTAGTCTATCACGCCTGTATTACCCGAAAGTTTCTAATGTACACTCACAGTTCGCTGGGATGCTTAGGTCCCATGAAATAGAGCCTAATCTGCTGCCATTTCATCATCATCATCATATCAGCCAAATGAAGTCCACTGCTGAACGAAGGCGTCCCCCATAGACTTCCACAACGACCGACGACAACGTATATGCCGCCTGCATCCAACGACTCCCGTTGCCATTTAACCGGCCTTAAATCCAAACTTCGAGTTCTTCTCGTCAGGAAATTTGCTTACTAGAGATAGGACAATTACTTTATTGTATAGGCCTTATGTCAAAATGATCTCTAGTAATAAAATATACTGACAGTAACTAGGACCGACCGTAAGATGACGGAAATAAAAAAAAATATTGACGTTTCAAGGCGTTGTTTTGGCAATTTAGAATTAAACAACAAGGATTATTCAATCGATCATATTTTAGGTACAATTATAGCAATCGTGAGCTGATTAGTCGAGTTATCAATGGAACATTTGCGTGCGCCAATTGATGGTTGTTTTATCAGCGTTATCTAAAACAGTGATGCAATTGAAGGCAAATGCGTGTTACAGTCCTTACGTTGTTAGTCATAAAGGTTATAATAACTTCGGTTTAGAAGCACATGGTTTTACACGAGCGTATAGTAGAGACGCGCAGACGCAAGGTAGGTCGTCGCCACTAGCTACGTCACGCCGAACGCACACGAATGGAGGATAGGTATGAGTTGCAAACCTTGGGCAATATGGGTTATTTTCATGTTATATTTATAAATATGGATGCTATTGATGCTTCCAGAAGTTTCAGTTTTATTACCTCTGACTGTAATTTATACGTTGAAATAGAAGTAGATATTCGGTGACTACGAACATGATTGTAGCGAAAAAGTAACATAACAATATTAAAACACATACCTTGTACCAATTAACAAAATGTAGGGTAGCTGTTAGACATTACGACGATCAACACCTCAGTCCAACCGTGACCATGGATGCTGTAATGTGACCGGATCCTAAACGTCGGAAATTAAATAATATCAATACAACGCAATAAAATCCGTAAAATAAGTTTTATTTCAATGTCTAATATTCCTGTTCGCGTAAGTGTTAGAAACCATATAAGAATATAGATCGATCCTTAGATGACGGCTTTACAAATTGGTTATGAAAGTTAGTAGAATCAATCAAATTGCAAAATGATTGTAAACGCAGTAAGCACAGTATCATTTGCAAACAATTACATATTATTTTGATGACGCAGAGGCGCCTAGTTTTATAAGCATGGCGACAACTGACTATATTAATTCCTAGAACTTGTTTTGAAATTATACACAGCCGCAAAATAAGGAACTAGTATTTTCCAGCGGGTTCGCTGCCGTCGAAGTATAAGCATATTACAAACTTTCGTATAGACATAATTTAATCAAAAACCAAACAGTGACAGTGAGTGATCTCTTCTTTATATGGATTTTCTTACAACAGAGAATGCAAGCTCTGTCTTAGGATATGTACCTACAACTATTTGAGATAAGATATATAGGTATCGCATTTTCTAAAGTTTTAGCATATGCTTTCAACAGTAAATACAAAATTAAAATCTGTTTTGTAGTTTTTGCCTGAGAAAGAAAGAGATTTTACCTGTTCTGTGTTTTTGAGCCATATATTTCAGAAAAAAATCACAATACTTCAGTTAACCTTACATTTCCAGCCATGGTTGCTGTAAAGAATCCGAAATTTAGGAACTTAAAAACATCAATATAACGTGATAAAATCCGTAAGAAGATTTAATCCGTAAGAAAATTTAAAGTGTGTAGGTATATTATGTAACCTTTCACAATCATCTATTTAACAGTGAAACTAATCCATTTTTTTTAATCTTCAGATGGAGATAATGGGCCAGAGTGTATTCGAGTTCAGCCATCCATGCGACCACGACGAGATCCGTGAAGCCTTGCGTTCCACCAGCTCCGGCCGGCGTGATCTACTGCTGAGACTCAAATGCACTCTTACCAGCAAAGGCAGGAACGTGCACCTCAAATCTGCCTCTTATAAGGTATGATCATTTCATGGGAATGGAAAACGAGTTAGTATAAAGGTGACTGGTATTTCATGGAACACGAATTCACACGATAAGTACGACAAGAAATAAAACCACAGCCTATATACCAGTCTAAAGAAACACTACTTAAAAACTTTTGAAGCAGTTGTGCCTTATGGATAGGGACTTGCAATCATGTGGTTTGTCGTCAAGCCATTACACGTCCCACTGCTGGGCACTGGTCTCCTCTCAGGAGACAGGGATTAGGCTATAGTCCGTCACGTTAGCCTACTGCGGCTTGGCAGACTTCACATGCCGTCAAGAAAGTCTCTCAGGCATGCAGGTTTCCTCACGATGTTTTCCTTCACCGTTTAAGCGCGTGATAATTAATTATCAATACGCACATGACTTCGAAAAGTCATCGGTGCGTGCCTTGGATTCGAACTCGTGACCTTTGACTTGGCAGTCCAATGGTCGTTTCACTATAGGCCGACCGTTTAACTCGCGTATCGCCTGCGCGGTAAGAAGGGAGCGGGGGCGGGTAACGCTACACACGGAGTCAATAATACAAAGATTTATCTCGAGATAGACATTGTTGGTAAAGAATAAAATAATAAGTATCTTTTTTAAGTATTCCTACTAGTAGTAGTACTCCCTTCTTACCGCGCAGGCGATACGCGAGTTAAACGGTCGGCCTATAGGCTATCACTGCACATGCTGCTGATCATGTGGTTGCCGGTTCAAAACTCTCCAATTGCACTACCGACGTGAACCCACTCGTAATACAAGCATTTAGATAACAAGATTACTAGTAATGTGCGTTGTTAGCAAGCTTTAAAAAAAGAATGCTAATTAAAACAAGAAACTAAATTATTTTCAAAAAACAAAATACAAGCCAACAATTAGACTATAAAAAAATTGTATGGGGTCTTGATTTTTTTATGAATCCCCACCAAAAACTTAAACCTTTATGAGTCGATTTTTACAAGCTAAGTATATTTAATTTGCAATGTATGTAAGTATATTTGTTCGGGAATAATCTTGCAACTGAATTTTATAGCAGTTTATCCTCAACAAATTCAGCTATTTTGCGCACATATTTAGTTATGACAGTGCATAATACCGAGTGTTATTATTATAAATCCAATATGGCGATTATAGGGGTTGTTTTTTTAATTCATTATACTT
Organism: Subacronicta megacephala; assembly: GCA_958496365.1. NCBI lineage: Eukaryota > Metazoa > Arthropoda > Insecta > Lepidoptera > Noctuidae > Subacronicta > Subacronicta megacephala. The sequence continues at coordinate 8,526,323 of OY292532.1, forward strand.
TTCAGTAGTAATGAGAAATAAAAAATTGGTCTGAATGTTTGTTACTCGATAACGCAAAAACGGCTGCACGGATTTAGATGAAATTTGGCACTCAGACAGTTGATAACCATAGGATAGGTACTTTTTACCCCACCTCAAGTCCATGCTGACGAAATCACGGATAAGTTTTTAGTAAGATTATACCACAGCTGCCTACACGAAAATAGCGAAAATGTCCCAATTCCTTCTACGCTAATATGGCCCTTGAACTATGGACAATGTCCGTCACTATTGATGAGTCATTATTCAATATAGTCATGAAAACGCACCTAATAAGGACTTATTAACATTAACTATAATGTGATAATTGTCGATTGATAATTGTGTGATGACTTTATAAGGTAAAAGGATATTCATACAAGTATAATATAACAAAAAGGTACTATTTAAAATTATCCATATTATATATTTGCGCAGTCTAGATCCAATCTGTAGGTAATTAAAGGAAAACATAGATTTAGGCTTCCAAAATAGTATAGGTACTATTCATCGACTATTATAACTAAGTACCTATATTACTATACCTACAACATCAAATTGCAAAATATCAATATTCATTAAGACTTAATGCTAATTGTTGTATAATAAAAAAAAAATGTGTACATACATAGGTCCCTATTTAAACTGTTTCAAATACTAAATATCAGTCAAGCAAAGCAAATCAGAGTGTAAATACTGAATGCTCAATACAATGCACTATATAGCTGTGTGTGACCCACAGTTTCACTCGAAAAATAAAAATGTCCTAATTTGTGTAGACTAAAAAGTAATAAGTCCCGAAGCGCGACTGCTGCGCTAGAGGCTCTGGGTTCAATTCCCACGTCGAGCAAAGTGTTATTGGGTTTTTCTCAGTAACAATTCGGAGTCTGGATTCGTGCCCTGTTAATGGCAATAGGCTCGCCCAAACTGTGGGTTTACATTGGTACACCTCTGCCTAACCCTTCGGGAAGTAGAGACGGGATGGTATGTTGACCAGGGTCTTGCGTCGTCAGGTAAGAGACTTTTTACTAAAGGTAATGTTTTGTGTTCTTACAGTTAAATTAAAAAATATTTAAATTTACCTGAAAGTATACCAAATTTCATAGAAATTGAGATCTTTCATAGAATTGATTTATAAGTGAATATACAGTACATACAGGGGTTTCAGAATAGCTTAATTTGGTAGACGTAAAGTCGTTAAATCGTAACTATATAAAAATATACTTAATTGCGGAGTTATTTGTGAAACAGCTGAAGTTGACACTTCAAGAACATAACGGCAATAAATAAAATATCAAATTAAACTTTATGTATTGTATAATTAATAAATTACAATATTTTTTTCTTAACTATTGCGTTGAAAATAAATAAACTACTTTAGTCATTACGGTTATCAAGGACAGCAAAGGTAGATTTTATGATTCGGAACTCGATATATTTTGCGTGAAATAAGAGTGTTATACATATGAGTACCTAGGTATTATGAATTTTAAATCAACATAAACAGTGAAGGAAAACATCGTGAGGAAATCGGCATGTCCTAGAACCAAAAATTCAAAGTCATGTGAAATTTGGCAACCCGCACTGGGCCCGCGTGGTGGATTACGGCCCACTCCCTCTCATCGAGAGGAGGCCTGTGTCCCAGCGATGCGAACATTATTGGCCGATTATGGTTATGCTATATACAATAACATATAATGTCATCGAATTCTATGGCATTCACTTAGATCCACTTCCAGCAATTTTCGTACACTGTTGGAGGTGGATCTAATTAAGCGGCGGTAGCCTAATGGCTAGGGCGTTGGACTTGCGATCATTTGGTTGCCGGTTCGAAACTCACCCATTGCACTACCGACGTGAATCCACTCGTGATGCAAGCATTTTGCTTAGTACGAGGGGTTAACAAGATTACTAGTAATGTGCGACCCACATTGCTATGCGACCTACATTGCTAGTAAGCTTTTTTTTTAAAAAAAAAAAGAATCTATGTTGGCTCATGATCATAATCTTCCCCGTTGCCAGTCACGTTGCCTCAATTTATTTGGGGTCCGGCGTAGCATGTTTTTTCCTTGTCAACTGTCAACCAATCATTCACCCCTTTTTGATCATATCCATCTTAACACAATCCATCCATGTATTCTTTTGTCTCCCTTTAACTTTCCATCCATTGCATTTCTGAGGACGATGTATATAATACATCATCCTGATCTACATCATCCATTAGTTTGCGCCATCCATCTGACGATATTTTTATATTCTTTGTCCTATGCTATTATTACTGACCAATTTAGATGAAAGCTGAATGACATAAACAGACATGATAATCCATTCATAATACTTAAAGTACGACCTGCCATAATGGTGAACCGACAAAGAAGATTGTGAAATCAGCAATGTCAGATAATATCTGATTACAATCGTTAGGAAAAATACTCTTCATACGTGTGTGACAAGTTTTGACATAACGAAGTACCTAATAATATTCTAATCTGTCGTATTGTTTTCAATATCGTGGTAAAATTATATTTATTTCTGTAAATATACATTTTTACAAGTCAGGCTTTTGACTTCTGAGACGATTCCGATAAACTTCTGCCCTTTTGCGTCTTTCGTTTCTCTTTTTTTTCCTCAGCTCCTAAGGGTCATAGCGTGATGTTAAATAGCCTAAATTAACTACTCCATACACCATCAGCCATGAAAAACGTACGGACCCTGAACAAACAGCAAAATTAACGAAAAGAAATGGTTTTATAGGTACCGTATATACATTGCTATATACAATATACATAAATATATGAATTTTCTAGTAAAAGAAAAATACGATTCAAAAATTCATATCTTTGTGGATATTGAGCAAACATAATTTAAAGCAAAAATATAATAAAAAAATACATCTAGTGCCGTATATATTTGAGTATGCATTTAGAAAAAAGCTGTTCATTATTTTGACATTACAAACTGACAGACCATTTATTTGCATAGATTATCGACTGCCTATATCATATAGCATTATTGCATAAGTTGTGTACAAGATGCAAAAGTGAATTGTAAATGAACAATTTCGAACATACTGCAAATGACTGCACGCAATATTGTAAATAACAAGATTTTTCCTTGAATTATACACTGAATTGAAACCTTTTGCTAATAATTATAATTACTATATTAGTAAAGGGGTCAATGTCCTACAATTACAAAAGCAATCATCTGCGATGATATCGAAATGCTTCAACACTGTGTGCACATTGTGTTCATTAATTATATGTTGGTAAAAATCCACGACACAGGAGTGTGGACGCTGATTTTGCGTAAAATCAGAAAATAGACTCAAGGTGGTAGGATTCTTCGCTAAGCAATAATGTTAAAGATTGGTCCTTAACAGCAGAGGGAAGTGTAAGAAGAGTAGGGAGAAAGGTTGCCCCACTGTTCTTACCTTAATTATAATAAACAATAATGGGTTTATATTTAATGCCCAAAATGCCTTGGCAGAAACCCATCTTAAAACATGGGTTGCCGAGAAACATTTTTGCCCAGAATACCTTAGTTGCTATGGTTAGGTAATCAAATTTTTTGGTAAATTTACATGCAGAGTTTGTCAGGCAACGCATGCTAGTGAATAAAGCCCGGAAAAAATATTATTCACATGTTAAATCACTTAATTTTATTAAACAGGTGATTCACATAACTGGCCACATGCTGATGCCAGCCGAAAACAAAATCGAGACGAACAATAATGCTCCTGATGAGAAGAAACCTGATGCTGAAGACAAGAAGGGCCTCAGAAATGGCACACTGGTGGCCGTGGGCAGACCCATCCCACACCCCTCTAACATCGAGATACCTCTGGACAGCAAGACCTTCCTATCCAAACACAGTCTCGACATGAAGTTCACATACGTGGATAAAGCGTAAGTGTTGTTTTTTTAATTAGCTTTAATTTACTTTTGTGCATTTGACACCTCTGCGTAACCCTTTTGGGACGCAGGCGTGATGAATATGGCGAAAGTTAAACATATTTTAAGTATTTCTAACTGCTGGTTTCAGGAACAACTGTCACTTAATTTGCTACCTAGACTTAGAATTTTTGGTATGGAAATATCATACATACCATTACGCCTGTATTCCCCGAAGGTTTACAGAGGTGTTCTAATTTACACCCACATTTCACACCGGTATGATTAGGTCCCATGTAATAAAGGGCGAGCCTATCGGAAATAACATACATACCATCACGCCTGTATTCCCCGAAGGGTTGCAGAGGTGACCTTAATTTACACCCACATCTCGCCGGTCTGTTTAGGTTCCATGTAATAGGGGGCGAGCCTATTGGCATTAACTAGGCACAAATTCACGTCACATTTACGTAGCAGTTGCGCGTGGGACCACTAGACTAATGAGGCAGTCATTTTCACGTGGACCTTGTGTCAAAATTATATCCTATAGAACAGAGGTATCTACTGACATATTCATTATTAAAAGCGACCGTAAATAAGTTGCTATGGTGACTGCCTAAATAGTCTAGTAGTCCTTAACGCGGCTGCTACGCAAGAGGATTCGATTCCCAGCAGTGTTATTGGAATTTTCCAAAACTTAGACTCGTCCCCTATTTCATGGGATCTATACATATCGGTGGACTGTGCGTGTACATTAATTAATGTAACGCTGCCTTACTCTGGGGAATAATATAATACAAGCATCACGGTAGGTGTGGTCATTCAGTTATGAGTTTATTCAAAAATAGCACTAAGTAAATAATAATTGCAATCAATGTTTTACTTCGAAGCACATAAATTAAGTTTTATGAGAATTTTCCACCCAAAGGCCAATAATATACTCTATTAACTTCTTCGAAAATATAAACGGACGGATATGGTTTTTTTTAGGACCAATGCTTAGACACCTTTGTGGTAACTATATTATATATGGAGTACCATCTCGGAATAATCTTCCATCAGGTAGAAAGACAAGATCCTAGTCCACAGTAAGCAGTGTATATAAAAAAATATAGATAGAAAGAGATAGATAGATAGAACATGGGTTACCCATAGTACTACTTTAGTCGAATTGGGGCCAACCGGCCAAGCCTTATACATTCAATTTAAAGCTCAATTCAAAAGATGGCGCTGTTCCCAAAGAGTTCATTCGTATTACCTGACCGAATATAGGTTGCAAGTCGTCTATTGTGTTCTAGTCCAACGACGCGTCACTTCAATCAGCCGTGTAATATCAACAAAAATATCACCTTCAAATGTATTTTGTAGGTTAAACATGATGCGAATTCGCGGTTTTGTACACAGTCTGCGATAAACTTACGTTGAAATAGTTCCAGTGTTTTATGTTCTATGTGTGGTGATGTGCGATTAGTTTTGTGATTATAAAAGTGTATTCGTGATTTAAATAGTTCATAGTTTATGTGTTTTTGGGGCTTAAATCTGGGAGAATGGCGGGATATTTAAATTGCACAGCTGTAAGTAGTTTCTGAAAAGAGTAAATCGAAGTAAAGACCAGCCTATACTAGAAACTAATGCTTTGGGCACGAGTTATTAGTGTAATGTTGATTTTAAATAAGGGGCAATGAAGGGAGTGGCGGTAGGTCATTCAAGGTTAACTATGTAAGTGTACCGGCAAGCATGACCTGAGCATGGGGATTGCAGGTCACATTGGGAATGACCTCTGCATCATTATGGTTTCCCTGGTACTTGGGTTTGCCCTTTACTCGTCATTAAAATACTTTTTTAAAGCTCAAATACAATGCCTGCGGTGTTATTAAATTTGGTAGTTGAATATTTATTTCTTGAGCCGAGAAAGGCGTTTACAACATATTTAAAAAAATATAGACTGAAGTTAGATAGCCAGATAAATCTCGTAAATGCTCTAGTTTTGCAATTCTCTTTAAAATCATAGAAACCGTTATGTGTGAGATTCTAACACTATATTTTTTTCCAGATTGATGAACACGCTTGGTTTCGAGCCCAACGAGTTAGTTGGCCGTTCCGTCTACGAGTATCATCATGCGGCGGACACCGGCTCTTTGGTCCAGCAGTTCAAATCATGTAAGTTAATATTGTAATAAGTTTTATAAAAAAAGAGGTCCGTACACATATTATGAAGAGCCATTTTGGAACAGCGCCCTCTCTTGACAGTGTTGCAATAGCATTAATAGCGTACTAATGCTGAAAAAGTTCTTTACTTGAAACACAGATGGCAGCACTCTTGTAGTGAGAAAGAAAATGACGTTTTATTATGTCAAAGATAATGCTCTTCTTTATATGTTAGGATAAAACGTATTGCAAAACTGTTGACAGTTTTTTTTTTACATTAAATAATAATATCGTGACAAACCATGTCTGTCTTAAAGGCATTACAGGGACGTATTCGGGGATTCATTAATTGAAGATGTAAAAAACTTCAATATTATTAGCAACAGCTTTATTGAAAATAATCAGTTTTGTATCACTATTGAATTCAATAAGGATCTATAAAATTATTAATTTTAGAATCTGTAACATTAATATCTGAAGAGAAGCGGAATGTCTTAGTAGTAAACCCTTGTCTAACGAATTGGTCACTAGTAAGCATTAATTGTTTTAAAGTAAGTAATTACATTTATATCGACAGCCATTTAAAAATAATGTTTTTAAGAGTAATCAAACAATTAAACACAATTTTCAGAAACATAATTTGCGACCTTGCCAAAAAAACTATAATTAAGTATTCTGGTAAACAGCAAACAATTTTTATTTTATACCTACCTGATTGGCCTTCAACTATCCAGTCTTAACCCGTCAGTGCATACAGGTTCCTCATGAGGACATAACAATAGATTTTGCATTGTGTCTACAATATGCCGCTTGACAAGTTAAGAATAATTATTTTTCTGCATAATTTAAAATTATGCTTTAATGATTCAGGACGTATATTAGATACTAGATTGGTCAGGTTTTTGCAAATCCAAGTGTTCCCAGTTCTGTTTCCATTTCTTACAAAGAAATAAAGTTAAAATCTTGTGAAGGAGCACTACTCACTTCTGGCGCTCGTTGACATTTATCAAGTTCCTGTTGAAGATAATTATTTCTCTTTAGGAGTCTTCGGTTTTGTTCCTCTAAACAGTTTAACGCCTCCAGTCTTTTCTGGTTGAGTACCCGTAACTTTTTAACTTCTTTAATTAACTTTCTTTCTAATGGTGTCCTGATCTTATTTTCTGTATTTATTTGTAACGGGTCAGTTTCCATTATTTTCTGCTGCTCAGAAGGATTCTCTTCAACTTCAGACTGCAAAATATATAATGGAATACTTAAATTAATTATTAAATCTGCCAAACTGTTTTGTCCTATACAACGCAATTTGCAGAAGTAATGCAGTTTATCGAAAACAATTAAGAAATCAGAGGACGCACGGCTACGTAAAAACTGCGTCAATCGATCAACCTGCAAGGTAAACCTGCGCATGCGACCGTCAGTTTATTTGTGGTGTGCATATAACATTGGGATCCCTCCGTGTTCTACAAAGTTCGTTTAAACCTTAAGTTCCTGTTTTCTTACAAATAACATCAAAAATCGGTAGTAATACCTGTTCTTATTTTATTACTAACAATTTTGTCAAACTGATTATCTGTGGATATGCATATGATTATGTATTGTCCACCTTTGTGTAAAATACGAAAGAAAAGATCCAGCTTATCGAAATGAATAGGATAAAAATAAAAATATAGAAAATCGTCTATTACCATTACGGTCGTTTCCAAATCATTGACCGTTGTCACATGAATTGTTTCTCCAATTTTTTTTCTGACTTCGTTAGGGTCTAGTCTAACGCGAACTTCTGGCATCCCGATAGCCTTGTTTGGATTTGGCTGTAGAGAACACTGAGAAATCTTTGATTTATCTTGTAGAAGACGCGTAACCTTTAAAATCCTGGGCCGTGGAAATTGAGTTTTAATAAAAGAAGGCTCTGAATCATCTTCATCATTGCCTGAAATCTTACTTGCGTCATTTACCTAAAGCAAAAATAAAAAATAAAAAATCATAAAACGTAAATAAAAAAGGTAAAGTAATATTAAGGTACTCTCGAGTTACTTACCAAATCTTTGTCCGGAACAGCTGATACTATGAGCTTCCTCACCCCCCTCGCAGTTGTGTAATAATTTTTAGATTGAAAATGTTTAGAACATATTCTAGTGCTTTCACTAACTTCAGTCTTGTTAATAGCCTGCATCCACTTACTTCGAAGTTCCGGGTTTTTTGGTACTCTGTTTGAAAACAATAATAATAGGTAGGTCAGTAATACAACAATAACAAAAAAAAGTTGGGCATGCAATAAAACTATCCATAAAAAATAACTACTTAATTTAACTTGAAGTACGGCCCTGTTTTATGATCGCGGACGTTATGTCAGCCATGTTTGTTTTGTTCGGATTCCACGTAAAAATACTTACATCATTTACAATTCAAACCAATTAGAAAAAAAAAAGTTCTATGCACACCTGTGAAAATGTACACTGTCCTTTATTGTAGAATGTACATCGGATCGCGAACTGCAACCTTTTATTGAACACTGAACCATAATTATGTTTTGAATGAAAGATGCCACACACGCTCAGAATGACGCCACGCGGTCGACTGTGGCGCCGCGCACCGCGCTGCCGTCCGTTGTTTACGAGCGAACGAACGAACGGCGGCGTCCGGTGTTTCCGATCGGCGCCATATTGGAACGAGTAGTAACACAATAGAGAACGCCTCGACTCGACAATGTTCGTGTTTTCATAGTACCGAATTCCACAACAACTTGATTCCAACTTTGAAACATTGTAGATAGGTAGTAAGTACTTAGTGAATTCTTTTACCGATGAATAGGAAACTAGTAATTGAATAAAAACCTGTGTCATGTTGTGTTCAAAATAAAAAAGTCATAAAAAAATATTAATACCTACGAAGTAGCAGTTTTGCATATGGTCAGGTAGAAAGATGTTTATAAAGAAATACAGGTAACGTATTACGTGCACGTTACAAATTCTTATTGTTGTAATCTTGTAGGTACCTAATATATTCAACACGACCTAAAAACTATATTATCTACCAAGTTATCTGATATTTTTACGATTAGGTTCATTTAGAAAATTAGGAGCCCTCCCGTAAACTGTTAGGGATCAATTGCCGTGTTTTTATTCGCAAGAAAGTACTCGACATAGACCGTACCTAACACTTCATGTTTCCTCCCTGAGACGGAGGTAATCGCTAAGCATTTGATTTATTCTTAAGAAACGATTGGGTACGTACGTAGGTACCTCAGAAGGTTCAAGCGTAGTGCAACGGATAGGTGTCAAACTCGCGATTACGCTCCGTGCGATTGGACTATTATCGCTTCCTGTTTACTCAGCTCATTTTATTGAGAGCCTGAAGCACAATGTAGATTAGTACTTATTGTGTTCCTGAAGAAAACTCGATTATTTGCCCGTTATTTTATGTTTTGTAGTAAGAAACTACTTACCCGTAATGCATTTAACTGTGAATAATTCATCATGTGTTACGTAATGAAATGTCGTGGCACCGAGACGCGGTCTTTTTTTTTCAATGCGAGTTACGGTTCGTAGGGGACCACCTCTTTGTACTAAGTACTTACATTCGACGTAAACCAGTTCCAAGTGGTTTGAGTCGCTGTCAAGCAGTTTGTATTGTCTTCTGTAGTTATGCGTCCCCTGCTACAGCCAGGAATGGATAGGTCTACAGTATACAGCTGCGGTGGTGTTGAATTTTGTATTGGGCTATTCACTCGTCTCGCTCTTAGCTCAATTCACCGCCGAAACAATCGATTTAAGTTTCCAATTATGCTTGTGTTTGGATTTGGACGCTGATTAATATGGAAGCTGTCTTTGAGTGATTAGCAGCCAAAGATGTGGATCTTATATGGAAATGACATAAGTTTTCGACAAATCAAACGTTCATATATGTCATTGAAGTCGATTCAAACGTTACATTGCATCTTGTGTACAGATCCAGTACTAACTTCTCCATTCTTCAATCAGTGTCCAATGAAGAAATAGTTATTTGTTACAGACTTTCATCGCTGACTAGAACGGTATCATTATCTGTGCATTGAATATTTATGACCCAGCCATCTTAGATGACCATGATGGAACAGCACGTCATTTCTTAAACGTCAAATAAACAGAATTGATTAATGAATAATGATTTATACTAACCGAACGTTAACTAAGCATCGTATCTTTTGTTACACTATTTTATATTTTTAAAGCGAACGATCGTGATTAAATACAAAGTTGGTATTCCATTCCAGTAACTAGGATACCTACTTAATTTACTCCCTTCTTTTAAAAGTTTATTAGTTAGGAGATCGGTCAAAGTTTTTTTTTTTATTTCAACTTGCCCAAGTAGGCACACTTGTTGTATTTAATCCTTAATATGGAAAAGACTGTTTAAGTTACCTTAGAGTAAATTTAACTACTAAACATAATAATATCAACGTTCAGCAAATCGGAGGGGTTAATATTTACATCACAATTACCTAAAAACATAAATAAATCATCGCAAACCTTATCATAGATTTACTTTCGTAGAACTTCAACGCAATTGATGTAAATAATTCGTGGAATATCGATCGTTACTTGTAAGCTATCGACTCATTGGAATGTCTAATACGCTGACAAACTGGGTTCAGTGAAAGGTTTCGTAATTAATTTGTCGTCATGTATCAGTTACACTATTTACGTTAAAATTGTTGTTTACTATGGCTTACGTTACAATTAAAAGTAGGCAAGCAGCTGCTACTGTTTTTTCCTTTAAGTACACGTTTTCGTTTTCGTTTAGAATATTCAAGGGAGCAAAATTAAAAGGAAAAGAATCGAATGGGTTTTTTTCATTAGATATTTCGTCTGATGATTCATGGAAATGTAAGAAGTTGTATACTGGCAATGAGTCCATTTTGATTAAACGGAATGTGTAGCAAAACAATTCTTAGTTTGCTTTGACTTGCAATTTTGTAATATACACTAATATTGAACAATGAATGAAAGGCTATGACATGGCTAGTCATGAGTAATATGAACTTCCACACCTCATTATACTAGCTATTTCTTTCTTATTTGCTTAGGTGTTTGCTGTACTCTATACTATCCAAGGGTAGGAATGGAGTCGACTAACTGACTGATTTTAATTCTTTTTGCCAATTGTCAAGAGCATTTGTGATTATTTATTGGGAAATAGATTCACGTTTTTATATATATATCATGCTATATAATGCCTTCCTTCCTTTCGTCTTTTTTTTGCAACTTTCAATACGATTCATGATTTTTATATTTGAAACATTGTACACTTATATTATATCATTTAATATGAATGAGGGGTACGTATGAACATACGTACCCCTCATTCATATTAATAAGTATTCATGTTACCAGGCGTTGGATATTGTTTTGTCATGTTACTTGACTGGCAATATTAAATTAAATGTCATCACACCCAAGTACCGGTAAAATCTACTTACATTTTTAGGTAGGTTTTAATATTCTGCGATTTTAAGCCTTTTGGAGAAGACCAACGCCACGTAGGCTTATCTAATATTTTGAAACAGTTGTACGTTTATGGAAAAGAATCAGATACACAAAATCGAAAGAGAGCGGTGGTGGCCAAATGGTAACGGCCGCGACTTACGAATTGTAGGTCGTAGGTTCGAACCCAGATAGAGGCTTTACTTTGTGTAAATTATTTCATCACCACTGTTCTCAAAACGGTGAAGGAAAACATCGTGAGGAAACCGGCATGTCCTAGAACCAAAAACTTCGAAGACATGTGACATCTACCAACCCGCACTGGGCTTGCGGGGTGGATTACGGCCCACTCCCTCTCACCGAGAGGAGGCCTGTGTCCCAGCAGTGGGGACATTATAGGCCGATTATGCTACACAAAATTATTTTGCCTACTTAGTTATATTCTATAGATAGGTAGGTATATATTTAGTAGAGGCCTTTAAAAATATGAATACCTTACAATAGGGTAAAACCAGGATAGATGCCCCACTTTTTGAAATAACCTACTAATTTTAATAATATCAATGATATATGTCTATGAATTTAGCTAGTTTAAGTCTTTATGTATAACTGTGATTGGTATTTTTGGACCTACAAATTACAGATTTTGCAAATTTGCCTTACCCGTATGAATACTTACCCCACCATGAAAATACTAAGAAGGAGAAGAAGGCTATTCCTAAAACAGAAATTGTTTCCAAGAAACATGGGCCTGTTAATGAAAAGCATTTTGCAGTTTTTAAAATCTTTTAATTGTCATCGTTAGCATATCATCATCATCATCATCATCATCATCAGCCCGTATTCGTCCACTGCTGGACGTAGGCCTCTTTAAGTGAACGCCACAGAGCCCGATTTTCAGCTCTTTTCATCCAGTTACTGCCAGCTGCCTTCCGTTAGCATATAATTCTACATAATTTGAGATCAATTCTAAAAGCATTTGTTCAACAAAAATAATAACAAAAATAAATTACTTATCATAAAATATTAATTATTAAGTTTCAAGATGCATAATCATAAAAGTCATTATTTTTTTAAACTTAAAATAACACAATAAAGATCTTCATTTTGTAATCCTACTTAAATGATGCTTATAAGGATAGTGCTTTCAGTTTTCCAAATTCTGAGAAATGTTTTTTTAAAAGTGTACAGGTTTCATGTACCTAGCCAGTTCAGACACCTTACACATTGAATCCAGTCGGATTTAGACTTCGTTTTTTTATTGTTGTCAAAACATTATATGCAGTTATCTTTATTTGTATCTTTACGCTTATCCTGTCCATCTCTCTTAGTGCTCTTGACTGGCAAACTTTTAGTTTTCTTTCCCTTAATTTGAGTGAGGTAAATAGTCTTCATCGTAACTGTTTATAATAATTCGCCGTTTTAGTAGTTCGCTGCCCTGGTTACTTTAAAATAATTAATCAGCTAGGTCATCATCGTCGTTGTCACGAAAAAACGGAACCCTTATAGATTCGTCATGTCTGTCTTGTCTGTCTGTCTGTCCGTCCGTATGTCACAACCACTTTTCTCCGAAACTATAAGAACCATGCTGTTGAAACTTGGTAAGTAGATGTATTCTGTGAACCGCATTGAGATTTTCACACTAAAATAGAAGAATAGTTTGCGCGAAGGACACTTCCAAAGTGGTAAAATGTGTCCCCCCCCCCCATGTAACTCTAAAATAAGAGAATGATAAAACTAAAAAAAATATAATGATGTACATTCCCATGTAAACTTCCAACGAAAATTGGTTTGAACGAGATCTAGTTAGTAGTTTTTTTTTAATACCTCATAAATCGTAATGGTACGGAACCCTCCGTGCGCGAGTCCGACTCGCACTTGGTCGGTTTTTTGAAAATGAGGCATCTATGCCACTGGGGTATCTATCCCGCATTTATCCTAATTATAAGTTTCCTGTAGCAACTAAATGTGGTTCTAAGTCAGATTTATCGAACATTTCGGTCAAGATAACCTGCAATGTAACAATAAACGAACAAACAACTTTTCAAACATTTATAATGAAGTAAATCATTCCACAGCAAATTTATTTTCAAAGACTTGCAAATTTACTACGTTTGTTGATGGAGTCAGTAGGGACGCACGGCTACACATCAAGCTATACAAAACCAGTTTACGATGGCTTCTAATTGTACGGCAAGGCTATACAATGCAAGATTAGGTTAAACTGGATTTGTATACTTAGGTTGACCTGTAGCCGTACATAAAATACGTCACATGCCTCTATGCTCTATGCCATCAATTTTTTATGTAAATTATACGGCGGCTATTAACGCGTGCTTGAATAAAATAAAAATAAATTTTATTAGTGTCGCCGGTTCATCACGCTCTCATTGGTTGACACTGACGAAGGTCGAATCGCTGACCTAGGTCCAGTTTTTCTAAAGTTGAATTGAGGTTATGTAATTGACAATAGACACTTTATTTGCGAACTTTATAGCTCAAATCAGAGCATAGCATGAAAATCGAAAGTTTGAGGCTTCGAAACGAAACGCCAACTGTCAAATAACGGAATGCTAGTCAACGTTAGTACGAATGTATAGGACGTTTGTACTAAATGAATAGAATATTTGAAAAAAATCTATAGGTGTAAAAAAAAATTTCGTTGTCTCAAATGTTCCATGTATATAGTGATTTCTATAACATTGATTATATGAAAATCACATGTTATTTTGAACTGTATGCCTTAACGTACCCATAACAAAATAACCGTTCGGTTTGTAATTAGACGTTTCTAGATCCATATCTACTTTTTCACGTTTAAATCATTGAACCAATTTAGATCAAATTTGGTACAGAGATAGATTGGACCTGGAGAAAGACATAGGCTACATTTTGTCTCAAAAAGTCCTTTGGGATGCCAGTGAAACCAGATATGATAATATGATACCAATATAAAATGTTATTACCAGAATTATTTTAGTGCCGTCTTAAACTTAATAAAACTTAAACCTACTACTTCAAAAAGAGAAACCGGCAGCGCTATCAGTCTATTTACAATCGGCCGTTAATTGCTTTTTTATAAGGTTTTATAGTTTTATACTGGCGATACTGGTGCCCATGACATGAAATAAAATTGAAAAACAACTAAACAAAAGAAATAAAGTCAATAATCCAATTAAATTCACGATGTCTACAACATTACAAAGTTTTGCCCTAGATAGGCAAAACAATATTTTCTATTGTACCTATTCAGATTTCATGTAGCACTTCAATCGCTGTCTCCCTCTCCGACATTGATAAAGTGATGGCTTTTCTAAGGATCTTAAATGTCAATTAACCCAGCTATTACTTTGAGAGCACCGAGGTCACGGCCGCTCGTAAAATGTTCGCACCACGGCAACAGCTGATATATTGATGAATAGCAAATGATTACAATCGGTAGCTTACACATGTATTTGCCACGCGCGCAACGCGTGATACTGGATACTACCAATTCATACATGATGATGTTAACCATTGTTTTTCAACTAACAGCTCGCGTTGAATACCTATTACAGGGGGTCGCAATACTGACAGACAACTGAAAAACAATTTAATAAAAGGATAAGTTCTTACTTATCCTTTTATTTGTTTTTGTGCGGGTTGGTTATATACAGTTAAATAATCTTTTATTTAACTGTATTTAACCAACCCGCACTGGGCCCGTGTGGTTGATCACGACCTACTCCCTCTAACTGAGAGGAGGCCTGTGTCCCAGCAGTGGGGACATTATAGGCTGATTATGCCAATTAAGTCTATATGAGTTTAAAAAAAAAGCGTGACACTTAAAAAAAGGAAGCAGTGGTAGCCTACGTGAAACTATGATGTCAATATTATATTGTATAATTACAAAATATTAATATAGGTTTTGTAGGGAGGGGGTCCATACATTTTTATACTTAGGTAACTCTTTGACTATTTAGTGGGTTGCGTCAATAAAAAGGTTGAGAATCGATGATTTAAACCAGTGAAGTTTACTTATTATGTACCTATATCTTACTTTATTGAAATTTTAATGACCTGATTTATCAATAGTCTGCTAAGTTAAATCATACATACATATTGTCACGCCTGTCTCCCATGGGGGTAGGCAGAGACTATAGATTTCCACTTGCTACGATCCTGGCACACTACTTTCGCTTCATCTACATTCATTAATCTCTTCATGCATGACCGTCGGTTTAGGGTGCTCGGAACCTGGCCTTTTTTAAGAACATCCGCAATTTGGTTGCGGAACGTTCGCCAAGGTCTTCCCCTTCCAACTCGTCCATCCATACTCACCATATATACTTGTTTCGTCAATCTCCGTTCATCCATTCTCTCTACATGACCAAACCATCTTAACATACCTTTCTCAATCCTTGTTACTACATCTTCTTTCATTCCACAACGCTCCCTTATCACACTGTTTCCCACTCTATCTTTTAGCGTCACACCACACATACTTCTTAAAGCTCTCATCTCTACAGCATTTATCCTGCTTTCATGTTTCTTCTGCCATACCCAACTTTCACTACCATACATTAGTGTCGGCGCCAACACTCCCCCAATCACAGCCAGCCGTGCCTTTTCGGACACTTTCCGACTATTCATGAAGGTGTGTAGCGCCCCATTCACCTGGTTACCAGCACTCGTTCTCCTTTCAATATCACTCTCATGTTTACCATCTCTAGTAAACATAGAGCCCAGATATACAAACTCTTTCACCTGTTCTACTCTTACGCCACCTATCAAAATATTGCACGCTGTCATAACTTCATCCCTTTCAAAGACCATCACTTTCATCTTGCTTACATTCCATAAAGCACCGTCCATAATTGTTACCATCTTCTGTAACTCCCCCTCCGATGGAGCAAGGATAACTTGATCATCGGCATAGAGGAGACGTTTGACGAGTAACTCATTCACCCTTAAACCACATTCATTCTCTTTCAAATCCTTCAGACAGCTGTCCATGAATAAGTTGAACAGCCACGGTGACGCTACACATCCTTGTCTAACACCCTTATTGATGTCAAACCATTCAGTATAGGCCCCGTTTATCCTGACACATGCACTGGAATCCTCATAGAGCGATTTCAGTGCCCGAATCAGGCTGCCATTCACCCCATACATGGACAGTGCTGACCACAATTCATTCCTAATCACTCTACAGTAGGCCTTTTCCAAATCTACGAATGCGCAATAGACTTTTTGGCCATTGGCCAAACATTTTTCGGCTATGCATCGCAAGGAAAAAACCTGATCCGTACATCCCATGCTCTTTCTAAATCCCGCTTGCACATCCCATATTTTGTCCTCTGTTCCTTTCACGATTCTCTCGATCAAAACTTTTGCATACAATTTACCGACAACACTGAGAAGGCTAATGCCTCGGTAATTTTTGCAGTCTTGCTGTGACCCTTTTCCCTTGTAGAGTGGCACAATCACGGCTTTGCTCCAATCTTTTGGTACAAGCCCGTTACTCCAGCACAAGTTGAAAAGGCGGTACAGTTGACTAGCTACCACCGGCCTTCAGCATTTCGGTCGATATCCTATCATATCCTGCAGCTTTTCCCAATTTCATACTATCCAACGCTTTCACAATTTCATCCATACCAATACTATCCTCACTTTCTACTGTTTCATCCATCATCGTGGTAGACACCTGTACTAACTCCCTTTCAAACAATCCTTCGAAATATTCTTTCCATCTTTTTAACATGCATTTTTCCCCATTCACGAGACTTCCATCTTGGACTTTATTGAGCTCCGAGGTCTTTGTTTTTCCTCGAGCTCTTTTTATGGATTTCCAGAAAAAAAATATGTTACGCTGGAAATCCTCAGACAACCGTTTATCAAAATCATCCTTCTGCTCATCCTTCTTCTGTTTCACAATTTCTTTTACGATACCTTTCATTCTTTTATATTCCTCTTTAGCCTCGGACACATCCTCGTCCTTAGCCTTTTGCACTCTTTGATTGGCTCGTATAGCTAACCAATCTACCCATGCTTTCTTCTTCTTACAAACTACTTCCTGTACCTCTTTATCCCACCATACATTCTCTTTTACTCTATAATTTCTTCTTTTAGAGACTCCGCATACTTCTGTGGCAACATTCACGAGTCCTTCCTTCAAACCCTTCCATAACTCTTCTATCTCAGATATATCATCCAAACCATTAAACTTTACGCTTAATTTTCTTTGAAACTCTGCTTTCACTTCATCTTCTTGCAAATTTTCAACTTTTTACTATTTAAGTTAAATCAGACGAATTTTAACAGATTTTCTATACAAAAATTGTCTTAACGTCAAATTTATTATCGGATAAAACTGATAGAAGTTAAGTACCTATCTAATTATCGAAAATTGGACCCTAAGGTTAAGGTTTTTGAAAGTGTCACTGTGTATTAGGCAACAAGAAGTTAAGCGTTATGGAATCATGGCCAAAAGTAATTGGCAAAAAAAGCCAAAATAGCATCAAAACCAATTGAAGTCTTATAAATCTTATACTACCTATCCTTCAAGTGGACAATAACAAAATGAGCCTAGATAGCTCCCCCTTTGGTTGAACTCCGTGTCACATGATGAAGTAGAAATAAACGCGTTCTGACGACACAAATATTTGTATATCTCGACTCGCTCGCCAACATTTGTTTATTACAAGATGCAAAAAGCCAAACCGAAATCACCTCACATCTTGCGTGTATTTTTACTTACAACATACATCGTAAACCATTGCAAGTTCTAGTTTTATCTGGTGTATTGTTGTTACTATCAAATAATTGAATGATAAACGTACAACAATCGACTGATTATAATGCAGTAAGTAGCTGCGTGTACACGTGTTGATCACGACTCCTCGACTCCACACCAATAGGCCTTGAACTTGTCAAATTGAATAGGTAGGGAAATCGTTTTAATATTCCCACTGACACATAAGCAGACTCTCACTTATCTATTTATAGAAACCACGTGGTTTTCCGGCGATTAAATCAGTAGTATAATACGTAACCAGAGCACCTCTGTTAATTATTTCCTTCACTAGCGATCGCAACACAAAGGTGAGGGATATCGATCAGTAATGAACTGAAATTGAAACCACCTTGGCCTGATTGCTTCTAACTTCTTATGTACATACAGACAGAGAAAAAAGTCCGATAATAACTACGAAACTCCTCAACCTCAGTATGGGTTCTTCATCAACCTATTTGAATCTACCGTTAAAAATATGGTAGTTAACAGGACTAGTCTCGCCATTCCGTTCTGGCAACGTAATCAGTAACAAGTCCGCAAATTATCCAGGAAACTAGTTCTTTCCATGTCTTTTAAAGTTTTTTCTTTTAAACGCGTTGGCATTCAGTTGATGCCAGTCAAAATAATCTCTAGTATAAAACCACCAGACCTTCGGGCATCTATGAGAGGTCGAGGCGGCGTTAAAAATACCGTTTAGACGTAACATTCACGTCAGTGAAACGTGTCACTAAACAATAGCGTGATAAGGTAAGAATTCGCAAACAAAAACAGGAATAGATTAACTTTTACAGTATACAATTATGCAATAAGTTGTAGATAATGCGTGCTTGTGTTTTAATCAACTACGGCAGAACGAAACTTACGTAGTAACAAGCATTTATTCTATGATTGAACCCAAATGTTCTGATTAGGAGGCGTATTATGAAGTTGAAAGAAATCTTGATCATAATTTATCTGAAATAAATAAAGATTGTTGTTATTATAAAGCAAAACTAAATGAGAATGAAAAAGCAAGAAAATTAGGTCATAGTTGTAGCAAATTTTATTATAATACAAAAGGTCAACTTGGAAGTAGGCTAATAGATATAAGTATTAATGAAATCCGTAATCATACTAAAATGTATGATCTCATTACAAATAATCCCCCAGAAACAGTAATGAGACGAGATACAAATTCTTACCAGACAGAGACCTACTCTAATGAAATAATTTATCTGAGGAAACCAGTAATTGCAACACATGTTCATGAAATTAGTTGAGGGAACCACAAAACTGAGGCAGAGTATAATTGATTTAAAAAATAGATAACAAATAGTTTATATACTTACCCTTGCGACTCTGAACAGATCAATGTCTTGATCTATTGAATACTGTGTCTTCTTATACAAAATAGTAAATGATGGTAAAAAGATTGAAGCTTATGATAGCAAGGTTTAAACGTTTCATTCAATCTATCTATTAATTTTAATGGTTAAAACAATCGATTCACAAATGTCCATTCCACATCCCTTTGTTCGTTTTATATCGGATATGGGATTTTAATATTCTTACACGACGTGCCTTGACTTACAAATACCGCATTAACTACGTTCCTGTTCAGCGTTTATTCAAATCAGCGGATTCCTGACCCTTTCTATAAAATATCAATTTGCTGCTAACATTTTCTTGTAACCTTCATTTTATTATCTTCATAGTACGCAAATTTTCGGGTTAGAAGATAAGATATTAATACGTTGTCTCGGCAGGTAAAGTAAACATGGTGTCGACTAATAGTTACGAAATAGAAGCGATGTCTTAAAATCTAAAAAAATATATTAGACAGAAACTACATTCATGGAATTAAGTAATACATATTTCTATCTGTGATAGAAAAAACTGACTAATAGTTAAGGAACTTATTAATTGGAACGTAGAGAACAGACTTGATCGTCATATTTCTACACTGACGGATCATATGGTTTCCAAATCTCGTTTGGCACTATGAATGTCGAGGAATATTTAATTTGCAGTCCTACCAGCCTTGATAATGGAACCATCGACCCATGAAATTGTCGGGCCGCATTGAAAAGGTTTAGATGAAATTGGATGTATAACATTACACGACATAGAATGTAGATTCCCAGCATATTCCAGAACGGTAATAAACGCGACCAAACCAACGCGCTTTTATTAAATACCGTCTATTCAACCGCGAGATTTCATCTAATTTATGATGTTGTAGCACTGAAATGTTAATTAAATTCAAAATGTAGTCTAGGCAAGTCAACAAAATATATTTTCATTTTATTGCCATCCCTTGTTGGTATCAGTTATCTAGCCGTCGGCAGCTATTCGGCCGTTTCTCATTTCAGCTTTGATTGAGATAAAGAAGCAAGAAATTTTACGAGTGTCCAGAATTATACTGTTTCGCCCCGGGGATATTTATATGTTATTGCTGCCCTCTGGATTTTTCTAGAGCCTGGATGGTTTACAACGGGCTTCAGCCAATTGTTTACTGCAAAATAGACTCCTCTAGGTGACATTCGTAATTATGAAATCTAGAGCTCTATGGAATATGAAATAAAACTTTGTCCTTTGTCGTTTTAATGGCAAGGGGCAATAACCTTTCAAAAACTTGCTGCAAATTAAACCGAGATAAAATCAGTCTATACCATTTCTTATCGTTACGAGTATTTCTAGCTAACAGTACGTTGGTTCATGTTAAAACAGCTTTAATATCAGCCAGTATTGTTTTTGAACCATTGTAGTTACGAGGACCTATAACGATCGGAGCATTACGGTTTTCTAGAACTCATTGGATTTCATATTCCTGCTTGGGATTGCTAATTTTATCTCTTCTGTTTTGTGTCCTGAACATAATTGCTTTTATTTTATACACCTTTTTCTCGTGAAAAGCAGTGTTCTCAATTTTTCAATTTAGGTTTCACTTATTTAATTTTCTGCATTTCCTTTAGCAAATTATTAAATTGTCCTCAATTCATATATTTTCGTTGTAGGTAATTCTCACTCAGCGTTGATTAATATAATTGACCGGTTAACTCTGTATTTTGACTAATTGACACAATGTGACATAAAATTCGCCCTTAATTTTTTTTTATTTATGATCTTTCATTTTAATTATGATCGTAAAACACGAATTCTCAGAAGATAAGTTTTAGGCATTTTATTCTTTATAACATCCAATAGGTACTAACTATACCAATTGCGTGACATGGCATAGAAATTTCCAAATTGGGCTCTAGCTGTAGAAACCCAATATTTCAAAATGCAAAATATACGAAAACGTTAAATAATCTTAATATACAGTTTATCATGGCATTCCCAGCGTTTGGAGTGACAAATTTATATGGCTCTCCTAGTCAATCGTCAAGGTTAGAGGTTGTAAAGGCTGCGTTTTGTTAAGAATAGGCAGTGTAAGCGTTAGAACCATGGTGGTTCAATCAATTTTGTTTCTTTACTAGTTTTGCAATTAAGTTTTTTATAATGATTTGTTAACGTGTAGATATGATTATTTTTCTTTATAATATGATTGTTAATCGAAAGTCTGCTCATGTTTGCCTTTTCAAGAGCACTTTTATTATTCTTATAATCTTAGACACATCGGTAGCTACAGAAAGAAAGGTCTATTCCTAGATCAAGACCACTTTGCTACTATTACATGACATCATAGTTTTTATCTACATATCTCTATGGTTTGGACTCTTCTGCATAATACATGCAAATATTATCAACCATAATCATGACTGTCTCGATGCTTTCGTTGGTAAAAGAAACATAAAAGTAAATCAGATATGTACTAGCTGAACTCATGAATAATTTTATGCAGAGGTACCTACCCGCTGAAATTTTGATTACTTCACTCATTCTCCGAGCGTTGACTCTTGTCTCAGGTTTATTTTCCTGTCCCACTTAGGAAACCGAGAGTGCTCAATGTGCTCATATTATTAAGTATAATTCACCCCAGGAATAAAAATGTTTTAACAGCATTTAACATCATTTCTCTTTACACTTTTTAGTACTTTTTAACGAGAACCTTAATCATACGCTTTATGGTCGCCTGAATATGTCCCTTTTAATAATACTCAGCTGTTATTAGAGTTCTATAGTAAACTGAAAAATTCAGAATGTTAAATACGTAACAAGGTTCGAAAGCCAATCCTAAACACTACTAAACAGATTTCATCTTCTTTGTGTAGTTAAATGTTGTTTAAAAAACTTATAAAAGGTTCTTTCGACAAATTAACCTTGGTTATCTTTATCAATATCATTCACGGAAGACGAGGCTGCGCCCACGCATGGCCCATGCACAATCGATAGCTATAATCTCTCAATTATGATCTCATAAATATTTTTGTTTTCGTTACATTGATGTCTGTGGACTGTTGCTATTAGCATATGTGACACTGTGATAACATGCGGAATGGAAGCTCTATTAGCAGAAACGTGAGAATTGCGTGTGAACTGAATATTAAAAAAATTAATAGTAGATATTGAATAGGCGTCGAGCTGAACCAAATTGAAATTTATGTGAGGCTTATACTTAGCACTCACCAGTCTGATTTTAGGGATGCAGATGATGATGATGTTTAATATTTCCTTCAAATACCTGTTTGATTAGCTAAAGATAATAACAGGATAAATATGAACTGAGTAACAGTTATCGAATACTGCAAGAATTATTATCAGTGTCACTGAATCATATTTATGCTATTATATATTATTTAACGAGTGAGCTGTACGAGTTAGTAATTACGCACGTCGATGTCTATCTTTTATTCACGAAGTAATCGCAGATATCGATTTGAATACTTTACACCTGTAAATCACCTGAAACCGCTGTTTTATGCTCATAAGCCATCCTTGCCTTGGCGACTATAGAATAGTTAAACAATCTTGAAGATGACATCAAACCAATCAATTTTTGATTGCGAACTGATGATCTTCATTTGTTATTCTTGGATGTTTTTTTTGCATTATTTAGTACAGTAAAAAATACGACTAGTAGTCATTAGTGTCACGTTGAATTTTTTGACCATAACTATACTTATTTGTTTGATAATGCTGTTTTCAACCTTATAAGCGAATATAACTGCTTCTTTAAGATCTGTGATATTGCCACCATCATCGCTTTAGTTTATCATCCAATCACGTACTTACCATTATTCGTATGATTTTCAAACCGAAAAAATTTTCCTCTTATACAGAAATTCATCGTGGGCAGACAAATAAGATTCTGTCTTAGAAATTATGTTGATCGTCAAATAATACGACTCTAGCCTTTTAGTATTAAACTTCTGCTACTTGAACATAAAACTTAAGCGTCTACACTGTAGGTCCCTCTGTATACGTATCTTAAGTATACATAGATGTAGCAAAGCCTCAACTATCACTATCAGCCGCGCTCGCATTACACAGCCCTTGGTTCACCGACCCTAGTCCGGTATTCGCAATTTATAGCTCCATTGAAGTTCGTCGCACTGTTCTTCTGTATCAGCTTTTCCCTTTTTTCACGAATCACCAATTATTGGAGCAATAAAATAGCACTTAACTATCGCAGTGATTCTAAACAAGACGAAGTCCTCTACGACTCGAATTCAGAAACTCGCAGATTTTGTTTTTGATAATAAAATTTTCACTACACAATTTAATGGACACATTTTAGCTGCGAACATTGTAAAAGGTATTTTGTGTTAAAGAATCTTTAAAATAGAATACCTTTTGCTTAGTCATAATAATGATAATCGTTCTTGTATTGTGAAGTGTTCCGAAGTTATCTCGTAATTGATATACACCCTATTACAGTTTTGTAATAACGTGTGCCTGATTGAAGTCATAAAATATGTTGACCTAGAAAACATTGGCCCGCACACCGTTTATTTCTTGTTTGTTAGAAGGTTGCGTACTATGAGTATTTACTAGACATTGGTCTAGACCTTTTATCCAGACTATGGAATTAGGCGAAGTTAGTTACGGTTATTCTCCTACCTAAACGGCTCCTAAAGTGCACTGCCATGTTTATTACAAAGCCTTAACGTCTTTCTGAAGTCGTTACATCTCCTTTACTTTCATGGATCTTGTAATAGAAACGTTCAGAAATATTTCATCGTGTTGAAGATCAGTTTTCAAAAATTCTATTTGGCATCATGCATAAATAGGCGTTGTCTCAATGGAATGCATTAGGTAGAGGACATTGCAACAATTTGTGATAGTTAATTATATCATGCACTTACAAATTCGAGTAGTATTCAAATTTATTCCTTTGTTTTTACAAGAGCTGTTGCTAACTGCTGTGCTGGCGTGCATCCAACTATGCCTTTTCACTAAACATGTGAAAATTGGCTCACACCGACTAGGACTTAATTCTTAATTACTCTTATTTAGCTCGATCTTTGAATACCAATTACAACATTACGTTACTTTTCAACATTACGTTACTTTTAAATTGGAACATTTCACTTTATCTGTACAACAAATGTTAATACTGTCTTATCGAATTGCGAATTTATCAGTACGTAATTGTTCGAAGAATAATAAATTAATCGACTAGTACAAAACATAAGAACTATAGCGGATTATATTACAAAATTCCGGATTAAGTAATCAGTCGTTAGTCTTTCGCCTGTCTAGTATTTTTCATGTGGCTCCTCGCCAGCACACGCTATATCCGTTTTCAGTAACACTTCCTTGACCGGAATGGTTTCCGTTTACCCATATTATGGTTATGAAGGTTATAATAGGTACATAGAGATCCATTTAGGATATCTTCTTCGGGACCTACTAGGTTTAAATTGAAAATAATTACTGATGTACACCAATAGGCCCAATAATTTTAAAGTCCGCCATCGACCAACCCAAATTCCGAGCTACTTCTGGGAGTTTTATAGTCAGTCAAACTCCACATAACATTGTTTGATTTAGGAATCTAGCTATTAAAAGAATGAAGCATTCAGAACATAACAAGAGCC
The DNA here is from genome assembly GCA_958496365.1 of Subacronicta megacephala. NCBI lineage: Eukaryota > Metazoa > Arthropoda > Insecta > Lepidoptera > Noctuidae > Subacronicta > Subacronicta megacephala. Next base: position 8,551,584 of record OY292532.1, read on the forward strand.
TTATTAAGAATCTCTTTAATGCCTCTTTAATAATTGTACTTGTTTCTTTCAGAATGGAAGAGTCATAACAATATTATCAGAAAAACCAGGATAAATTTTGTTTCAAGTCAAAACAGTCTAATTTTAGATACCTACTTATTATTAACATGTTGATTTATATATAAGGTTTACCTTTAATATACCTACGTCATGTAGCGTTTAGTTATTTTCTAAGTTATGTAAACTTTTTTATCTCACCTTATCTTCATGTCGGTGATGATCTAAAAAAAGGCTTTTATCTGTTTATATCACTATCAACAGTTTAAGATAATTTTGATGATACTTCAGTAGTTGGTGCTTAGAGATAAAGTCTAATACGAATACTTATATTATTTTATCGCAAAACAAGACTAATATAAAAACTACATCTAACAACCACTACGTCATATGTTTTATATTTTGGCTTATGATCCACTTATCTTTCAAAAATTGCAGCAGGCTTTACCAATGGTGTTTATCAAATTCCACATCTCGAAAGCCACTTCTTAAGTATAAAACCTATAAAACTATTTCTGTTTTCAAATATGTTTTTCTTTATGTAAGACTTGCATGGAATGCCATATAGACAATTTTACGGTATCAGTACCAACTGTTGTTGCATATAAATGAAATTGCGGCAGACCGACAGAGAGAGTGAAATTGTAAAGTTTGTGACGATCGTCTCAATAAAATAAATTTGTCTGGACTCTGGAACCAACATTTCTTTTACTTTAAAATTATGTCAGATGCAAATGTTTACGTTTGCCAATTTCTGTGTTTGATCCGTCACAAAAATCGATGAATATGAAAATATTATTTCTAGACAAGTCTTAAACCAGTGGGCCCACTGAATTCCATATTTTAATACACACTAAGGCTACATCCCGGAAAAATTCTCAGCTTAATATCACAAAGAAAAAATAAAGTGGACCCAAGGGACGCTCTTGATATTACTCTTGGGCCTGATGTCGACACAATTAATCTTTATTAGTCACACTGTATGGGACCAACAGCCGAATATTAGTAACACAGAGCCATCGAAGAAATACTTTCCTCCATTATATTGATTGTGTTCACCAGGAGCAGCTCTGACGTAACTCGAAGGTAAAATTGTCTTGAGAGGGTTTCGTGTTGTATGGGAAAGCGAAGCTTGCGATCGAGGTCATAAGATAAATTTCAACTGACGTAGTATCGTCGTTATGTCACTTGAATATCTGCCTCCATTCAACTGTTCAACTTAGTATAGTTTCAGCAAATTCATAATCCTTTATTTTGGTCTTTGATAGAATTGAAAAGCTCAAGTAGTAGATCTATACTCTACCTACATGAGTGTTTTTTTTTTTTAACTTTTTTATGTAAAATATTAGGATTTTTTTTTGTTGGAATAAGGTCTTGGCTTATGGAGCAAACTTACTTATACTTTTTTTTGCTGTGATGCATTTAGGTTTTGACAATAAATTCTTCCGCGCTACTACTTCATTCCATTTTGGTATCCTAAAATGGAGTTCTAAATTATGATCAGTGTTATTAATGGCCAGTTGCTCTGAAGAGCGATTTTATCCAATCTAAACGTAATTGGCACAATCGCATGATACACTCAACGCGCACAATGCTTCTTCGTGCGTCTTGATTTTGAGATGCAATTTTTATTTTTATATCGCAATTCTTGGGATGCTTTCGTTTCGTTGCTGTTATTTGACTTGATGAAATTCACGGAACGATAGTTATTAGCTTATGATTTGTATCAAGTATAGGTAATACTGAGTTATTTCATTAGTACAATTCATGTAAACTAAATGTTAATTTCGTCGACGGCATTTTCGTTTAACATCAAAAAAACAATGTCAAAGGTTAAGTGGTCAAAGCCTAACCAATATCATTATATAAAAATGTAAAATATCGCCATGTACCTACACTATCGCCATGTACACTAGTTCCAGAAAAAAACTTCTGAAATTATATATTTTGATTTTGACGCTGTTCGCTGTCTTCATTTTCATCATCTGTTTGTGGGTTTTAACTTTTTTAATATCGAAAGAATGCATGTTCGTAAATTGTATTCCACTAATCATTCGGCTGTCCATAAAATGATTCTAATCATTAGTTTAATCAATAAATCGATCTTGAATGATTATTAAATATATATATTTGTTATCTACTTGTAAATCTGTGTTCTTTACTGATTTCTATATTATTACGCATATATCTAAGTATAATTACAATAAAATTGCGTATCTTGTCAATTCATATTTTTTACATTTTGTATTTTGTCATGTTACTTTTTCTGTTCAGAATGACAGAGCTAAAAATTTAAATATCAACTATTTTCAATACGATAAAAGTAATCAGTACAAACTCCGAATGCGGCCCCCAAAATCAAAGATAATTTTAGGAGCTAAAGGATTTGTTTGTGCCTTGCACATTTAACTGTGCTGCTAAATCACCTCTTAACCTTCTTACTGGGACTATTCTAATAATTGCATTTTTATAGTCAAATTATCGTGAAAATGGCACTAGTTGGCAAAAATGTGCAGTAACCGCTTGTCTTTTTAGTTACATTATGAGCCGCGTTATCTGGAAGTTTCTAAGCTGGAATGTAGATGGATATAAGGGAAGAGTGAGACCATAGATAAGATGGATTGAATGTGCGAATAAAGGTTACTGATGAGATGAGGTGATAGAAGTGTATAGAAGAATAGAACAAATGCATCAACATCAGTTAAATTTGCAGCAGGATGATGATTTTGTCTATATAGTGCTTCACTATATACTCGAACTTATCTGACTTCACCTTCCTTTGTAACATCAATGTTTTGTTTACAGTGTTTTCGAAGGGGCAATGCGAGACAGGTCGCTACCGCTTCCTCGCCAAGACCGGCGGCTACGCCTGGGTTCTAACCCAGGCCACAGTCATCACCGACAAGCAACAGAAGCCGATCAGCGTCGTCTGCGTCAATTATGTTACCAGGTAAGGCTAGATATAAGAAACAATTTTCTGTTATCATTGTCAGTTTGTGTTTTTTTGGAGAAACATTTCAGGAGGATAAATTACGTTTCTGTTACAAAGTTTATTATAAAACAAGAAACATGGGATTTTCTCAAGGTAAGTTATTCATTTTTGATACTACTACTTTGTATAATGTTTTTTTTATAAGATTTCAATTAAAGATTGGTCTACCGCTATTTTTTCACGTAACTCATCCTGCGTAACCGTAATATTTGTATAGATGACGTATATCTTTCACGTAAAAACCTTATCGCGGCGGCTCACCCGCGTCAAAGCACTTTCGTTAATAATAAAAGGCAATTTGCGAATTAAGTAAGTAAATTAGTCTGGACTATAAAAGAAGTGGAGACGCAATAAAATGAACTATATTTTTCCCAGAAAACATCGTAAAGTTCAGGCTGTCTACCTAGTTGCTGGAGGCAACCTAATTTGTGTAAATGTGTACCACATAAATATGGAAAGACATACACGATTTTATTCATTACATTACGCATTTCAGCATTCTTATATGCATACAATCCAGACACACAGAATACAGAAACGCATGCAACATTTTCGAGGTCATAGACTTTTTGTATCAACTTGGCTGAGTAACTCTATATCTTCCGCGTAAACCAATACCTTCGTCAGCTCTATAACTTCATCATGGATACGGTGCTGTCTTCAGATAAGACCGACCCGATAACTCAAGGAATAAATCCTTTGAACGTACGCTAAGATTTTTGTCCGAACCTTTTCCTGACCGACAATATTGCCCCGTATTAGATGCCTTTACATCTATACATCCAATATTTGTTTATCCTCCTTGAACAATCTTATTGCGTTACTTGCGGAAGACGGTAATATGAACTTTTTCAAGAGTTAACAACAGTTAACGACTTACTTAGTTACGTTAGTCGTCTCAACATTACCAGATTGATAATTGCAAAATATATTATTAAATAACGCAATTTCTAACCTAACCTAACCTTGGATTCGACCCTATATATCTTGAATATGCAACTGTCTATTAAACTGAAACCAAGGCAGCTTAAAGTTGATATTATAGTGTAACGAATGAAACTTATTTGGAACTTGTAACAGTTCATAAATTATTGGGCCCAGCGATGTATGGGAGATGGTCGATTTCCTTTTAGGACATACATTTTTCAAAACCTTCGTTGCTTACTGCTTGAAATAATGACGACATACACAGTAAAATTAGTTTAACAGAATACTTTTTCTGAAAATAATAAGATATTTTTACCTCTCGCATTTCAATTTAACGTTTTGTCAAAATGGATTATGCAATAGTTGCTCAGTCCATCTCCCAATAGCTTTCCAACCAATTTGACACTTGTCATTTAGATTGTCATAATATACAATGTAGTAATGAACTAACACCTGGCTTCTCATCCGCGTGTCAGGGGCAAGCGTTTGGCCGGTTCACACCAATACGATACTTGGCACGTCTTTAACTGATTACGTATCCACTACACCCTGTAACATCTGAAAATAAATACGGAAATAAATTTTTGTACCAGAATCTATATTCTGCATCGTAATCACTGTATTCTTAGTTGCCGTTAGAAAAAATATATTAAACAAACACTCATCAATGTTTGTTCCTTGTAGTATGGGTTCTTCATTGAATTTAAGCTTAATCATATTTTTTTGTTTGCTTTAATATACAAGTTAGATTTTGGAACTTCTGACTGAACTGTGGTCCCGGATGCAGTTAAAGACGTCATTTCATTACATATCTATTTTCCTCTTTATTTGCTTCACTTTGTTTATATCATAATTGTTGTTCACAAAGGAAATACCACCCTTTCTTATATCGAGAACTCCTTTGTGCCACAAAATAACTCTTAAAAAGTTGTTTTATCATTTAATACAAGGGGTATCGTCTCTTAATTTTCTGACTATACAAATACCTCAAGTCTCTCCATCTTAATTTGTTTAATTTCTTTAAACCTATCAAGAAAGTGTCACAGCGAAGTGCAATTGTCCGTGAAAAAGATTTTCCTGATAGCTGCTCCGGAGATTGATGTTTGACGGTTCGGAGGTTTAATACTTCCAGTTTTTTTAATTAACTATCCTGGGTCAGCTCATAATATTTGACTAGATTCTAATATACTTTTTTTTTATTTCGTGTCCCACTGCTAGGCAAAGAATCTAAAATACTATCACTACTAAAATCCAATTATATTTCGAAGCATCTGTCATAAATGACGAGAACATTTCATTTTGGTTTTACGATGTCGTTTCTCTGTGTTATAACTTTGTCACTCAACTCAGTCCTATTTCGAATAAGAAAATATTTTCACCAAATGTTACCGCTATTGTTAATGGAATTCCTTCGTCCAAATTTCCGAATATTGCTTTCTTTTAATCTTTCAGAAGTATCTATCATTCGTAATACGTTACAAATTGTATGCTGGTTCGTTGCTAGATTCTGAATTTTATCCTCTATTTCAGTAAATGCCATCCTCTTTACGTTTCAATCTCTCGGCCGCTTGAAAGCTGTTAACTTTTTGAGGTCACGTTGATTGTTATAGGTTCCCTGCTCTTTCCGCTTTTCACATCGCTACTACGACGAACCTTTTCGTTTCATTAAATTTTGTAGCTTCGTTTGTAGAAGATTCAGTTACACAAGTTTATTGTAACTTATTTTAATCTCACTTTTGGCAAACACCTATTGTTGGTACACTATTATATTAGAGTTGAAAGCATTTGAATTTTTGACAATAAAATAAATATAGCGTAGTTTATTTTTAAGTGCAAGGTCAGTAAGACTGTCTTCTACCATAATGTCGTCGTAAATATCTTGTAAGATCTCCTTTCTACGAGAATAGTGATAAATTATTCACTAGGGACCGACGAGACTACGTTCATGAATCTTAACAGTTAAATAAACTTTGCATTACTACTATAATATATAAATACAATTATCTAAGTTCCGAAGAATTCCGCCTGGTTCAGTATCACAGGTCAGTATTTTATCTCCGTATTTATGAAATGATCGCGTGATCTATCAACAGTAGACCGTGGAAAACATTTAATTATGTGTGATAATAAATATTGTTATTTATTTCAGAGTAAAATGTATTACATATCACGTTTTCTTTTCGTAGGTATTTGTATCATATACTGAAGGCTTTATTCTTACATAAACCGAATGCGCAGTTCAAAGAAACTGAAAGAATTTCGTTATCTGATTTAACACAAGTAAATATTGAGAATAAATTCTAATATCAAATAACTAACTCCCTAAAGTAATGCTTCTGCAATTTTTTAATTCTTTTTGTTATTTGGTTTAAAAACATTTTTAATTTGCTGAATACTACAATTTAAAGTTAGAAGTTCTACTTAAAAGAATGCAATTAAAAGTAATTAACAGTATATCTTCTTGGCGTTAAACATTACAGTGAATAAAATATTTTAACAATGAACGCATTTCGCTAAGATATTTGATGTCAGTATGTCATTGAATCTTTTCATTGACGGATTTTTAATAATCATACTGCGTTTGCTGTGAAAAAGAAAAGAACTGCTACTGTTATACGACTGTTTACTTAAAGAATATTTGTTAATGACCAAGTAGGTCAATTACAAAATCATCTAGCCTAGATTTGACAGTATTCAGAAGGCTGGCAATTAATTCTAATAATAAATGTGTTATATCTAATGATATGCCTGTTATTACCTGCCACTTCCTCATTATTTTTATCTTTAATCTTGTGACTATTATAAATAAACGGTATGTCATTTGATTATACGCATATGGTCTAAAATTACACTAATTTATCTATAAGATAAGTAATTGCAATGCTTTATTTTCTATTTCAATGCATATTATCTTCAAGTGCTAAGGTACTTAGATCTTTCTTATTATGAATTACATAAGAATCAATTAATTTATGCTCATTAACACCTTATTTATATAAAATATTGGCCATAAAATTAAATTGGTGACCATTAATTTAAATTGGCGGGCTTATTATTAGATATGTTAAACAACTTCGATGGAAAATTTATCTTATCAGTGTTGACTACGGATAATAGTGGACCGACAGTGGCATCAGCATCAGATGCGTTTGGGGTTATCTCGGGTGTTGCTATGCCATTTTATCCTTCATTTTCTATTTAATTATCGCAGCAACGATAGTGTTATCATAGTCACAAAACCACTAACATCAACTTATTCCTAAGAACCCCTTGAATTTATTTTTAAAAATATACTTAAACCGCTACGTTTAGCAAAACAATATTCTTCCCTTGTTTGTTTAGGGTATGCTAATCAGTTTGTACTTGTTGTGTAAGTGAGTTTACCTTTGTTAAGATATAATGATCGTGGGATTATTAAAACGTGTTGAATTGTGTCAACTTGGACTTAAAGGTGAAGTGAAAGGTTGTTATCCACCTCTTGGTTAGATATTATCTAATGCGTTACTCGCATGCTTAACCATTAATTTACTTTACAGGGTCTACGGATTATTATCTATACTTTAACCTTTATGTATGCTAATTTAAGGTTAATTATGATTGAAAATATCTTAGTTACAGCTAATTGTTTAAAAACATTCGCCGTATAATTATTTTATCTTATCGCTATAGGTAGCATCTATTTTGGCTCTCAAATAACTTCTACTCTTTATGATATTTTATTCATTGGTATCAATCCAAAAGTACTTTCAACAATGTAACTGAGTACGTAGTTTGCTTTTGTATTTGATTTCAAAATGTTATGTTGTTAATTCAATCAAGATAATAAAGTAAAGAGCCTTTCAACAGGACCTTATCATTGAGATCGAGTACACGGCAACACCTGGACATTCACATGAGTTAATATCTTTGTCGTGTGTTGTACTGCACCGCAATTTATTTTCACACCGCATGTGGGTCAATGCAAGAACACGTAACTATATCAAGTATCCATTGCATATGAAGGGACACGCCTAGATTTTTACTTTATTAAAATTGACGTTATAATAAATAATATCAAGAGTAAAAAATCAAAACTTTGTTTGAATAATGTTACTAATTTACCATAAGGACATTCCTGAAACAACCAAAGAAAAACTTAAAAAAAAATCCAAATATTTTTAAACCCTAATTTAAACTTCAGTCTCAGTCAGAATACTCTCAGCTAAATATGACAAGATTGTTAAGTCTAAAGAAAATATTATAAGTGTATTGAATGTCTGGTAAATTGCTAGATACATTAACTTGTTAGATGCTGCTATTGGCATAGTATTTGTTATTAATAAGCAAATATTTTGAGCAAGGACTGAACTAAATAAGTTAATTTAAACTAATTCTAATTGAGTGTATCCTCTTTACTTCTGTAGGTGATAATTTTAAATATACTTATTGGTTTAACGAAGCACAAATATGGTCCTGTCCATTTTGCACACGCTTCGATCATCTCAATACACACACAGTCGCTTAAACCTATTTAATGTTTAAACGAAGTGCTTTTATCAAACATTACATCATTGTTTTGTGTTAATGGAAGTCATGTTGACGATAGATTTTTATCTTTGCTTTTGCGATTGCTACAGTCATTTATATTTTTGCTATTTTGCCACGTATAAGTATAAATTGAATCGGCAGTCGCAGTATCTAGAATTTTTCTTTGTTGTGGAGAAAAACAATTGTTTGTGGCGGTTCTATTAAATTTTTTTACTCATTACATTAACATAAAAACACGGTAGAGAAATTCTAGAGGTTGAGTTTACCCATTACGGTTGTTTTCCATCTGAAATTCTCATTGTACCAATATTGCCTGGATACTATGCGGAGCTTTGCGGTCGTCGGTCGGTTTATGCAACTCTGAGCGAATGTGCTGCCACCAACCCCCCCCCCCAGGTCATTCACCCCACCTTCCTACTTGCAAGTAGGTACGTTGCAATTTTGTACAAGGTTGAATGAGGCGCGTGGGTGTCCTGCTCCCGCTATTTGTTCCCGAGATCCTGACACAGGCAAAAACTCCTCAAACATTTTCTTTGCTCTGTATTTTTAGCTTCAGTTCCATGATGAATATTTTCAGTCTCTCTCCCATTTTAACTTCGCTTTATAACTTCGTCTTCACTATAACAAGTTTCAGCATAGAATTCTCTTGTAAAATTTAACGACCAGTATTAATACAATTTATTTCACGATCTTAAGGAGATTTATTGCTGTACTATAATAGTCTATGGGACCCGAAAGAGGGTCAGCCGGTGTGACGTCAACGTGCCCTTTGAAGAACTACTTACGTTAACTGCCCTTGAAATAATATTTTATGTGGGTTGAGAGATGCGAAATTCATAAACATTCTACCAACAATACATTTTATGTAATAGCTATTTATTTATTTATTTATTTATTTATTTATTTATTCATTTGGACAACCAGTAGTTGTTACATTATTTTGTACATTATAAAATAAATATTAATTATTAAAAACTAAATGCACAACATTTTAAGGTGTCACAACATTCATTATAGTGAGGTTACTTTGTTACATTTGTACAGTCGCCAGCACGTCAAGGTATACAAAACTGTCAAATCTCTCCAAATGATTTTAAACCTTAAAGTGATGAAGATAAAGTTCGAAATTAACCGAGAAAACCTGACATTCTGTGGTAACTTGATGTGCTGGCCACCGTATTATAGTTATAAAAGAAAGAAAAGAGAAAAAATTAAGCAAATAATTAAAATAATTAAAAGACAAAACAACAAAAATATTGAGATCCTATCGACCCAATCTTAACAACCTCATAACAACTTTTTTGAATGTAGATAGCCTGTCTGCAAACACATCCACTTCACCGCAAAGAGCATTATATGCTTTGGACAAACGGGATATGGGTGAAAACTGTTTTAAATTTGTTTTGGCAAATGGTTGGTGCAACAATCCTGCGTTGACAAGTGCACGCCTAGGCACACGTCGTGGGACACGTAATTTAAACGACTCTAAGAGGGATGGGCAGTCAATACAGTTCCGGAAAACTTTATATAGGAAGGTCATGTCGTGAAATTGTCTACGACACAACAGATCATCTATTCCAAAGTGTTGGAGTTTATCTTTGTAAGATGGCAGTTGCTTATGCAGCTTACAGGAGAATGCCAGGTGTCTTAAGAATCGCTTCTGGACTCTCTCCAATCTTAATTGATGTATCTGGTAATGAGGCGACCAAACTACGGAACAATATTCAAGATGACTCCGCACGTAAGTGTTATAGATGGAAATTTTAGTTGCTGGCTTACGAAAAATTCTTCCATTGCGTATGATGAAGCCCAGCATCTTTGAAGATTTTTTGATAATATTGTCAAGGTGAGGTATGAACGTTAATTTGGAATCAAAAAGCACTCCCAAATCCCGCAGCTCAGTTTTCTCCTGTAGTTTTGTCCCTTCTATATTATATTCTTTCTTTATTACATTACGGTTGCGTGTGAACGTAATGGTATGGCATTTATTTATATTTAAGGACATATTGTTCACTGCACACCAACCGCTTATAGAGTTAAGGTCATATTGCAACTGATCACAATCCAGTGCAGATGATATAGTTTTACATAATTTTAAATCGTCTGCAAACAGGTATGCACTGCTGTATTTAATGGAGGAAATTATGTCATTTACAAATAAGTTGAAGAGCCAAGGGCCTAAATGGGATCCCTGGGGAACTCCGGAGATAGCCGTGTATGATTCCGATTGGAAACCCTTTACTACGACAAATTGAGTCCTTTCAGATAAATATGATTGAAACCATTGCAGAGCTATTGAAACCATTCCAGAGCTATGATAAAATCACTTATTTTCCAGTTAGTCGAGGGTCGTTGCAATTCAAATCTTTTGTATACTGTATCAAAATCTAATTTGCATCAGGACATGTAATCTTATAATTTGCAGAGCCGTATCTCGATCGCTTGGCCTAATTTGAAAATACTGCATATTGATTTTATTACGGGCATGTGCGGTTACATGAAGACGTAATTTGAACGTATATCCTCTTTATAATTCCTACATGATGTAACCGGTTTCAACTTTTTGCAAGTACATAGTATAATTATGTTTGTTGATTGTAGCAACCTCTTCTAGATCCTTGTTTCTTCAGATTCTTATTTTGTTTACCATACGATTATGAAATTTATTTCAACCTTGCGCGTTTGTTTTTAAAGTTAATCTATTATTTTGGATTTCATAGTGTTATATGAATATTATTTAGCGCTTGACGTTGTAGATCCTTTCATCATCATCACTCCGATGCAGTTCACTGCTGGACCAATGCCTCTTCATGCATCTTCCATTCGTTTCTGCTCTGGGCTACTCTAGACCATTTTTTTTCCAGCTGCCTTCACTATGCCGGCATAGAATCGGCTTTGGGTCCTTTAAAGTAAGTAGTTTTATTTCTACTTCTAATATTCGCGTCATTGACAAAACCAGTATATTTCTCCTATTTAATATATCGTTTAGCATTTGCTTGCGTTAATGATATTAAATTACAATTTAGATTCTGCACATGCCAGGCACATTAGGCTTATATTTATTTCTGCTTTGATTTCTAATAACTGTAGCAGGTGCTACAGTTGAAACGTATCAATATTCATGAGTGAGGTCATTGTCTTCTATTAAATTTATTATTATTTAATATAAGTATTCTAAAATTACTTCTACTTCTTAACGAACATTGTTAATCAAATGGCGCCTGTGATAAAAAAAGTTTCCCGAAGTTTGTACCTCAAAAAGAAGTCTGATGTTGGTCGTTTTATTTTGAAGTAAAAATAGTAAATACTCTACTGAGTTTTTTCATAAAAAATACGGTAAAATTGACCCAACTTTCGAATTGAATGTTTGCTACGTTGTTCTTATCACGTGGGAGGCCTAGCATACCTTAACTAGTCTATACAGTTACTGTTTTTACGACACTGACTCACTATGCGATGTTATCTTCGAGAGTCTCGAGCCTGTACATTCACGTTGGTAAATTGTTGGCCGTATTTTTCTAGATCGAAAGATTCACTATCAGCAAACTAGCAAAACGTTTTGTTTTCATGTTTTTCTAAGATTCAGTTGTTTGCCTGACTGCCTCGTTAGTCTAGCGGTCCGAAGCGCGACTGCTACGCAAGAGGTCCTGGGTTCGATTCCCAGGTCGAGCAAAGTGTTATTGGGTTTTTCTATGAAATTCCCAGTAGCAGCTCGGAGTCTGGATTTGTGCCCGGTTAATGACAATAGGCTCGACCCTATTACATGGGACCTAAACATACCGGCGAAATGTGGGTGTACATTAGTACCTACACCTCTGCCTCACCCTTCGGGGAATACAGGCGTGATGGTATGTTTATGCTCAGTTGTTTCTGTCTTAGATTTCCGTATGAGATATACGTTCCTAAAAAACCGCCATAAATCTTTTCATGTAATAGATGAATGGATTCTAGAAAAGTTTTGATTTATTTAGATAAATTTTGATCGTGTCCGGGGTTGAAGTATTTTTTAACGTCATTGCATTGTCTGTTCCTAGAAACGCGTATATAATTTCCTGTATGAATAGATTAGATAGTATCGCAGATGAATTTCCTATTGGGTTCTAGGATTTCTTGGTGCTTTATTTAATACTAGTCCAATATAACAGTGTATTATAATTCGTCTCTGTACAAAAACTGCTCTCATTCTGTCCCGTTTTAAAATTCGTGATTGACGGTCGAAAAGGGAGTGCACCGTTGTTCACTCCAGAAACAAGTCACTCAACATTATGAAATCCGATATCTTTATTTTTAATTGTAACTGTTTCAAGTATTGTTTTAATTTGATCCTAATATGTTTTATATTTATCACGTGCTTCGTGATGATTGCAAGTTACATTATTATGTATGTACCACTTGTAAATGGAAGGCATAATCATATGCGATTACTTTGAAGTGCCACAGCATTTTATTCAAAGGTGTTATTTGAATATTAAAAAAAATGTGGCAAGTGTACTGCAATAAACGTTGCAATTTGTATAAAATGTAAAATCTTCCTGTTTGTTTTGTACAGTTGTATGCATGATATTTATTTCTGTAAATAGATCTTTAAAGACAATTTATAAAGTTCTTTATCAGAACCATGTGTATTTATTTTCATTAGCACTCTTGTCGTATAGTAGTCAAATCGACAGTTAGGTCTCGTAAAGATGATGATGCAAGGCGTGTGCAATGACGTTCGAGTCACGTAGTCCGTCAGAACCGGAGTCGGGGGTGGGGCCGGGTCGACGACCAACAAGCGGTCTCCTTTGGCCCTAATTGCACAATAGCTCCCAGCTTGTGAGCGCGAAACGTACCGACAATATCGCGAAATGCATCACACAGTTTGCACCATGTTCAAAACGACACACTAACTTCCACAATTGTGTGACATAATACACATGTAAATATTACAATAAAACATGTTGTCCATCTTGGAGTTCGTATTCGAACAAGTACCCAACACTTTAACAAATAGTAGATCACACAAGTTGGGACAGGATCACGTTCTGTCACGTAACACAAACTTTCGGAAGTTGACTAGTCACTCCAAAATAGTAAAGAGCCTTTGAATCAATGTGAAAACGTTTCTCGACTCACGTAGGCACCGAAATTCACACAACATGTGACGAATCTGAAGCCATAGACGATATAACTACAATTATTTTAGCATGTGCTAAGGAAAATACCGGTTCTTATTCAATTAGTGTTATTATAAGACGTTGCTGAGTTAGAGACTTATAGATTTAATGTTTTCGGCAAAGTTTTTCCTTAGATAATTGCATTGTCACTTGCACAGATTCATTTTAAGATATTACAAATATTTACGTATTAATTTCCTCATATTACATCAGATCATTGCAAATAATTGTAAAATGGTCTAGTCATCGCCGCGCATGCTCTCAGTTTCACGTTCGATGGGGGAACAGTCTCATAACTAACCAATACTTCACAGAGTGCAGAAGAATCTATTCGTTGAACAATCTTTGAGATACAAATAAAAACTAATCCATTAACAGTGTAACTAAAAATTTGGCAATGAGGACAATTCAGTTTATTACCATCAACAGTATTAAGTACTTCATAAAATGCGGTTTAACAATCATATCGTAGATATACACGTTATACATCGGGGTCCAGTTGGCTTCGTCTGGGTCCATTAGATCGCGGTGTTGAGTTACGCGGCTAAATTGTGGAACAACGCGGCTTCATCGCCCAAACGTATCCAGTGTCACGTCTGCATCAGTTGATGGATTGGCAGACTGAATCTATTCAGTATCGAAGAGAACTTTAACATTGGCAAGTACTGCGTGTTTTTACATCGAATCTATTTGTTTGATAACTAAAACTCGCTGCTGTTTTTGACGCACTTTTATCAGCAACGCCGATTTATTAATTGGCATTTCAGTTTTCCGTGTTATTGATTCAGAGAGCTTAATATTTATTGAAAATATATCAGGCATTTAGTTTTCTGAAATTTTATCGTGTAAAACAATAAATATTTGCAAATACATCACCTATTCCAATTGTTACGCTATTCAAGTTGTCTCTTGTATTGTGGCATAAAAATGAATCATTCCTTAATATTGTCCAATCTGGCAAATTGGGTACAGTGTTATTCGAAAAAAATTATGTTCTCACAGTGAATATAATTGAATAATACATTTTGATGGCTGCTTGGTTTTATGCGCATAAGTTTGGGCGAAGTTTTAATGTTCATAAAATTATAACATAAGTCTGGAAGTCAACGAATTTTGAAATTTATTAAAGTTTTATTGTTTTTTTATAATACCCCACATGTAACATTGAATTTTGGGATAATAATCAAGTCATTTTCATTTAATAACTAAGAGCCATTGAATGTAGCCTGTCTAATTTTAATTTGAATATGAGTTACTTTGAACTCAAAAACATAGTGTAATGCTATTAACTGCAAAAATAACTATAACAACAAATATATCATCTTATTACACATTCTTTACATACTAGATATAGAAATGTTAATAAAACACGAAAGAAAGAAGATATAAATACAGGTGAAGTGATTGACGTTTTCACAATTATTAAAACATGGACTCAACCTCGTCTAAATGTGTCTTGAGTTCGTTGGCCTGTCCAGCAGCTATTGTTCTTCCAAATAATCAATTAGACAAAGTCGATCGCAACATTACTTTCAAAATATCGTTCAGATTTAGGACCTACTACCGCACAAACTCTGCACTATCGAATAATTTGCAAGTAATTAACCTACCATTTCTGATGTGGGGTGTTTTTTGTTAAGCAATTACGATTTCGCGCACTCCTTATCAGTTGTTTTATGAATGGGATAAGCTATCAGGGTTGTAAAGATCCCGACCATGCGAAAATCACTCGTTAGTAAGTGATATCGCGGTAACCTGTTCGTGATCGGCGCCGCTAAATTCACCGGTGGTTCGTGAACTCGATTACAAGTCGCATGGCTGTCGAATGTACGCACCGGCTATCCTCAAAAATTTATCATCATTTGGTATCGCGCGACTGTGTAATGTATGTGTTTAGGTGGGCCGCGTCACGAGTGCGCCGCCGCCGCCGCCGCGCGTATCATTCGTGCTACAGACTTCGACGCAAACGTACACCCCACGCGGCCACCCTACCGCCCCCGACGACCTCGCGCCCCGATCAGCTGTTCTGTACATTGAATAACACGCCGGCATCTCAACATAGACAAACTTGTTTGACAACACATCGTTACAACTATCGCAATATGGTAAGGATCAGTGCGATGTACAGTGACTGTGAATAGTGCATAAATAGTGGATGTGCTCTCATACTGGTGCCTGTTTACTTTTTCGTGATGTAATCGAAAACAACTTCTAGCTATAACAGAAATCTTTGCGCCGATTGCAAATGAATGTGCTATAAAACGGAGACAGTACGATAAGTAATATCGGAGTCTTTGATCGATTTCATTTAAAGCGAAACTTTTCCATTAACCACAATGACGTCTATATTCTTGCATTCAATACCCACTAAACATTCTACTTACATAATATGGATATACCTTCATTTTGTGTAAATCAATCGTTTTCATGAAAACCAGGGGTCTATGTACCGTAGTTCTTATTACGGTCTTGGTGGCAAGTGAATCTTAGTTATCGTTCATGTATTTTTGTGTCCATGCATTCCGGGAGCGTCTTGTGAGTGCGTTTGCGCTGATGCGCCGTGTCAGTGTGTTGTTTGTGTGAGACCCGCTAATTTTAGCGGCCCCGTCCCCCGCAGCCGTCAGCGCGGTTACATAAGCGCGCCACCGGGCCGGCCTTGACTCCCGCGCCGCACTTCTCGCTACTCGATTGGCAGACCAATGTGCTGATTCTTCTATTACTCGATTTAACGAGCGAGATCTATAAATTACAAAATTGATAACTTGCATTGTTGAATCATAACCGGTAGCTGCAATTTATTTTGTCGTCGATTTTCGACCTCCTCCAGCTCTTCAAAAGTGGTTGCTTGGACTTCTGTTATCTTTTCCATGTGGATTTACATCAGGGGTGGCCCATTGGCTCGTGAGTCTCATGACTAGCGGTTTTAGTACACATTGTTCGACGTTTGTTTAGTTAAACTCGTACATGGGGTTATGTAAATTTTATGACCTCTTCACAATACGGTCATTCCATACAATCAATATCTTCAAAACTCAACCAGAGTTATTCACTATTTTTGTCCTCTTATCTCTAAAGTTTAGTCCGCTCAAACTTTGTAAGAGCACAGGTAATTATTAAATGAAGAGTTTATCTAATCTCACCAGCCTTCGAATCATGCCCAAATATTTATCAATCGTCGCATTAACGTTGTCTAGTATAACTATATTTTGTAAATTATGAAACAAATCAGTCTGTAAATAAATAACCAATTTATTACGTTGTTACGAAATTATTGGCAGACTTTTTTTATTGTCATCCAAGCACATCATGTCCTAATTATGTTCTCTCCAAGTTTTTCGGCAATTCATGTCCAATCAGCCGTGTATAGTAGCGTCACGAATTGACCTCGACCGTGGAAGATGTAATTGTTGAATTGCGTACGAACGGTATCACGGCCAAGGTTACCTACCGAACAGCTGTTCTCTATTTCTTTCGTGTAAATGATTTGGCGTTTAGTTATGCAACTTGAGTAATCATCACTATCTTTTTATCGTGTGTTTTTTTTTATCCATTCCAAGGGCTTTATTTCGACGGTATTCGCGACGCGACAGTACGTTATCATATTATCGGATGATTAGGCGACGACGTCGCTGAAAATGTCTGGGGAGTTTAATTTGTTATTTTGCTGTATTTTTTACTTTTTGTACCAATATACACGATTGTAACACTTGATTTTGAATAAAAGTTTCGTATACCCTGCTTAGGTATTAGGTATTATTATTAGGTAAGTATTTCATCAAAATTCTTGCTAGAATCATACAATTCTTCCTATCTTTCTTTTAAACGGTCATCATAGTCGTGTCCATTTCAAATATTAACAAATACTTACGGTCTAGGAGCATGCTTTTTACGTCCAATGTAATGTTGCTACTAAGTCATTTGTTTCAATAAAATATTGTGTATTGGACTAGGTATTTAACCGCCTTGCTATAACTTAACCAAATCATTGTTAGTCAGTAACTTTTATTGCCATTTCTAAATTCTTGTTCATTAGTCAACTTTGGTGTTAAAGCCTAGTACTTAAATGTAGACACATAAAAGAGGTGGTATTTCGGCGGTCTGGTTGGCATGCGACTGGATCAGAATCTAAAACCCTAAATCGATAGGGGTACCTCGTGGCTTAGGTGCGCGCGCATCCTTCCCTCCTCGCGTTCCTGGTGAATGGCCGGTCTGGAGAAAACAGCGGCTGACAGAGGGGTGCGACGAGCAAGGTCGTTTGCAAGGCCGCACTTACTATCATCTCTATATCTCTTTCCACCGTTCACATTGCATATCCAGCCATCCCCCTCGCACAGATTCACTTTCGAAAACTGCGTAAATGCAGCGACCAAATAAAAGCACCCTCTTATCGTTTTGTGTCTGGCCTGCGATGGATCGTCTAGTTTCAGACGCAGTTTCTTACTGCGACGTGATTATAAACAAGACGTAACTGAAACATACGAAACTGAACTTAATGAGATAAACGATCAAAAGTTACGCCACTAAAATAAACAAACAAAAAAATGGAATTTTCTGTGTCATGATGAAAGATTACAACGTTAACTTTTCAGTGTAGTTCTATCGTTAATAAGTGTGTATTAATAGTAGGTATGTGTTATTTTCCATAGTTGGCGTTGTTTATAGTGTCAATGAAAACTGAACTGTAACAATTATCAACAACAAATTATCTTCTAAGCATTGGCGTACCATTATCAGTGTTGTTGATTTTGATAACATTGACGCAAATGTCTCCCAGAGGGCCAATCCTTAGGTTATCTGATGATGGGATGTTCATTAATTAATCCTAATATGTTAAATAATTTAATGACTGCCGCAATAAAGTGCTAGTTATCTCGTTATCAGGTATCGCTTCAGTTTTGTCAAACGGGAGCCAGCTGTGATACAGTGCGCACGCGTTGATTGATGTATCATCTTCTCTGCTTTTGATAGTTTGTTGTGCTAGTGAAATAACTGACCAATTTTTAAGATTACAATTCTTGGTGTATAGTATACGTGACATAGAAATGTAAATAGTTTCAGCTGTTTTCTCTTTACTTTCAAATAAGGTACGAATAATAAATTATTTTTCACCAATCCTTTCTACGGGAATACACGTTTATATTAGTTTTGTTTGTAATTTAAGGTAAATTTTAAGGTAAATGTTTCTGCTAGTATAGCTTAGGTTAATATTAAATTTATCCTTCTCACTCTTTCCTTGTTTGCGATTCTGTAGCAAGTGTCGCTGCAGAAATTTGCCATTGTACATACCTATACAATATTGAATGTCTCTAGTCTAGACGCGAAGCTAATTAGCGTTTATCCATATACACCATGAAGCGTCGAGCTCGTTGTAGTATTATGTATGTCTACATTAACCTTGAATATTGTTGACTGATTACGCGATGTGTATCTTGCACCGTGTCGCCAATATGCTCTAACTAGTGTTCTTATGTAGCTGTTCACACTTCCCGTTTCTTCAGATATATACAAAACCGATTAACACTGGAATGTTTGATTCTCTCTTAACTAATTACCGTGCAGTTTACATTATAGTCTGATATGAAGGCACTTGTATGACGTACCACTGATTTATTGTGTATACGTATTGGCGGTAGACCATTTCACCTGCATTATGGCATAGGCTATTCTGCCCTGTAGGGGCTCTTGTGTTATCATGTATGTTGTTTTCGCAGTGGCATCGAGTGCAAAGATGAGGTGTTCGCCGCACACCAGGTGCAGCACGCCGATCTGAAGCCTGTGCTGGCCCCGGTGGCGCCCGCACCCTTGCCAGCCCTTGCGCCCGAGCCCCCAGCTAACGGCGCTATCGTCGCCACCATACAGCCCGAGGAGGAACGCCCTATACCCGTCACAGAGCTTATATTCGCTCCGCGAAAGAAAGAAATGAACAAAGGCTTTCTCATGTTCTCCCAAGACGAGGGACTTACAAGTGAGTGGCACTCGAACTTCCACAGCTTAGGTATCCGTTGTCGCTTTATTGGAATTCTAGCATATAGCAAGGATTCCCTCACAATAATTTCGGTGTTGTTTACAGTGCTTAAAGACGAGCCGGAAGATCTGACACACTTGGCACCCACTGCTGGAGATGCTTGTATACCTCTAGAGAATAGTCCTTTCGACATGTTCGATGAATTCATTCTTAACGACAACTACTGCAGTCTACTGGGAGATGACTTGGCTAACGGATCGCCAGTAGACTCACTGACGCCAGATTCATTGTTATTGTCTTCACCGGAACCTCAGGTAAACATTTCTGCAGTATCTTAATGACTGCTTTTTTATTGGTTTGTTTCCTCACAGTTTAACAACTTATACTTTTTCAGGAAAACGACTCGTCTTGCGAACAGTCCTCGCTATTAACAGAACTGTCACTAGACGCGTTTAGCAATAGGTCCGATAATGACATTGACGATGGAAACTCTCCGTTTATCCCGACGAGTGATGAGCTGCCCGTGTTGGAACCGGCGGTGATGTGGGGGGCCTTGCCTGACAGCGTCAGCATGGCAAGGCCACAACCCACAGAAATGCAGACCACATCACCAGCCCCCGCGCTACAAAGCCTATTGACGGCCACCACCACGGGACCGCCACCACAGGATCTCATAACAAACATCTACTCTGATCAAGGTATATAGCCACCATCAAAAAATGAATAATTACGTTATTTATAGTGTCTCTGACCTTTTATTACAAAAGAAACTATTTTCAGGAGGTCTAATACCGAGCAGGAGCGTTTCGTCATGGGACACCGGTGTTAAAAGGGTGATGAAACAAGAGCAGGAACCGTGTGCGAAACGTATAAAGCGTAGCCCGTCCCCAGTCCCGACGAAGACGCCGGCGCAGTCCTCCAGCGTCCTCATGAACCTCCTGGTGAGCGGATGTGACGTCGACGCCGGCTACATCTGCATGGTGCAGTGCCGGCCACGGCATAAAGCAAAAGCCTGAGGCCCGAGCCTCGACAACCGTTAAATAAACTGTGATAATGCGCGTCCAGTGTTCAAACTGTAAACCAGTGTTATCTCACAGAACTTTGCTCTGGTCGGTTTATAACGAATTAATGTTAAAAACAGTGCCGTCGATACTTGTGATATTACCGTATACATATGTATCAGTATCTGACTGAAAGTCGCATTGTGATCGGAGTCCTACGAGATAATAAGGGTCGGTGCGAGCCAGATTAAAGTCTGTTAATGCAGGACATTCAACCGACTGATGGCCAGTCGAAGGGACTTAGTGCTAGGGCTGGTTAGTTTAGTTAATTCACGGTCTTGCAATCTCGTGCTTGCGCCTCGAGGCGAACCAGAATTAGTTTTAGTTGTCTAGGTATAGTATACCTACGCTTTAGTTTAAATGGTGTATATTTGGAGCAATCGATCGTTATTGAGTTAGTGGTTAAGTTGAACGTGCATATCGTGTTGGTTATGTGATGTATCGGTATCGTTCCTAGGTTACTTTAGTTACCGAGAGCCGCGCCCACGCCGGTGTGCGCGCACGCCGCGCACTTCGTCTTATGTTCGTAACTGGAACCGAGTCAATATTAATAGTTTTAATATTAACCCTGCATGCAGAGGTTATCGCTATTTATTCGTTACTGTAAGTTACGTGTCGATTACAAATAATCTATTTTTTCACATCGATATAGAGTTTGTTTTCGACGTCAGTCAGACCATATTTTAGAAGTATTGTTCGATCGTTATTATGTATTTTATTCAGAGTTTATTTGTAGCGTGCGTTGTTGTCCTAGGCAGTTGTTGGACGATGCGAGGGTCGATGGATGTCTCAACAGTTTTCACTGCCAAATGATACAAAGTACAACTTAGAACAAAGTAATAGTTGTGTTACCTATATTACGGTTTATGTTCGTCTCTTTTATGGAATATTTAGATGCCTTTACATATATAATGAGCGAGTAAATTCATAGGAAAAAATCATTCAACGATAATAATATAAGCAATCATAAAATACTCGAAATTTTAATTATAAAGTGCTTGGCAATTGTCATCGCAATACGAATGTTAATCAAAATTTAAAAGACGTAAACATAGATATCATACTTATCGTCGTTATTTTAATAAATTTATTGTAGATATATATTTATGGACAACGTGTCATGATGATGATGATGATGATGATGATGATAGTATGTCACTAGAAATTGTGTAACTATTTATTTTTGTGGACAGAAATAAATATTGTAAAGTTGACGGAAGATATTTTAAAATAAAACGAGACAAAAAATTGTTCTGGTAAAAAGGTGCACGTTGATTTTTATTCCCTTGTGTCCTATCCTTTACATCCCACCGCATTGAGTATTGGCTTTAACCGACTATGAAAATTACCTAAATTAAATTACCTACCATAAGTATAACTTATGTAAGTAGGTAGGTAATTTTAAATAATTTTAAAATGAAGGAAGTAAATTTAAAAAGAATTCTATTTTCATAAACATAAAGACAATTTTAGCTACAAGGACAGTTAACACCAGAATATTCAAAATCTGACGGTAGAAAAATATATTTTTTCTGACGTTTATTATATTCCTACATCGCATTAATATATTTACATGGGTGTCCCCACACATACCCCCAGATAAAAGTAATTTTAGTATAATATTTTGTTGTTCTTATGAATATATGTAGGTCCCTATAAGTAGTAGGTGACTGGGTTTGATGTTTTTAAATAACAGGGTTAGTATAAAATATAATTCGTAGATTATCTGGAAAAAAAATTAAAAGGGCAAAATATAGTTCTACGATATATATATATACGTTTAAATTTTTTGTGGTGGAGATTGAGAGGGGATGCTCTGTCCCTTTCTCGAAATACGAGTGTTAGTACTAATTAGTATTAGCATTAGCATTCCTGTCTAGCATTAATAATACTTCCTTATTTTTAAATCAATTTTAATTTTATCTTTTTGTATCTTTGTAACGTCACCTCAAAGACATAAATTAAAAATGTGAAAGCAAATTTCGACTAGGCGGATGCGACTCGCGGTGGCTTCATACCGTCATACCGTCATACCGTCTGTTGTAGTTAACCAGAAGACGCAGGTTCGAATCCTGCCAGCTTTCGTATTTTTCCTTCACTAAAATAACTTAATTTTAATTTTGTTTTTCTTGATCCTATATATAGTAAACATTTCTATAAAACGCCATTAAAAAGGTCAACTAACCTATTTTACGTAGTTTCGTGTACAAGGGCTTTAAATACAGCAGTTCTGATCATATCAATAATTTTATAACATTCACGGATACGTCATCAAAGAAATACTATGGTATATTTGCTCATAAATGTTTTAGTAATGTTTGCTGTTTGTTTTGATAACATCTACATACATGTGCGGGGGCCAGACAGAACAAATACACGAAAGAAAACATTTAGTCTCCATACACCGATTCCAAAACTATTTTGCTATGGACATGCTAAACAATAAACGAACATTTATATTCTGGTTTTCAGTGATTTAAATTACAAATAGTATACCTAGTCATTGCCAAAGTTTTAAAATCACGTTTGGAACATGTTTTTGATAATTTATACAGCGGTCATTAAAAATCTAAGTTAACAATTTGCGGTCCTCTAAAAACATCTAAAATTCCACACGAGAAAATAAAGTTTATTTATAGATGAGACTTCCTTGATAATATGATTTATAGGTACGTGAAAATGTTACGAAAACTATGAAAATATGAGATCGACATAAGCGTCGATCTCATATTGAAAATTCTTCAAATTCAAACTGAAAATTTAAGATAGGTAGGCCACAGCAACATAAATTTTCAGTTTTCGTGATATAGTGAGGCTACGGCATTACACAGTGAGTTATGTGGTTATTTGTAGGTACTTAATTTAAAAAAAACTACTTATCGTAAAGAGGCAGGTAGACTTTGCAATAGGTATGGACTAGTATCTTTTAGTGTTTGTAGGGCGTAATTTCTGGAACCTATCATTCAATTCTGCATATTTATTCACTAATAGAAAGTTACACTATCTCTGAATGATATAGACTACGTTTATAGGGATCACATCCATGGGGAGATCTAGTCGCAAAGTTAAAAAAAAAAAACAAGTTAAATTTTATATTAGTGGTGCCAATCTTGAATTTAAACAAATACCCTACCTAAGATGAGCAGCGCAAATACGTATTATGTTTACGCGCAAACACGAAAGCTTTTTTCATTCCCACCGTACATCGCTGCCAAAAAACCAGTTACCGGAATATCGGTCCAACAGAATTATAAATAGAGGCCTCATTCCCCTGCAGACTCCTTTGGGAATGTAATACTAGCAAATACTCGTGTGTTCCAAACTTTTTCGCGACGAGACGGAATTGTTTGTGAAAGTATTAGGGCAATAAGTAAAAGGAGAGTCCCTTCTAAGCCGTCCCTAGATGCGTTATGGACGTCCGTAGACAACATACCAAGTATATAAAGGCTGTTGACGCTCTATGGTTATTTTTTTTCGGCCTATTCAAGAGACAAATCTTTAAGATCAGAAACGTATACTTACTGTTCATAAAAAAAAGTATAAAAATGAAGACTAAGAAAACAGTAATGTTTTGTATCGAGTCAAGTAGAGTCAATCGTGTTTGGGCACCCACAATTCACGAACTGGTCTCTTAAATTTTTAATTTACATTACAATTAAAGTAAATGAACTGAGTTTTTCAAACAAAAGAAATGAAACAACAAAAGATCAACTTTAGGATTCTTTTGTCATTTGTTTTCTAAGAAAATATGAAACAGTGTACAAACTTTGGCTAAAAATTTACGTGGCTTCGGTTCCCGTCGATTGTGAATTAACTCTTACCTACACTTCTCCGCATATTTTTTTTTCTTGGCAGCCGCACCCGTGGGTCACAGCAAACGATAAGGTTTCATAAAACGTTTTTGCTCACGTGTTAGATAACAGTAGTTAAGATTAAGTCGGGAGATAATGTTTTACGACCTATAAATTACCTATTACGTGTACCTAAGTAACTAATTCATAGTGAACACACTGAACACACATCCGATCCGGGAAGGGTAGGAAGATCCCCAAGGAGTAGAGTACAATCCAAATAGAACACCCTTCCATTAAAGTAACGTGGATAACATGCAAATATAGGCCGTATTGAATCGATGTAGGATAATGTGGCGAAAATAGTATATCTAGCCAGTTATCCTCGATTAGATAGATTATTAATACTTATACCCTACGAAGTAAACAAACCAGCCAAGAAGCCCAGACAAGTTGCAATATAACGTTCGAATCGAAACAAAATGGAATGTAATTTTTCGAATGAATGACCAATCCTCGTTCTCTCGTATTCTGAGGCCCAATCTGTCAAAGGCTTATTTAGGTATGTCATTACCATACATTATGTTTCAATTCGTTCGTCAATTCGAAATTCGAATCTTATATTGCAAATTATTTACAGGCAGGTTTCTTATTGAAAACGTTACCTATTCAGATTGCCTTCATTTTTCGATTGAATTAAAATCCCTCCAGAATTTCATCTCCAAAAAACTTTACAGCTAGGGCCCAGGTAATTTTCTCCGGTCCTCGAAGTAGAATTTGAGACACACGAGATTTTTGTCTTTTTCTATCCGGATTTTGTCATCCTGACCCAGACACCCTCCAGAGTTGGATAAATCCGTGGAAATCCGAATTAATGTTTCCAAGTCTAAGATACTTGACACAACGGATGCTGCAATTATGGCCAGTGCGGGTTAATCTCCGATTTACCCACATACAATCATTGTGGGCTTGATTGAAACAAATGATGCGACTTAGTTATCCACTTTAGATAAACTAGGCAAGTTTTAAATTTACTTAAGCATTGCAATTAAATTTTAAGGGTTTTTAGAAATAATAAAAAAAATATTAAGACATTAATTTCGTGTAATGTTGTGCATGCATTTAATAATTTTCTGATATAATTGAAAATCTGATACAATAGCTATCCATCCATGACTCGTTCACATATTATTATTATCTTACCTCTTATTCAATATATTGTGATGGCAAAAGAGTAAAAAAGACTCGGGAAATGAGGATTGGTAGACATCACAGTGTCTTATCGGACATTGTTGATGTACAAGGGGTTAAATAACAACAAAATCACGCCGCAGACCCGCATTCAGCACGTTACATTTAAATGTACAACAGTAGCATGCAGAGACGTTAGTCAGTTAATATTTTTATTATCGATCAACTGTCGACGGCACTTCGACCGCAATGCACCAACATGACGGCTAGTTAACATCAAATTATTCGTCAAACCCGCTTACATTTAGCTGACACGAAATGTGAAAGTAGTTTTGATAATGCAAGCATTCTAAAGTCATTATTATTCTACATTGATCGTAGACACTGATTCTGTAATTTCATAAACGTCAATCAAATGACATGTCAAGTAGTGTTTTTTTTAAAGTACTTCGTTTTGCTCGGATCGCCTATACGGCCTTCTGTGTTGAACAGCTCTAGAGCCCAGAATTTTGTTTTTACGAATGCACCGTGATTCTCAACCTTAAATTATTTAGTCTACGGTCAAATACGAAGCAGACGGAGAATTTCTGTTTACTGTGGCCTAGGGGCTTATTATTTCTATTCGACATAGTAAATCATGAATAAGCATACAACGATAGTATGAATATTCGCCTTACTTATCTATGAGAGTCTCGCTCGTAGCCCCTTAATAAGGATAGGGATAAGGAAAGGATCCTTGGGCGGTCAATTCTACTTGATTTAGTACCATCTGTGAGTTTTCACAATTTGAATAGGCTTTTAAATTATTTAGTAACGTTAAATGTGGTATCTAAATAGTTCATATTGGTAGTAGTAGTATTAGTAGAGTAGGCAGTGGTAACAGCTTGATACAGCGCGTTACAAATTTGAGTTCAACCGATTGAAATACTTGAACGACTTCTGAAATTGAATATTATAGTCTCTTCGAAACTTCACACACATTAGATTACACGAACCTGTCATCATTTTATTATGTAATCGCAATACATAAATCTTGGTCGTTCTTCCACCAAGAAAAAAGGAATAAATAGTACCTACCTATACATAGTAATAAAAATATAATAGCCTAAACAAACAATTATGACGCTATAATTATGTATGTATGAGTGAGTGGAATAACAACATACGTCATCCACCTACACACTCACGTGGTCAAGACGGATCGCTGTTTACGACTGTACTGTCTGCATAACAATATAGAATTGTCCAAAATTTTCTTACGATTAATTCTTAAGATTAATTCAGTAGGTAAATTGTATAACATTGTTATGGCTAACATTTCGATGTCACGGTTAAAGCTGATACTCTGTCCATTTTCTTACCTAAGATGATAACGTGCACCTTTTCTCGTAAACAATATTATTTTTACTGTTTAAATGAATGCATTAAAGCATACTTAATTAATTTTATTATCACTCGGTTAACGGTGAACGTAAAAACGTGAGGAATCCTGCATGCCTGAGAGATTTTCTCGAAGGCGTGTGAAGTCTGCCAACTCGTAGTAGGCTAGACTAGTCACTCTCATTTTGAGAGGTGGAGGATTGATGGTCTATTAAAAAATCCTCTCATTCTCTCTCTCTTTCATCCACCGTCACTCGCAACCACGGGACGTAACAATTGTTTTTTCTTGCTCATTGATCCTGACTTCTATGTACTAATATATTTCTCTGTGTGTTTACAGGACTTGCAGCAGCACCTACCACAGCAAAATCCCCAAATGCATCCCAATTACCAAATGGTTAGAAATCAACAGACAATAATCCCGCAGAACACAAACATAAGCCACATCCCCCTTCCCGTAATAAACTTATTACAAGGGCTTCCCAACAAACAAATAATACGTTCAAACACACCAATAAATAATGTCATGCGCACCAATATATCCAGCCCTTTGTCCCCGTTGAGTCTCAACGTGAGCCCCATGTATTCCTTACCATCCAGTCCAAGTAGCTACACTCACAGTCCAGCAATGAGTCCAGCTCAAAGGGATCGCGTGATGAGTCCATACGCCACTCCTCAGTCTTTGTCGCCAGTCGGCAAGTTCCATCAGTATAGTCCTGGGAGCAGAATGATGTCACCGGTCGGGGTATTGAAGGGTTGTGACCCATACCTCTCGACCAAGATGCAGCCGAGTCCAGGCTACCCGCTCCAGACTCCCGATATCATGATGGAGACCAACGTGCCGCTGACGACAACGGACTTCTGGACCGAGTCCGACATGCTGCAAGGCACAAGCGACCTGCTTACAGCGTTAGACGACGTTAAGTTAGTTTAGTCAAGAATATCTTCGTGTTGAAAAGTGATTTTGGATGTTGAGTGATTTCTATATTTCCTTTGGAACAGTTGTGGTATGATGAAATACTGAAATAATCAATTCTTTCCGCCACTAAGCTTTTGAAATAGTGTTTTCAAATTCAGTTTTTCACACAAACATTCCAATAGAAATTTTGTTTCACGTTTTGTTATCTTAGAAATCACTCGAATGAATGCAGGGTCGCAAATTGTTAGAACAATATAAGCCAAAGGGATTCCATGCGAGTTTTTCGTTGAACCAGACACAGAGCATGTTTGTTTACTTTTAAAACTTTTTTCATAGCTTTTACTTTACATAAATGTACAGACATAGTTGTTAAAACCTTTGTAAATTATATGTAGCCTTCATGGAATCCTTGGCAATGCAACGATGTGACTTAGTTTATCAGATATTATAATTATATACTTTACGACATTTGGATAAGCCTACTGTGTATTTTGTATGTATATCTATCTATATATTCTCGATGATTGTGTGTGATTCTATCATAGTTTTAGTATAACTATATCTATGAAACGGTTTGCGCTGAATCAAAACAGAATTTAATGTTAAATTTTAAGATAAAGATTTGATATGAAATTATGTAGTAAGTACTAAATTTTATTATAAAAATCTCTGTATTAGTGTTTATAAATTCTCGTTTTCTGTCTTGTTTTGGGTTTTACATAGATATATGTATAAGAAAAGCAAATTGGAGTATGGTATTTAATATAGTTTCACATAATTTTGTATTAATCGGCATGGTATTCATATAATTAATCAATTAGTTCTCAAAAAGTAAGAGAGTATATAAAAATAAGTAAAGATGCTATGTAAGTTTTAATTTATATTTTATGATCAAATCGTATACTCATTTAGAAATAAGGGATCATAATCTTGTATAATTGATTTGTCTGTTTTTGGCATCATTCAACAAATATACTATATCTGGGGGCACGGTAGTGCCCCCGCCAAGTCGAGTAAAAAAGGCACCTGGGCCATTTTCGACCTCCTGTAACATTGATTTATTCGTTATCACTGCCCTTATGTCACATTGTGTTGGGGGATGTTTGTCTGACCATGGTTATCGATAGGTGGTCCACGCACACTCGAATAATTGTATTTATGTTTCTTTTATGACAATTAAAGTTAACCATCGACAGTGCTCTATATTTTGCCAGGGAAATATTCCCTGTGGAAAACAGTGTCTCTTAAACAAAAATAGTTTTAGGTTGACAGAACAACTGTTTGTTCAATATTAGAAACTTTGATTAGAGGCTGGCATGTTGTAATTTTCCTCTTTACCGCGTTATAATTTACCTTATTTTAGGAAGACAAGTTATTGTGTATAAACATTTGTAGCAAACACTTTGTTTGCGTAACATACCGTACATATTAAGTACAATCTGTAATCCTCTAAAATTAATGCAATTATTTTCTTATAATTTAAATCTCGATAGATTATTTACACATAAATATTTAGTTTTAAATGTAATTTGTAAGATGGGATTGTTATCTACATTATTATTGCTAAATGAATAAAAGAAAACCTATAGAATGTCGAAGTACGAATTAAAGATTTATAGTGTTTAACATCTGATTTGACCATATTGTAGTTAATATAATGTTTAGTTTACGTCGTTTTTAAGTGTAATTTGATTTAAGAAACTTACTGCCAATTGTCATGTCTGCACATTTTTATTGTGTTGTTTCTGTATAAATAATAATTACTTCCTTATTTCAATCAATGTGCCATAGAATTCGTTATGTGTTAGCGAGTTCTTTAGCTGTTTCTTCATACATATAGACGTCCAAAACATCTCGTAAACAATTCACACCAATTTATATTACATAATATGAAATGTTAAATTGTAAATATGAATCAAATTGTTTTATATATTTAGAGAATAAATTTCTGTCATTGAATACTTGTTTTAATTCTCATGTCATCATCAGTCCACTGCGCAAGAAGGCCTTCCCTAGTATGCGTAATTTCATAATAACTCCCGATACCTTTCGAAAGGTACAAAGGTACGCAGGAGGGCTCATGGTAGTGCCCCATTGGAGATCTTGGAATATCCATTGGAGATCTAGGATAAAATCATTAGAAATCTAGGATGATTTTCATACGGGATAAAAAATGCTAGCTTTGTACGTAAGTGCGCTGGTTGCCCTCAATTCTCAAAGCGTACGCTATACATTGGCCGCAAAGATATATAGCTATCTAAGAAAATCGCTACAGCTAGATTGATCGGGAATTGTGGAACCATTATATAGAACTCTCACCGTTTAGAGGAATTCTAAATAACGAACGCGTTGTCAACTTAGCATTGAGTAGTCTGCGTGGAATTCCGTATGTAACTAACGCCATCTCTTAGCAACCACGTAGCTGAACAAGTACTCGTACAGTAGCTATTGTAGTCCTAGTCACCTTTTATTATAACAGATGGCATGTTTTAGTGACCATATTTTCACGATACTTATACTTGTATTTTTTTTTTAATATTCTAGTTGTTATTTGCCTTAAAGCTATCATTAAAATATTTAACTTGTTACCCGAACAACAAGTCAAATTGGGTTGAATTATCAAAATTAAATATAAGAATTAAATTAAAAATCTAGCTAGTTGACGTAGGGTTACCTACGACAACTAGCTAGATTTTCAAAAGAACACTAGCATCACCGATCGATTGACCACAGACAGAATATATATAATACTTATTTATCCTTTGTTAAGTAAATAATTACTTTGAGATGGTTGACTAAACTTAGGTTGGTGCATTATACGCTAATACTATTTAAATTCAAATGAATATTCTGCATAAAACGAAGTGGCAGATTTTATCTGTATTAGAAATTTACAAAAATGACAGCAAATGTCATTTATATTTCATTGCCCAAGTCGGTCGAATTGGATAAAGTTATTTTTGTGCGCGTATAATAATTATTCAGCGTAAATGGAAAATATTATTGTCTTATTTTTTGAAGGAGAATTTGAAGTGTAGTTCTTCAGTCTTCGCTAATAGTGTTGGAGTGTGATAAAGTGACATTGATGGCTTCTACACCAAAACAAGTGAACGGCAAACCGTCGAATAGTAACGGCTCCCTGGGAAAGCGGAAGAAATCTCGTGGGAGCAGAGGTTCCTACCTTTCGAAATGGTTGGACAAGACCATGAACCATATACAGGAGTCGACGCCTAGCATGGACACATACGACACTTTCGTGAATCCGAATGTGAGCTACCCGATGGGTAGTTCTCAGTTCGCACCGGGATATGACCCTTACAGGCATATGTACGGATGCGTACCTGAGCCGATGTCTTTGCCAACAATGCCAACGATGCCTTCATACTGCAACCCACCTATGATGCCTTTCTACGGGCCCGAATATCGGTACGTGCAGAGTGTAAACAAAAGCATACAAGTTCAGAGGCCGCGACTACGCCGCCGCAGCGACAATAAGGCTGAGGAGGTAAACAGCACGCCGCGACATGGAACCCCAACCCATAACACAAATTACTTACAACCAAAGAATCTAACTGACAGCCAGGACTTTGCTAGCTTACCTCCTATAGTGACCTCAGTTGGAGACACGAATTCAAATAGTGACATGAATTTAAATGACAAGGATGAAGGCAATGCAAGAAGGTTTAGTGATCCTTGTGTCAGAGGTTTGCCCGATATAGCAAGGCCTGCTAATGGGGATGTAGAGTCAGGTTCCGAAGCCAGTTCTGACATGTCTGGTAGTCAGGTTGGCAGTAGACTCCTCACATGCCTTCTTGACCAAATAAGTACACTGAAAATGGCAAATGAAAGACTGAGTAAAGACTTATTGGATACCAAAGGTAAGACATATTTTACATTAAAAAAAAAAACAATTGTTGTTTTAGTTGTTATTGTTGTTTTGTTGATTTACTGGCCCTATTCTGTCAATAACTATTTCATTGCTGTTACTGTAATACTGTGTAACTCATTGGCCTAATATTGTAATGTTATGTAATTCAAAGCTAGGTCTTGTATACATTGCTTATCAGGGTATAATTGATGGTTTTATTTTGGCTCAGTTCTTCATAGGTATATGCAAATTATCAACAATTGCCTGGCAGTGACCATTATTATGGATTAGCAAAACAGTCAAAGCAACCTCTTGGATCCATTTCTAAATGTTAAAATTTGGAAGTTCTGTTCAGCCTTGAATATACCACTGCAGAGTATGCAACCTTAAAAACTTTTTGGTAAATCAGCCCACAAAATAGAATATAAGGTCATCCTTTCAAACAAGTACTCCTACAATATAATCACCCACACACAATGTTACATATTATTTCAAGGTTTAGAAATATAATACACATATTTATTTCACTTGTTATGCTATTTAACACAATCTGTTGCTATTAAAAACCAAATTTTAGTTTTGACAGCATTGTGACCATAAAACATTTTTTTTACACATAGTTTTATGGAACTTACTTGAATTGTTCACAATTTTGGACCCATTCTTGCATGTAAAACTGGCCATATCATGCATACATTAGTCTTCCATCTATCTATTGTTATATTTACTGTGTGAAGTTTATTGTTTTATTTGTCTATTCTACTTTTTGAGGGGATAATGCATAGAACACCACAAAATTGTATAATATTGGCTAAAAAATTTACTATTATTAAACACAATTATATGAATTATACATAACCTTCTTGTTTAATAAATAAAACTTTAAATAAATCATGTAGGCAATTATGTTCCTAGAAGAAGTAAGTTCTAAATGGAAAGATATAATAATGATAGATTAGATTCAAAGTAAACATAAACAAAGATTTGAGATAAATAGTCTTCATCATATGTATCATCCACTGCTGGATATAGGCGTCTTTTAGTAAATGTCACATAGACAAATCTTCAGCTCTCTTGATCCAGTTCATAAGTACTCTTATTAAGTTTTAAAAATTGATGTCTTGTCAAAATTAACCCAACAATGTGTATGTGAAGAACTTATCAACAACTGTTAGCAGTGTCTGTTCTTGCAACAATTATGGTAATTACTACAGTCCACTCATTAGTATTCATACCTGCTTTCCTTTACTGCATCTACAACTTGTTTACAGTGGAACTGGACAACATACGACAACACAACGCTATACTCAAGGGTTCCAGCTCAAGTATTGGTGCCACCCCTAATCACTCCATGAATGATAATGGTAAGTTTGATTTATCATTGTAGTTTAATAAATAGATGACAACTACGCATGGCTATATGTCGAGCAATACAAACCTAGTTTATGCTGGCCTCTTATTGTAAGAAAAGCCTATAAAAAGCCAGATCAGCTTAGACTGGAATTTTACAGGTTGACCAGCATCGTTATCATAAGCAACTTTTATTATGACAAAAAAATCAGGTGTTGTAAACATAAATATATGAAACAGCCGATTTTGTTGTCGCGATTACAGGATTGTGCCTATAGTAGTTTTCACTGTAGGTAGGTATATTAAAAGTAGTATACCGAAAAGCGCCTCAAAATTATGCTTGAAGTAACTAAAACAGATTTTTTACTCAGTGGTAGTTTGGATTTGTGCCTGATTAATGGCAATAAGCTTTCCTAAATATGTTGTAAATGAAACCTATGTATTCCATAACTGTGGTTGTCTTAACACCAGGACAATTCGGCGAATATGAGCATAATAATTGGGATGCTGTTTTCGATACTATTAGATAATGATGGTGTACAGTCAGCATCAAATATATCGAAGCAAACAGGCTGTTCATAATTATCTGAGCAACAAGGGAAATTGAATTTTATGTCCATAGGATATATTATGTCCAAATGACAGCTGTATGTACGGTGTTTATTCTAAAATATCCTTTGAGTGGTTGAGATAATGTTT
The DNA here is from genome assembly GCA_958496365.1 of Subacronicta megacephala. Lineage (NCBI taxonomy): Eukaryota > Metazoa > Arthropoda > Insecta > Lepidoptera > Noctuidae > Subacronicta > Subacronicta megacephala. The sequence continues at coordinate 8,585,446 of OY292532.1, forward strand.
AATTTCCTTAGTTGCTCAAATCATTTTAAAGAGTTAGTAAGCGTAGATTTATTTGATGCTGACTGTAACTGTGGCATTTGTCCTCGTATCGTTCCTCCACTCATCAAGATGTTAATATTCTGCGTCGTATACCTACGCGTTGGTAAAACATGTGTCATCGTAATATTGACCTTGCTGGGACTGCAGGTGCTACTGTAACACTGTCCAGTGTTACCCAGTTCATGAATTATGTATAGGATTTGTTACGATATTCGTCGATAGTTTATCTAGTAAATAGGATTATTTGTGTAAGTACTTGCTATTTATTACAACTTAGTGTTCGCCCGGCCACGAGCTGTTAATTGTGTTTTTTTTTGTTTATTTTCTTATGGAATGTGAAATATGTAAATAGTATAAATGTATTTAAGATTTGTAAAAAATATATAATTTTAATTATCTTTCCTGCCTCAGGTTTAATTTTTCTTTCAATAAAATTGATATCTTTCAGAATGTGTAGCGCGCGTTATTACCAAAATATACAATAAATTAAATAAAATATAACTAAGTAGGTATGTTTAATTAAACTAACACATAAGTAATTATTTCTAGGTAGGTATACATTCGTATCGGTTGTTATTGGTGACTCCAATGATAAACTTTCCCCTCGGCACCTTACAAATAAATATTGTGCATTTATCAGAAGCTGAAGAAAACTTACTAGAGTTTCTTCAATATTTAGAGACACTAAAATTATTTGTGAAACCAAGTTGTCAGTCACTCGGTCCATGATACTCCTAGCATACGTCTCCAGCACCAGATCTCCAAAGCATCTACCCTTTTCTTTTCGATTTCCCGCAAGGTTCACGTTTCGGCGGCGTACAGAAAAATGGGGAACAGGAGCGTATGAACAAGTCTTACTTTTATACTTTTTGTGATTTGTCGATTCCTCCATAACTTCTTCAGGATTTCCATGTCCACGTTCCTTGTCATCACCATAGTCTATTATAATCTTATCCATGCATTCTTCATCATGAGATTAATGCGTCCAGGTAATCGAAGGATGAGACAACTTCACATTTCGCTAGTTTGCATAGGTTTCTTAGGTAGATATATAGAATACGACGATGACGAAGACGACCGCGACGACCCCCAAACTAGATCGCCTGGCTGTCTGTATCGTGGGCGTCAGAATGGAAACAAACATAGGTACCTATTATCGTATAAAAATATATATATAGTTATCTGCAGTGAATGGACAGTGTTTTGAGCGATTAAATTATAATTAATTCTCCAAATAATTATCAAGATAATTTTTGGATGAATGATTATAATTAACTAATAAAATCTAGGGATGTTTTAAGGCAGATCGTTTCGCCTTGGGCGCCAAAATCAAACTCAACTCAATAACATCTTTGATGCGACTAAGCTACAAAAGTGTTACGTGTGGTGATTTTTTTATTAATCTTGATAATGTAAATTTACTTAGAGTTAATTTATCTTGATAAACATCACTGTATTAGTTTATCTCGATACGATTAGAGAAATATTTATGGTGTAGACCGGGTTTTAGATTTACTTTAGCCGCGTGAACGGCCTTTGTAGAGACGCGCAGACGAGAGATAAGGCGACATATACCTATTCGCAATCCTACGTTCGTGAAGTTTTTCCTATGTACCTAATTATTATGTGTACATAAATTGTTGAAATTATACTCCGTCGTTCATTGTGCATTAAAATGGTATTTAACAAGGCAGTATAATTATTTTAGCGCTTTTGGCTTTTATTATGGGTACAAGATCAACCAGTTTTGTCATTCAGCCAAAATTGACAAATAAAAAATGTGCTAGATTTTATTTGGCACTCTGTTCGCAAAAACACTAAGACCTCAGTCACACTGGTACGGCATATAATCTTATTGACCTCTCTAATAACCCATTCCTTTTTACCCTATTTTTTTCATATGTACCTACATTATAACAAAATTCTGTCAAAACTGATATATTGAAATGAGGGCTCATTTATCTAGTCGGACTATTGGGACTGAATCATTACTCTCGGGGGACTGAGTCATAACTCTAGCGGGACTGGACTGTTTCTCAATCGCGGCTGCTACGCTGGCGTCGCTGGGTTCGATTTCCAGGTCGAGTGTTGTTGGGTGTTTCTATGAGATTCTCAGAAGCAGCTGTGAGTTTAGAATTGTCATTCGGGGAATATAGGCGTGATGTTATATTATTTTATTTATCAAAACTGATGAAATTAGCAATTGTGTAAAAAAAGGATAAACCAATGGGATTGCGTTGGGCCGAACGTAAGTGGCGCCATTAGTTCCTCAGTGACCGTCCCCATTAGAACGATAATAGCTCTTAGGCCAGATAAGTTATCAACTCATATAGGTAGTAAATCTATAGGCAACACTAGTTTGAAATTTTTGATAATATAGGTGGTCATAAAACCTCCTTTCTTTATTCGAACGCGTTTGCATTGTTTATAAATCACACTTTCATTGTCACCTGGAACTTCCTAAAAATACCTTAGGATAGGCTGTATAGAAACGGGGCAGTCACCGTTATCAGGCCTAATATATTTGCGTACTTACTGGCTGATTCGTTCTCCGTCGCCTTGCCCCTATCAACTTATTCTAAATGAGATTATCTACCTATTAACCCGTCAAACGCCATATTGTAGACACAGTGCAAAATCTATTGTTTTACCCTTATGAGACCGCTACGTGCGTCACTGAATTATGAAGTTTCAACAGCTTTCAAGCTTCAGACTGCCTCGACAGTACGTCGACTGCATAATGCAGTTCCATGCAGCGTGTGAAATTATATTGTTTTTGTCGTTAGTCGACAATTAGCAGGACTATCTCTCTAACCATCAACCTACTAGTGTGACCGCGGCCTAAGCCTGTGAAACGCATCATACAAATAAAGCCGTTAATTATTCACTTGGGTATATCTTTATAATCTTTCAAGTGACGTAAATTATGCTACTTATATGGACTCGTAAAGAAAAAGAAAACAACTGACATGAAACTTTAATGTATAAATTATACAGTTTTAACTTTCTTTTTCGGTATCCAAACGCCTTACTGAAAATAACATATGTAATGTAGATAAATGATAATGATGAATAAGATGTAAAACATAATGTAGATACATAGTAGTTACATAACAAATATGAAAATGTTCAATGAATTTTTTTTGGCACGGTATTTTTAGTAGGTATAACTTTCTGAGACGCGAATAAAATTACATTATTGATTGAATTGAACTGTTGTGATAGCTGAAAAGGCGTCTATTGTTGATTTGTCATCGTCTGAAGAAAGATTGCAGCAAAGATCTGATGTTCTGCAAATAAAAATCAACGCCAAACGTCCCGTTTCTTTAGACTAATGAATGCCCAAAGTTCCATTACCATACAGGCAGTTCCAGGCGATTATTTTTAACCGAAACATCCTGAATAAAAGAATTAATTAAGTAACGGTACTTGCATCATTCGGGCATTGTTTCAAATGTCACGCATAATGACTTCAATGCAAAATTAAATCCAAAGTTAGCCCGCTCGTCAACGTTCTATCCGATAGCTAGAAATCTAGAAACGTAGCCAACATGCTTGCAATGCAGAAGCTACGTACGTTTTTGTTATTTATAATGACTGATATCTCGAAGTATTGAATTTTCAACGTCAATCACTGAAGCATTCAACCAGTTCGTGTCTTGTAGACTTTGATGGAAGCGAAGCGGCGGCGTGGTGCGGCGAAATCGCGTGCGTTACGTGACCTGAGACAACCGCTGTTGTAATAAGTTTTTCGTATTTGCCGGATATACCTGTAGTTTGTGGTATAGATTCGAAACCGTAACTCTATTTACGTTTTGTCCTAAGTATTCTTAACTGTTATATCTTCGGCCGCTCGCTGCAGCATTTTAGACCCCAAGTTTGCTATTTTACTATGTCAAAATCGTCATTCAGTAACTTCTGACCATTCCGATTCAATTGAATGAAATAGCAGACTTGGATTCCAAAAAAGAAGTCCTTATGACCTAAAAGTAATAACGGCTTATTGTAGCCAATGTCACGACTTGACAGATCCTTAAAGTTTTGGCAACCTTAGAAATATCGAAACTTAAACTTTTTAAAGTATACTAGCAATGTTAGTGGTTAAGTATTCTTGTTAACCGCTCCTACTAAGCTAAATGCTTGTGTTACTAGTAGGGTCTCGTCGGTAGTGCAATGGTTTAGTTTCGAACATGATCGCAAGTTCGACGCCGCTGCCGCCGCTCCATATTCCATTGTTGTTCCGTTCGATGACTGAATCAATGACCGAAATGAAAGTTTAAGGTTCTGCCTCACTTTCATTTCGGTCATTGATTTATGTAACAGGATTTTTCGCACCATCGCGTGCTCCACTAAAATTAACATCAGTAAGTAAGTCGTGTCTGCAAGCCGCGTAGTCATTAGGTCCTTGCGGTAAAAGTACGAGAACCTCACAAAACTGGACCGAAATAATTTCATTCGTCAATACTTGAGTAGAAAGCCTGCTATCTGTTTTATATATAACTGTTGGAATGGTAAAACTGAATTGCTTTACAATTCTATACATCATACATACCATCACGCCTGCATTCCCCGAAGGGTTACGTAGTACTAATGTACACCCACATTTCGCCGGTATGTTCAGGTCCCATGAAATAGGGGGCGAGCCTATTGCCATTAACCGGGCACAATTCCAGACTCCGAGCTGCTACTGGGAATTTCATAGAAAAACCCAATAACACTTTGCTCGACCTGGGGATCGAACCCAGGTCCTCTAGCGTAGCAGTCACGCTTGGGACCACTAGACTAACGAGGCAGACAATTCTATAATAAATTTTATTAAGGTGCGTCTAACATGGTCAAGCAGTGAGACCTTTCCGATTCCTTTTGTTTTTTTTTTTTTTTAATAACCGCTTTCACTAAAAATCAATTATAGATAAAGTCTCCATTGTATAGTTGCCCTATTTTTTTCAGCCAGAGAACGTTTTATTAGTGAGATAAGTGAGGGGTTTTATAACCTGCGCCAGGAGTGTAGCGATTATTCTCACGATGCTCCGACCATATCGCAAGAAAAAGCAAATGGTTTTTAGTCAATACTAGTCTGATATAAGCAGGTAGTCTAATAAGTATTCTCATCTAATATCTAAGAGAATTTTCTTAACTATAAAAAGTTTTACCTAACTAGTATATTTAAATAGGCTAGAATTTCCTCATTAAAGTATACCGTATAAACATAATCCTTTCTATTTTCAGCGTACATGGCAGGGCAGTATGCGCCAGGCTTCCTGACCGACTTGGTGCGGGAGATCAGGGATGCAGCGCGCATGCGTGAGGACGCGCTCTACTCACGCGTGCGCTCCATGATCGTCGAGAGAAACGATAACGTAAGTATAAACGCCCTCCATACTACAAGTACTAAGTACTTAGAATAAATTCATTTAAATTTTAAAACTATTATGGGCTCAAAGATTTGCATTTTTTGATTAAGTAAATCCCAAATTAAATTTAAATTATCCCGACAATTGCATTACTTATATCTTGACCGATTTACATCAAACTAAGAACACTGCCGACTTCAACATTCAAACAAAAAAAAATCAAAATCAAAATCGGTCTATCTCTTCGGGAGCTACGATGCCACAGACAGACACACAGACACGTCAAACTTATAACACCCCGTCGTTTTTGCGTCGGGAGTTAAAAGCAAGAAAACCACCACCTAGACTGATCTAGATAGAGTCTTCAATATTTCAACGTGCTAGTAATCTCGCATTATAATATATAGACCACATATTGTTTACTACTTTTTCCCGCTGTCCATTTTCCTTGAATACTGTGACCATGAGCCCTTAAACGCACACAATTACTCATTATTTTAATCATTCACCAGAATCGATACTACCGTTGTCTGGTATTGCATAGTGACACTAAATGGTCTTACCCTTTGACCTCCAGACACACAGTCATGGGTTGTCATTGAAATTTAAATAATTCCTGGAAGTATGTCTATCAAAAAAACTCTTTGAAATTAGAAACATTTGGCCTTGACATGCCATTACGCCTGTATTCCCCAAAGAGTTAGGCGGAGGTGTAATTAATGTACACTCACAGTTTGCTAGTATTATTAGGTCCAATATAACAGGGGGCGAGCCTATTGTCATTGACCAAACTGTGAACTGCTTTTGAGAAGTTCATAGAAAAACCCAATAACACTTTGTTCGACCTTTGGGAGTGGAATCCTAAACCTCTAGCGCGCTTCGGAATACTAGACTAATGAGCCAGTTTGCTTTTTGACGTCTGCAAAGACTTTTTTAAAGTAGTTATTTAGGTACAATCTTATCTGGACTAGACTATTTTTTTTTAAGTTATGAAGAATAATAGATAGACTAACGGTCTTACTTCGTCATAGTTCTCGGCAAGCGGTCTCCTTTATAGAATAAATCGAGACAAATCAGTGTAAATGAACCATGAAAAATATTACATTAGCCGTGGAACTCGCGATTTGCGGAGACAGAATTGATCCGTATCAAAATGTATCATGTTCCACCACATTATTAGGAAATCCCTTTCACCGTATCGTTTTAAAAAATATAAGTAGCAAATAAAACTATCCAAGCCTACTACTTTTATCGCGTAGTTATAGGCTTTGATTACAATGATAGGTTAACTTATATTGGATATAGCCTTCCGCCCGCGGCTTCGCCCGCGTGGACTATACGTTTCTTTTCATTTTACGGGATAATAAATAGTCTATGTCACTCAGGAATAATGTAGCTTCCTATTGGTGAAAGAATTTTCAAAATCGGTTCAGCAGATCCAGAGATTACCCCTTACAACGTCATGAACTCACAAACTTTACCTCTTTATAATATTAGTATAGATAAGCCGATCTGTTATTGTAAGCATAGCCTATACTATGACAGGTCAACTTATACTGGTATGTAGTATATCTACAGTGTGTACAGAACAGTGATAAAAGTAGACTTCAGTTCACAATAGAGGTGCAAACGTAAGTCCAGCAAGAAACTGGGCCTTTCCAAAACGTCTTGGCTCCACTCCAAATATGTACAGATCGGGGCGGTGTCCACTTTCAGTTCAATAACCTGACATAATGGTTTACGAATGGTCATTATGCCATTGGTGTCTGTGGCAGACATATTAATTATATCGACGACTTAAAAATAAATTGGTAGTGTATTTAGACAAGCTCAAATCGTGACTTGAGGTAATTTTCGGTTTGGTAGAAGCAATGTGCTTATGTAATAGCTAATATATACCCAAAAACATACCAGCGAAGAGCGGTTATACATAAGTTCACAGGGGACGATCCTATTGTGATTAAGTGTGTACAAATCAAACGCCAAGCTGCTACTGAAAATGACCATAGGAAAACCTAATAATGCTCGAATTGAATTTCAGCCCTAACGTTCAACGGTTGCGCTAGCGAACACTAGAAATATGAGGCAGATTTTGTTTTCATGCTAAAGAAGTTAATATACATCGGGACATTAAAGTACTCTGACAGCCAAAAGCTTGCTGATTATTTTGAACGATTTCTACTGTGTGACCAACGCTAAAAGCGGAAAAATCTGCTATTCCCTACATTTCATTTTGTCGAAAAACACTTTCCTTTGAAACTGATGACTTTCTTTTCAAGATTTTAGGTTTGGTCCCAGTTAAATTTGTTCATAATTATGAATATGATGAGGCCCTTTCGCGTGTAAGACGGATGTCTGATGATTTTTGGATGTCTTAAATGGTAGAACCCTCGGCTGTTAACTATGCCAACGCCTGCTGATCAAGCATTATCAAAACGAGTATTTTAATCGTGAAGAAATAAAAATCAAAGATACACTGGCGGTACTTACTTTTGTATTTATATTTAGTGGAATTGTCTACTATGATATTTGATTTCATTGACCTCGGAAACAATACGGCAATTTTAGGAACTGTCAATAGAATACGGGACGTATATGTATATGAGTCATTATCTTCAACCTAAAAACGTCGACCGCTGAACATGGGCTTAGACAGTTATTTTAGTTACAATCGTAATGGAATATTTCGTCCATTTTTGCGTCATAAGCATGGAGTATCGTATCATTATACCGTCACACCAAAACCGGAGCAGTTTGAACTGCCAAATGGTGGGCCTCGAGTTGGAATCCATAGAACGCACAAAAAAAAAAGCAGTGAAGCAGGGCTATTAGACTGGACTGGTTTATAACATGATACCATCTCACCACCTGGTGCTGGAACAAACTGGACTCAAAGTGTCTCAAAGCCACTAAGTATGTGTCTTCCTTCAAAGGGCCATTTCAGATATTGCCTTGCTATAAAACTTACATTAACTACAGCTATGTCTGGACTTCAAAATAGACTATGATTCTCTTAGTTTGTTTCGTTGTTTCTTCTCAGACGAAACTTCGAATTATAAAAATACAGAAATAATTATGATTCATCACATATTCAATTAATGTTTAGGCAGAGGTGTAATGAGCATAGGGAATCTACTGAATAGCTAATAGATTTACCATACCATGAAGTTGTGAAGGTAATAAGATAGGTGACTACGAAAGCTCAAGTTGACACGACACGATAGTAGAAGATAAATAAACTATGGTCTCAAGAGAGACTGCTACGCTAGAGGCTCTGAGATTTTCGGTGGGAAATTTTCAATAGCAGCTCAGAGTCTCACGAGTCATATGTGCCCGTTTAAGAGGAGTGTCCCTCGCGAACGCAACAATGTTGCACAGTTGTCGCTGTCTCTATCCCTCGCGATGCGAACGCGTGCCCGAGAGGAGAAACAACAACATTTTCACGCGTATTTCGTATGTTCCGAATTTTGGAGATTACTCCTATAATATTGCTAATATGTAAAAAAAAATCTTGTAAAAAAATATTCACTATATTATCTGGGTTTCCTTCGAATCAGAATGTTTCTGTATTGATACATTGTCGAGAAATACTAGCATAAAGTTGGGCCGTTTTTCAACGAAAATTGCCAATCTTTGAGCTCGTGTAACTTTTTAACCGTATATTGAAATGAAATTTTATATTACAGAAACACGTATATTAATGATAAGATTGTTACTGCAAAATTTCAATGACTTTCATTGTTTAAAATTCAAGCAAGGGCCAAACTGCGTTTGTATGGGGCGCGAAGCGGATACTATCCTCTTAATGGCAATAGACTCTCCCCCGATTAAATGGCCGGATAATTAATGTTTCTTCTTTAGTACTACAGACTATGTTCAGACAATAATATTTTTCTTTTTTAAATAATAGGTTAAGGAAAGAAATAAAATTGTGTTATAAAAGACCTGCTTTAGATATACCAGAACGGTTTCCAAAAGCAGTCATGTTAAGATTCTTGTAATTTTTATTTTGATAATAAAAAAAAATTGAACCTAAACATACCGGCGAAGTGTGGGTACATGGTACACCTCTGCGGGGTCGTTCAGGATCGCGAACGTTTCAGGGGAATATAAATGCCAATGGTAAAAAAATGCCGCATTTTAAAGATTAACGGCTATAAACTATTATAGGTGCCCATAAGATTATCCGAGATAACCAAATAAGGCTCACGTAATAGATATTTACATGTTTAAAGTTATTTAGTTTGTGATATGATAACCATATTTTTGTAACACCGATATCATATCAGATAGATAAGGATATTTTTTTTATCACTGTATAATGTGTTGAGAATAAATATCCGTCGTCTAATACTATGATCTCTATAGGAAGTATAACTATACATGTTATACTTCTTATAAAGATAACTTTGAGTAGTTTCGTATAACTGCTATTTTTATAACATAAAAAACCATCCCGAAGTGTTGGGCAGAGGTTTCGTTATGAACATCCATAATAGCAATAGGTTCGCCCACTAGTACTAGTGGGCGAACCTATTGCCACTAACCGGGTACAAACCAAAACCCTAAATGTTTTATAGAATTGATAGGTTATCGATCCCAAGCGTCCTACCCATCTGTAGCGTGCCAGTAGAGCGCTTAGGACCACTAGACAAATTTGGCAGTCCTTCAAACCAAAAATTTTCTATGTATTTTTAATAAACAATAGATTCTTATAAAAGCTAGAGTAGGTATCGATATGATTCGCTATCTTTATTAACATCAATCTAACAGTATTATTAATCGAGTAATGAATCTGGGTCGCTTCAAGCATGCGGCCTCAATGTTATTAAGAATGCAAAAACGATGTCTGTTTTTTTTTTAATAAAGCCGGATGTTTACTGCTTCACGCTGGGTGCGATTTTAGGCTTGAAAGACTAATCAAAGACGTGTCATTGCACCATTTTTTTTTTAATGAAACAAGATCATCCTCCTTGCCTTTTACCATTTGTTGGGGTCACCTTCCAGTATAGAACTCCTCAAACAAATTTATCTCCTCAAAGAATATACTGGTTGTCATGTTTCTTGGGCTTCTGACTACCCACTAACGATTGTCATGTCATAGGTGTTCGTGCGACATCAATCATCGATGGCTTTATGTTCTCTCTGAGGCGCGGAGGGATCTCGGTGTGTTAAGAATGGTCATCCATCCATTAACTGACCGGGACAAGCATTTAAGCGTATCTATACCTTACCCACGAGCTCTTCCGAAAAAAAATATAATAAAAAAACTGCTTAGCACTTGGAAGACTCTCAGCAATTCGTATGAATATTTCAGCCAAATCTTTGTTCCTTATTAATGTTTTTATAAAACTAATTGTTTCTGTCTTTTCCACAGAACGGTTTGACATCTTCGGAATCTAAGTTCACGGAAAAGGCTCTTGAAGAAATCAAGGTGGGTAAAATTTTATATTTTAATACAAACACTTTAGCGGCATCTATTCACCTCACACGTAACTACTTGTATATAATGTTTGGTCCTTATCATACTAGATGGCGCTTAGTCTCTAACAAGAGCCTGTGCATTTCAGTTTATTGGTTGAAGTACAGATGGCGTTATAAATATTTTTGTACCATTCCAAAAATTTTTTTTTTCACATGCGGTGACCTTCTTCCTTAGCCTAATGTATAAGTACCAACACTTTTATACAGAAAATAATAAATTTGCAAAGTTCCAGCGATCATGACTATATCAATTGTTATCTTTTCATAGTAAATTTAATTTATAGAACAGACTGGAAGCTGGAACTATCACTAGACTAGAACAGTCACTTCAACATGTAAAGAAGCAATTAACCCCTTAAAGTTCAAACTCAATCGGAACCTATTTACTTAGTTTCATGCTTAATAAGAATAAATAATATATACAGTACTTATTTATTTCAATAGGTAACTCTATAAGTATTTCCTTTTCAGCAAAGCATTTGCTTGTGTTATGTTAGTTACAGTTTTTAAGCTTGATAGCTTAAAATAATACATATTATTTTATACAAATTCCATTTGACTTGTTAGAAAAACGTCTATTTACCCAGTCAAAACTCCTTTGCATAAAACCCCAAGGAGATGTAAAACCAACATCTTTTTTTTTATTTCACAACTTTTTTTTTCTTCAAGTTAGTGGTTTTTTGGTTTTCACCTCAATTCGGTGCTATTAAGCATTATTTGCGGAGCGAGTTGGGTGGTCCCGTGGAGGGCTCTTCACGCCTTCACGACGCACTAGCGTTAAACCACGGAACAGAGAGTTTACAGAAGGAACACTCCATATGAAGGCACATAGAAATACACACATACCTAGGCACATTGTGATTTTGGTTTATCCGCTAAAACTTTATGTAGCAGTTGTAACTAGGAAAAGACTGAGAAATAGTGTAATAGGACAAAGTTGTGGGCTGAAAGATGATATAGGTAGTGACACGAATTGAAAGGAATATGCTAATATGGTTTGGGCATGTTCAGAGAATGAATGGCACGCTCGCAGCCGGCGCGTGTGTATGTATTTACTTTAATATAGGTAATGAAATAATTTGAGTATTTTTGAGCGTTTTTATCGATAGTGTGCCTTTACATGATAATGGTGGAATCAAATGCGTCGGACCGAGAACCTAAATTCAGCGTTTCATGACAACATAATTACATATACCTAATCATGTCTGTATTGTAATTTATGGTGAAGGAAAACATCGTGAGGGAACACACCTGAATAGGTAGTGGACTATAGCTTAATCCCTTTCATTCTGATAGGAGACCCGTGGCCAGCAATATAATGAGTTGTTGATGATGATAACGTCGTAGATTAAGTAGAGGTTTACGTCCCATGTAAAGAGTGCCTTTGGGAACCGGTAACAAAAATCTAGTTAAACTGCAAGCAAGCTCTATCATGTTATGGCTATGCTAAGATGTTGATAGTCCATAGACATTTTTGAAGAAGTAATAAAATTTAATTTAAATCTGTTTGAACCTTTCAACAGAATCTTTTAATGTGTCAGCACTTTAGCAGGGAACACTCGTTCAATCGTTGTTGTTGATGCGAAACGCCTACGAAGCTTGCATCGTGACTATGCGAATAGTTTCACGTTATTTTTTTACTATTTGTATGTTTGGAATAATAGCATACCAAACAAGAAATGATTCCACCAGACCATCACGCCTATATTCCCCGAAGGTTTAGGCGGAGTTTTTCTGTTTTACACCCACAATTCGCCGATAAGTTACATTATTGGCAGCCTATATTCGTCCACGGCTGGACATAGGCCTGCCACTGAGCCCAATGTTTAGATCCCATGTAATAATGGACCAATCGCAAAGAAATCCAAACTCCGAGCTGAGAATTTCACAGAAATACCCAATAACACTGCTCGACCTGCAATCAGACACAAAACCTCTTAGCAGTCGCGCTTAAGACCACTAGACTAACGAATCAAAAGATACAGAATACTTTTTAATTAATTACTTAACTTACTCATCTGAGTTCACTTTCTTTATCTAGCTTTATTTTAGGAAATATTTGAACTAATTGGTAATTTATTGATGAAAAATTAGAGAATAGTAAGACCAAAATTACTGACTCATCTAACTGAATCGTATCTTTTTAATTTATTTCAGCCTTTATCCAATTTTAATGCATATATGAGTCTCGAAAGGTAAAGTTACCAACATTCAGAACTGAAAAGGGGTTGTTTTTTCGCACCCGTATGCACACGTAGGGTTTATAAAATCAGCGAACGAATGATACGGAACGCATTGATTTAAATTTTAACTGCACGTCGCGACTTCGCACATTCAACGGTTACACCAGACCGCCTGTGACACCGTAGTGTAACATTTAAATCATAAATATAGGCTGAGGTGTGGCTTATTTTATTCTTCTACTTAGAAAGCCCGTAGTTCTCTCGTTTCGATCTCTGTCCATCTCTCGACAGTTTTCATTAATCTAGCTCTGTACCCATTTTTAAGGCCATTGCGCGTACGGCGGAGTGTGAAATTTAGATATTTAGGGTTTAAATAGAGAAGGAGTGCAGAAAAATATTGCGGTCGAATTTAGACCACTGGGCGAACACTAGTGGGAATAATTAATCAATTAAACCCTCCTATTTCTCAGTTTTCGTTCTTTACTTATACGAAAGTACTTTGAAAGACAACTTTTACAAATCGAGGCTTGATTTATGTAAAATTACTTGCTATTATTACTAGGTATGTATAAGTATATACTTTAATTTACAACTCTCATGATTAGTTCATAATTTTGTTATTATTTCAATTAACCATTTGACCGCCACAGTCAGCTATACTCGACAAATCAGAACGTGCTCACGTCGCTTTCGTCGGCAAATGTCGACAAAAATATAACTGAGCCTTTGTAGCGTGGCGCAGGGAACATTTTTTTCTTTATTGACTTGGCGGTCAAAGGGTTAAGAATAAGAATAACGTTTATTTAACCATATAAATGTACATGTTTTCTTACAGGTGTTTTAGACAAATTAAGATATTTAATTAAATTAACTTATGACCTCCACATAAGGTCGAGCCTGTCTCGTGGAGGCCTATGGCAATATATTGTCTCCAGTTGCATATTATAGTGTTCAATACCGTACAATAAACACTTTCATACATTAATTATATATAAGCATCCTATTACCGTCACAATTATAAATATTTACTATTTTATTACTGCTTTTCTTCTCTCACTTAAACTCACTTCTGCTTAGAAGGCTCCTTTCTCTTATACCACTACTGATATATTATTAGCAAACTGGTGTTGACAATATTACTATTATATGGGAAAAGACTTCAGTATTTTTGTCAGTTATCCTTATAACTGACAAGCTATAATAAGCTGGCTCATCAAATATTTTGTAACATCTTTTTTATTTATAGGGCTACAACGCAATTTACTTAGTTATTGGAGTTCGTTTTGCTTTCCTTACTGGTAATTTCGCCATACCAACTAATGTAGGTATCGTGTGAGTCAGAATTTTGAGTTCTTATTCAATCAATAATATATATTATATAATATCTTATAATGCTTAGTATAATAACGCTTACTTAATAATTTAGCGACACATTATTATCAATATAAATGATTATTATCCTCCACGGTCTGGTTCCCGTCCAATTCTCTTCTAAGAAAAATATTCTATGCTACGACTAGTAAAAGTTGGGTATCGCAGAAGAAACATGAAAGCAGAATAAATGCTGTAGAGATGAGAGCTTTGAGAAGTATGTGTGGTGTTACGCTAAAAGACAAAGTGAGAAACAGTGTGATAAGGGAGCGTGGTGGCGTGAAAGAGGATGTAGTAACAAGGATTGAGAAAAGTATGTTAAGATGGTTTGGTCATGTAGAGAGAATGGATGAACGGAGATTGACGAAACAAGTATATATGGCGAGTGTGGATGGACGAGTTGGAAGGGGACGACCTCGGCGAACGTTCCGCAACCAAATTGCGGATGTTCTTAAAAAAGGCCAGGTTCCGAGCACCCTAAACCGACGGTCATGCATGAAGAGATTAATGAATGTAGATGAAGCGAAAGTAGTGTGCCAGGATCGTGGCAAGTGGAAATGCATAGTCTCTGCCTACCCCCATGGGAGACAGGCGTGACAATATATATGTATGTATGTACGACTAAACAATAAGAGTGGTTTATTGATAAAAAAAAATGCTTTTAATTACATTCAATACCAATTAAACTACCTTTAAGGGTATTACATCGCTCAAATCCCAAAAACACCCTAGGTTTAAAGAAGTTTCTAGATGAATCCTTATGTGCCTTTGCCATATAAAAAATATATGTTATACTTAAGGTCATCACAAATAAATTGTATTGTTTAATTTTTTCATAAAATTGCCCCATTTTTTTTAAATGATCGAAGTAAATAGTCCTTTTTCAAACTAAATTGCATTTTGTCTCTTTAACCGCTTAATAGTTTGTCATAAATTTTATACCAAAAAATTTGTAATGACACACTTAACAACTTGTATTGTTTATTTTTTCCAATTTCTTTGAATATTTTTACATAATAAAGAAAAACCCGAAACTTCACTAGCGCCCCCCGTGAAGCACCCCCGCAATGCCCGTGATGAATAGTCAGGACGCGAATATCAGTGTCTCGACGACTCTTGCGACGGGTGGGCTGTACGTGCGTTATTGTTTGCAAGTAAATTACAAAAGTGATGATTTTTGAATGCTTTTTGAATTAAGCAATATCTTAAATAGAACAAATATAAATATTACGTAGAAATTAAGTTTGTAAATATATTTAAAGTAGTTTATAATTTTGTTTTTGTTCTTGATCATTATCATAGACTAACCATAGTGTAAGGAAATCTACGGGCGCACTCCTTTGTCTGGCTCTAAATGCCGACAATATTTTTTAATCATTTTAATTCGGATTATACATAATAATCATGCTATCTAAAGTTTGAATGAACCTCGGAGTACCTAAGTAGGTACCGACTGAGATACTAGTTTATCTGACCTCGTAAGTAAGCTGACCTTTTATTGTACGAAAGTCTATATAATGCGAGCTCAGCTTATACTGGATATATATAACAAGCTATACAACATCACCAGTACAAACTGACCGCTTATTGTACGGACAGTCTATACAATGCGAGGTCAGCTTATACTGTATACTTAGGTTTAACAAGCTATACATAATCACCAGTACAAGCTGACCGTTTATTGTACGGAAAGTCTTTACAATGCGAGATCAGGTCAATAGGAGTTGCGTATTTTCATGTCACCAAAAGTCGTTATTCCCCTCTTTATCGAGAAGTATTTCAAAATCCAATAAGGCGCACATCATTTAAATAAATTGATATGGGTGTCAATATCGAGGTATCTTGGGGTACTGATGATGAAAATGGCATTGATTTTGTAATCCAAGATGGCGGACATTATTTTTCTTTATAAATTGATATGGGTGTCAATTCCAAGGTTTATCGGGATTCTCATTACGAAAATGACATTAATTTTAAAATCCAAGATGGCGGAAAATATTTTTCTTTATAAATTGATATGGGTGTCAATTTCAAGGTTTATCGGGATGCTAATTACGAAAATGACATTAATTTTGAAATCCAAGATGGCGGACATTATTTTTCTTCACAAAGATATGGATTTTCTAATTAAAGAAAATTCCTAGTGAAAGAAAAATTCGATCTCAGGCAGGGTTTGAACCTGCGTCCCTCTGGTTAAGTACACCAGACGCTTTGCCAACTAAGCTACCGAGACCACTGCCTGTGATGTCGAATTTCTCTTCCACCTTTTACGTCTTATGGCGACGTCAGCACCATCTATTGAAGACATTACTATGTTTTTCAACCAACACGACTGCCTTTACAGGTAGTTCAATGTCGAACGATGTTGCCTAACCGTATTATGCTTATTTTGTTATTATTTTTTAGCATTAAATATTGCGAAATATTCACAAAGATATGGATTTTCTAATTAAAGAAAATTCCTAGTGAAAAAAAATTCGATCTCAGGCAGGGTTTGAACCTGCGTCCCTCTGGTTAAGTACACCAGACGCTTTGCCAACTAAGCTACCGAGACCACTGCCTGTGATGTCGAATTTCTCTTCCACCTTTTACGTCTTATGGCGACGTCAGCACCATCTATTGAAGACATTACTATGTCTTTCAACCAACACGACTGCCTTTACAGGTAGTTCAATGTCGAACGATGTTGCCTAACCGTATTATGCTTATTTTTTTATTATTTTTTAGCATTAAATATTGCGAAATATTCACAAAGATATGGATTTTCTAATTAAAGAAAATTCCTAGTGAAAGAAAAATTCGATCTCAGGCAGGGTTTGAACCTGCGTCCCTCTGGTTAAGTACACCAGACGCTTTGCCAACTAAGCTACCGAGACCACTGCCTGTGATGTCGAATTTCTCTTCCACCTTTTACGTCTTATGGCGACGTCAGCACCATCTATTGAAGACATTACTATGTCTTTCAACCAACACGACTGCCTTTACAGGTAGTTCAATGTCGAACGATGTTGCCTAACCGTATTATGCTTATTTTTTTATTATTTTTTAGCATTAAATATTGCGAAATATTCACAAAGATATGGATTTTCTAATTAAAGAAAATTCCTAGTGAAAGAAAAATTCGATCTCAGGCAGGGTTTGAACCTGCGTCCCTCTGGTTAAGTACACCAGACGCTTTGCCAACTAAGCTACCGAGACCACTGCCTGTGATGTCGAATTTTATTAATTATATCTTTGTGAATATTTCGCAATATTTAATGCTAAAAAATAATAAAAAAATAAGCATTATTTTTCTTTATAAATTGATATGGGTGTCAATTCCAAGGTTTATCGGGATTCTCATTACGAAAATGACATTAAGTTTGAAATCCAAGATGGCGGACAATATTTTTCTTTATAAATTGATATGGGTGTCAATTTCAAGGTTTAACGGGATGCTAATTACGAAAATGACATCAATTTTAAAATCCAAGATAGCGGACATTATTTTACTAAATATTGATATGGGTGTCAATTTCAAGGATTATCGGGATGCTAATTACGAAAATGCTATTAATTTTGGAATCCAAGATGGTGGACATTATTTTTCTAAATACCTACATAAATTGATATGGTTGTCAATTTCAAGGTTTATCGCAATGCTAATTACGAAAATGATATTTATTTTAGATATATTTCAAGGCGGACATTATCGTAATTAGCATCCTGATAAACCTTGAAACTAACACCCATATCAATTTATTTAGAAAAATAATGTCCGCTATCTTGGATTTCAAAATTAATGTCATTTTCGTAATTAGCATCCCGATAAACCTTGAAATTGACACCCATATCAATTTATAAAGAAAAATAATGTCCGCCATCTTGGATTTCAAAATTAATGTCATTTTCGTAATTAGCATCCCAATAAAGCTTGAAATTGACACCCATATCAATTTATAAAGAAAAATAATGTCCGCCATCTTGGATTTCAAAATTAATGTCATTTTCGTAATTAGCATCCCGATAAACCTTGAAATTGACACCCATATCAACTTCGACTTCGACTTCGACTTTGACTTTCGACTTCGACTTACGAAACTTTCTGCATTTCATGCATGTTTGTTTGCATGTTTTTTTCTCTGTAAAGAGAAATAAACATGCACGTCGTTACACTTTTAAGTGTCGTTTTTTTCCGTCTAGCCCCCTTTCGCAACGCGCGATAAGGAACTTCGTTCCGAAAAGTAAAGTGAATAATGTATCATGTAGTAGCACCCATACTCAATTTGATGAATGTTAAAAGCCAGCTCATCCAAGCTATCTCCGTTTCTGAGAATCTAGAAGGACTTACCTGATCATCATCAGGCCCTCAGAATGTATCATGTAGTAGCACCCACACTCAATTAGATGAATGTTGAAAGCCAGCTCATCCTAGCTATCTCCGTTTCTGAGAACCTATAAGCACTTACTTGATCATCATCAGACCCTCAGAATGTATCATGTAATAGCACCCACACTCAATTAGATGAATGTTGAAAGCCAGCTCATCCTAGCTATCTCCGTTTCTGAGAACCTATAAGCACTTACCTGATCATCATCAGACCCTCAGAATATATCATAATTATAGTGGCACCCGTATTCAATTATATGTAAATATAAATAAATGTTTTAAGCCAGGTCACCCTAGTTATTTTCATTAGGTACTAAAGTAATATGTAGAAAGGTGTGGGTATCCCTTATTTCAAAATAATCAAGAATTACCTATAATAATTATAGATGTAGGTAACTCGTATAAGACTTTTATCTAGAGACACAAAATGTCTTGAATCTTTCAGAGAACGAATAAAATAGGTAAATACGATGACGACACTGCGACGTATCTGTATTCTTGCTTAATCTTCAGTTCCTTTTATTGAGTACGATCAAATGTCGATAGATGGCGCTGAAGTAACAAATACTAGCACAAAAACTCGAATCCTCAAGGTCATTCGGCAATGTAATACCCTTAACTTCTTTCCGCGTGCATTGCACTTCGGTGTAACTGAGGATACGTAACTATGTATTTTGTACTGTTTAGTGTCACCCCACATCATAGCATTTGAAATATGAACGGATGGTGCGTGCGCGGGTACAGGGGTGAGGGGGTTGGGCAAATATTGGCAGATGTAAGTGGATGGCGGTGCAACGAGGCGCCGCCACCCTTGCCGCGGCGTCACGTGACCTGGCTTGTGACGTCATCAAACAGAACCGCTGTAATTTTTTAATAGAATTAGGTAGCAATAATTGTGTTTTTATTGGACGGTATTTTTGCATTAATTTTTCAATCAAAAGATATTTTTTAATATTTTTTTATGGATAATTTCAGTTGGTAGTATAAACTAGAATATTTCTGCCTTGGCAACGCGATGCTATGCCTGAAACACGTTTAACTTAAACTTAATTTGATTTGGGCCCAGTTTTTTTTTTTTACAGATTACTAGCAATGTGGGTCACACATTACTAGTATTCTTGGTAACCCCTCGTGCTAAGCTAAATGCTTGTGTTACGAGTGGGTTCACGTCGGTAGTGCGATGGGTGGGGTTCGAACCGGCAACCATATGATCGCAAGTCCGACGCCCTAGCCATTAGGCTACCGACGCTAGTTAATGGCAATAGGCCCGCCTTCTACAACATGGGGCCTTAATTGACCTTTGGGTATACATTAATACAGGGTGTTCCTCCAATCCTTCGGGGAATCCAGACGTGATGATATGAATGTTATATCCTTTCACCCGTAAAAATCATCATCGCCTAGTCGCATAAAGATACAAATAAAACAAATATCTACGTACTATACAATACTTGCTGAAATATGTTTTGTATGCGTGGGAGTCGGTTGGTTTGCGCGTGTCATTAGCGTCACCGCTCGCCTCGTAATAAGTTAATTGAAGTGCAAAAACGTAAGGCAACTTACGATTAACATGGTCGGGTTAATGCGTCTCCGATGCCCGCTAAGTAACCACTGAGTTAAGGTTTATAACCAATAGCAAAACGCGTTGGTTTGTCTGTTATTTTTCTATACTTAGCAAGCGTGGCTGCTGAGGGGTTGGATATCTTAGTCCTTTGTCAAACATACTGTTCTTGATTTTTTCTATTATATTAACAGCAGTTTTGAATATAGAATATACGTCATTGTAAATATTGTTAGATTAAGTATAATGAACCCAGCGAGACGAAATATTGGTAAAAAACAATGTAATGCATACGTAGTCCAAAGCAAATTAAAGTCTGGTCAGTCTAAAAAAAAAATCTGGTTTATTCTGAAATAATTTTTACCTAATAAGTAATTCCAAAATAATTTTCCTACATATGTCTTAAGACATCCATTTCTGATCAATTAAATAAGTCTTAGGTACCTATATAGAATATAAAGTTATAACGTCTCGCTTTTTGGTCAATTCACCTGTCAATGTATTGTGATCATAGACAATGTATCAATCAGCGTGTAGCGGAAACAAGCGGAACAAACAAAATTAGCCGGTCCGTCGACTGTCCGACTGTTTGTCCGCGCATATAGACTTAGTAGATAGTGTCATCTTAGCGACTCCGATGCGAAAACCGCGACCGAACGTGGGATTAGAAGTTGTATCGTTGTAGGTAAAATTTGTTGTTTTGTAAGCTTATTGTTGTAAAACGTTATATTTTAAAAGAACAGTAACTGCCTAGGTGCAGATCGTAAATAAAACCACGATGAAGGATAGATTATGATATAATAGCTGAAGGAGTCATTGCACAATATAGGTACTCAGGTTTTTATCTAAATTAAATACGACATTTTAAAATAATATATTAGGTACCATTTGCCCCCCGTCCCTCAGGAGCATAGTGTCTTGAAAAGTCTTATTTAAGCCATTTTATTACGGAAGCCATTTATTTTCAGTTCGTCCACTTATAAAATGCCACTGTATAGCTTAGGATGGCCGGTTCCGGTGTAAGAGATAGAGGCAATTTCGTCCATAATGGCTTCCACGAACTTCGGTGCGGGGCGAGAAAGTTGTAGCGCTAAAATGTTGTAGAAAGGGGAAATTTATGCTGCGTAAGAAATGTTTTAGAGGGAACGAGTTGGAGAAATATAAATCATTCAACGTTTCTCCAATTTGTTTGGGAGGGAATATCGACTGCTCCCAAGAACAAAGTCGTATCTTAAAATTATCAAGTTACAGCATCCAGTTTAGTTCGCACATCGAGAACCGGCCCTATTTGAGGAACCGGTTCTTTCGGTTCCAAAGTCAAGCCGGAACCGGGTACCCGGTTTTTTCGGTTCTTTCTGTTTTTTGATAAATTCTAGTTGATAAGCTGTTATCATTCTTTTATATATATTTTCTACTTACTATCAAAACGAATACGTCCTAAGTAGGCAACTTTTCTCTGTTTGGTGGTTTTCAAAATCTCACGCCTCAGCTTTACTCGTCGGAGAACTTCCTCATTCATAGCCTTTTGAGTCCTTCTTATTGCAAGGATCCGTCTATATGCCCACATTTCAAACGTCTCTATACGTTTCCTGAGGTCTTCTTTAATCGTCCAAGCCTCACATCCATTTAGGATGGGCCAGATGTAACAGCGGAGCATTCTAATGCACAAAGGAAGATTGAGGTTACAGTTGCAGAGGACACGCTTCATCCTGTTAAAAGAGCTGCTAGCGACTTCGTTATGGGTTTTTATTTCCTGCTCACGTTCCGGTTCCGATGCCCTAGTTCGCACACAGTTTTAGTGCAATAGGTAAATATCTTTATTTGGGTGCCTCGACTGTCATACTTCAATATCCTATCACCTGCTGAGAGAAGCAGTTATTATCAGCAGTTTGGATCTAAAGAATGCCGACTTCATTTCCATCCCATCAAATTTCCATTTTAATCTTTTCCCTTAAATATCTCATTTCAGTAAATAGTATGGCGAAAAGAACCTTATTTTATGTTTTACTCCAAAAAGCAGCATTTTGTCTTCGTGAAAGCCGCGTGGTCAGCGCGTCGTGTCTACGAATACATTACCAAAACCAAACGACTAGCGACTGAACTTGTTCGGACATGTAAAATACATCCCCTGGGCACAGACAGACACCTTGAATCATATTTTCTAGAAACTTAGAGTCCACTCTAAGTAAAATGTTGTTTGTTGTTGAAATTTTGGCACAAAGCGCACGTAATATAGGTATTATCAAACTACAGTTAGCCAAAACAACAAATAACTACAAAATAATATACTTAGACAATAGGCTCGTCCCTAAACATACCGGCGAAATGTGGGTGTATAATTAGCACACCTCTGCCTTACCCTTCGGAGAATACAGGCGTGATGGTAATATACTTACGATGTGTAAATTAAATACCTAGATATGAAATGCTTGATCTTTGTCTTGGAACGTAATTTATACAGTTTCGGACCCAATCAATTTTGAACACCTATCCATATCTGTGCTCACAGCAGGTAACATTGGCCAATGCTGATTAAAGGCTTCTACTCTATCCCGCCACTGCTGCCAATCTTGTGCAAGTAGATCACCAAAATCTATGTAAACACATCAAAATGTGGTACTAATATGTCATACAATGATCTCTCTATATAACGTTGTTGCAGAGTTCTCTGCGTGCTTCGGAAGCGGACAAGCGTCGTATGATGGATCGCATCGTCAAACTGGAGGATGAATTACGCGCACTTAGAGTCAGTAACGGGTGAGTGAACTTATAATTCTACCAAAAATATTTTCAAGAAAGAATTGTTGTAGACTCGCTGTTTGGCAGTGATTGAACCGAGTTTTGGACCCTTGTCCCTGCCAACAAAAAAACCAGGCGTCTTCTTTATGGAAGATGATCAAAGGTGATAGAAAGGTTGAGATTATTTCAAGAGTAAACTTATTTTTTAAATGTCTCTTATTCATCAAATTATGTTTGGGCTTAGGGACCCCAGAACAATAGATTTTGCATCGAGTCGACGTGTTAATCGATAATAATAACATAACAGATCTACATAATATTGCAGATTAAATCATTCGTTTTTCAGCAGTATCGAGTCGAACGATAACAAAATATCGAACGGTAACGTTGAAGACGCAGATACTGAACGCATGCGCCTGCGCAAGGAACTCGCGGACATGCGCAAAGCGAAGCAAAACGCTGAGGATCACTCCCTTAAGTAAGTTTGAAGTTTGTAACGAATTGTAAAGGGTATTTAATATACATTTACATCGAAATATAAAATGTAGTGACCGTAGGACTTAAATACAAATAGAATATAGGCATATATTTAAAATTATTATTATTATTTTGTAGAATATGTACATACTGCTTATAAGTGCTTTTTATATATGGCTGTATTAACCAAGTTGTGTCTACTGTGGTGGCTGGTTTGAAATTCTGCTAGACTGCTTATTTTTTTTTATCACATTGTATGTTTTGTTCAAAACAAACAATGCGAGGTTCTGCACCGGTAGTAGTAATTAAATCTTTGCACCTTCAGATACATGGTCTAAAATGAACTCGTGTTCCAGACTCGAACGTCTAGTAACACAGCTACGTTCCAAATTCAACGGGCTTCAACTGACGAACGGCCCCGACTCGTTGCCGAGCGATGCCGAACACGAGACGAACGCGCGCGCGCGCCGAACGAGCGTGAACTCGGCGAACAATTCCACTGTTGTGTTCGGACCTGTTACCGATTTGTAGCGAATGGAACTTGCGAATGCGGCAGTTGAGTTAGCCGCTGATCTTTTCTGGTCGATATTACATAAGTTTTCCTGAACAGACTTTTACATTTCCTGTAGTTTTGTGATTGCGTCTCGATTTGAGAAATATGATAATGAGAAGTTTTTCAATTTTAGAATAAGTGTTTCGCTTGGTGCACTTTTTGTTTGTCGTGTGTTGTTGAATCTCAGACACTGGAATTGATTTATTGATATTATTACATGTGCCTTATTTATGCAGATAACATAATAGAAACTATGTAATTCATACATCTCATCTCACACGCCATAGTCTATATTGTTTAGAAAAAGTTATTGTTTAGAAAAAGAATAATTCATACCGAGTTACATACTTACAAAATTCGACCTTATATAGAGACAACAAATATTTTTTGTCGGCTCTCTTTATTCAAAGTGTTATATTGAGACGTTTCTTTCATAAAATAAACTATAAAAAATATCATCCAAAAAAGACGCCCTGAAAATGTTTTTGTATTTTAGTATACGGTGGCAAATCTTTTATGTATTTGAACATAATTGAATTGCATAGTTTCATCATTGACATAAAAAATGTGTAATATCGATATTATGGGTCTTAAAGACTAAAGTACACAAGTCTTTTTTTTAAACCTTCTCATCATTAAATAAAAATTAATCCAGACTAAAAATATGCCCATAACTTTCTAAATTCATAATACCAAGACAAAATCTATATGGTTATAATAAAACCTGTGCTTTTAACCTTTAATCATAGAGTTTATCGATATTAGCATTTCAACACTATTATTGCATCATGTTTTTTTAATACTTCTGTGATGCTCACATTTTATCACAAATTGTATAACTAATATATATACTAATATAATATACATGTTCCACGACATTCAATTTTAATTAGAAAAATTGTTTGCTCATTTTTTGTGATTTTTGTCTCAAACTTTATTATCTTATTTTATTGATTGTCGATGTCAAAATTATTATAGTTATCAAAACAATTTAACTTTACTGTATTCATATCCAATTGCGGTAAATAGTTGCACGGGAATAGTAGAGCTAATTTTACAAATACAGGTAAAGTTGCCTTGAAACATGATTTCGTACATTATCGCATGTGTTGTGTTTTTTTTTTCTAACTATGAGCACCTTTATTGAAATCCTAAATAAATACAATTGTCTATCGTTCAAAGAAAAGTAGTTGCTAAATGACAATGACATTATCGTTAAAAATTATAAATTATTATTCGTTGTAACATCAGAAGAAACGATGTTTTCATGAATATAATTTTAAAAAAATGCAAATAGTTCGTTCTGGTATGACTCTAACCAAAACAATCCTCCCACGCTGTCTAAAGAATCAATATATTTTACTAATTTACCACAATTCGTTATGTCATTTTATCAATTTGCCCAACTGATTACCGCGTGCATTATTGTCGTGATCATTGAATGATTACAAACACAATAACATTATTACATATCGTTTACATAGCAATCGGTACTATTTACTAACTTGATGCACGGTTGTTGGTGTTTGCAATTTTCGACCAATTGCCTTTTCACACCTTTACATTAAAGCGTTTTAATGTTTGCTGTAAGTCAGCACTATTCGTGTGTTCATTTTCTTTTCTCAGTTTTAACACCGTTTGTTTGAAACGTTATATTTTTATTGACAAACATATTTTCGTTCAATAATTACGGAATAAAAAAAAGAGGCATTTTTTGACATATTTTTTATTGTGCAGTCAAAACTTCGTTTAGATGTTCTTTTGTTTTGTTCATTTGCATTGTTTGTTCAATATGATAATAAATTGATAGCCTTTTGTGAATATTTTGTCCCTAAATCAATAACGGCCGTTACTTTTACCTGGTTAATACCTACTTCGCTGTCAATAATTCAGGCTATTCATACGAAAACAAAATTTTACGTAAATAATCGATGTTAATCTTATTTCAAAATAAAATAAAATTGCTTTGAAAGCTTTGCTCTCAAACAATAGATAAATAGGCAACGGATACATTTATGTAAAAAATACTCAAAGCAAGGTAAAACAATCTTTTACTTATATGTATTTCGGATATACTCAGCCGAATAGTGACTAATTTGCCCATAATATTGAACAACCGTTGCCGTCGACATGTCGCGGAAAATAATTCTTAAAAATTTACGCATCTCTGTGTTTAATTTGCATTTTGCTTGGAAGACCCAAAATTGGCCTAAGAGCTGAAATATTTGACTGATCATTTTTCAATAACAACTGACCTTGGAGAAAGTTTAAAAAAATATATTGTTCAATATTATCGGTGCGTTTTGTGTTTCTCGACTTGAATAATTATAATTGTGTAAGACTTACATATTATCAAGTGGCTCATGTGATTGTGATGTTTGTGTTATTATTTTTTATTTAACGAATTTAATTCTGTAGTTAAGTATTTTGTGTGTGATTGTACATGTTTGCTCTCTAATATTACGTTTGTGTTTACCGAGTTATATTAAATTGTAACAGGAGTGAAATTATGATTTAAATTTAATAATAACTAGTTATTTGTATAGTGTATTACCGATACTGATACGCCAATCTATTGTTAAAGGCCTAATTTACAAAACTATAATTTTATATCGCTTTTAAATATATTTTTGTCTTTCATCTCCATTCTACCAATTTTAGTCAAACGAATGCTGGATGGGTACTTTAATAAGAAGATAAGTGACGTTGTATTTTTAATTATTTCGTAACCTTTATTATAAAATGACCTTACCAATGAGTATCCCTTTACAACTTATTGGCGTTACAGTATTTGGTTTTCATTCGGCATTCGGTCAACTTGTATGGCCGAATACTAAAGTTGTATATTGACGTACATATGGCTCTAAACCAGTACTTATCGTAATATTCAAAGTAAAAGTAGCTAGGTGCAGACATGCAAAACAGATATTCTAATGATAATTCTCTGTTTAGTTATAGAAATTAAAGTAGGTACACACCAAAAGAATTGTATGCGGCATGATTAGGATAGTAAACTTGCTAGATGAAACTAAAAAATAATTAATATTGGAGTTTCTGATGTGTCACAAAGTTAACGTAGGACTTTTTTAAAATATTATTAGTGATGCTGCGTTAACATGACAACAGAGAAGGTAGTATAGCGTTACGCTTGGCGATTTCTAAGCCGTTCTAGAAATTTTGCATATATAGTGTCAGTTTTAAATAAGCCATGTAAAGTCAAAGTCAGCTTATACTTGAAAGTATATCTTTATAATGTCGCCATGTGTGCCCTTTCGATCTCACAAAAATAAAAACTAGCATCCGCTTTTTCGATTTTTTTCTACTCTGGCACCTATTAAAAATTACAAATTGTTCGTAGATAACATACATTGCATTATCAAAAAAATCGATTTTAATCGATTATTATCTTATGAAAAATCGATTCTAATATAATCGATTTTTTTGAGAAAAATAAAAATCGATTTTTAAATAATCGATGTTTTTTACCGTAAAGTCACATCCCTAATAAAAACCTTCACTGTTGTCGAGTAGCGTAAGTATTACATTGATGCCTTTATAATATTATATCTAACACTAAACGCCCTTAATTTTCCTTTATACAGGGTGACTTTAAAATCATGCCAGAAAATTAAAGTATGTTAATTCTCACAATAATATGAAAAACCATTTCTAATAAACATATATTAAAAAACGAAAAAAAAAAAAAGAATTTTCACATAAAATCATCCACGAATATTTGAAAAAGATGTTCGATCTTCGTTAGAATTAACATACTAAAAGGTGAAATATATAAATTATTTATATCTACAGTTTTTCATTAACTGTACATTAAACATCGAACAAATCGATGAAACCAAATCGAAATGAAAATTCCCGTCTTTTAAAAACGTAATTATAATTTATTAAAATACATAATAGGGGAGGTTTATCACGCAGGTGGGTCGTCGATACCCATACCAGATGGACCTTGACCAGGTTTCATAGTACCTTTTTTTTTAATGAATTAAAGTCACTTCGAATAACACTTCAACCCCACTAACCACCGACTTCATCACATTAGACTGATTTTAACTAATTTATTAACTACACGTAAGACACATACCAAATTGGAGATTAAGTAGGAATGGTTATATAGTAGCGGTTAATTTATTTTAAACTAAGGCTTTGTAGTTTATGTCATGCGGTTTTGTTTGCGTCTAACATAATTATTATAACAATGTTGAAAATAAAATCAAGCCAAGAGAACAAAAAAGATTGACGAGCGATAAGACAGTTAAACTTTTTTAAGAAAATTATATGATTTAATTAAAACTAAAAAGTAATTAACATTTTGGCTGCTTATTGTCAAAATTAAGGAAACATTTTTTAACATTATGTTATCAATTGCTATATTACGCACACAAAACTGTATAACTTACAACATTTATGCGAACAATATAAATAGAATTAATTAATCTAGAAATATGTAACACTCAACATAAAATATTCTAAATGTATGTAAAAATATAGCTAACTGTAGTTCAGAATTTCTAAGCTTGTATATTTCAATATATTAATGAAAACTATGTAAAATATAGTTCATACTACTCATTACCATTAAGATAATATATATAAATGGTTCGTTTTGAAGTTATTTAACTCCAAAATCAAAGAAACTTAACGTACACACGGCTACAGGTCAACCTATACAAAAACAGTTTAAGCTGATCTCGCATTGTGTAAGTTTTCGATACACAACAAGAGGCCAGCGTAAACTGGTTTTGTATAGCTTGACGTGTAGCGGTAATAATTAATATAATAATTATAATAATTTCCGTATTTCAACGCAATAGCGGTGATTTTTGTAGTATATCTATATGTTTTTTTTTCCCTTAGCAGTACTAATAGTATGTCAGTAGTATGTTTAGTTGAATAAATTCGAAACGAACCATAGTAAAAATAAATTTGGTGCCTTATTACGTAACGTTGTCCGCCCATGTTGTGTGAAGTTGTATTACTGTTGTATATTGTACTGTGCCATCGCCACGGTGGGCTATTGCTTTTCCAGTAGTTTTCCCAATAGAGGCAACGAGTAAAGGAAACCATTAATAGCATCAAAGCACGTTCCTACAGAATAAAATGATATAGGTACTTTAATATTGCGTTCAATCGCGCCTGTAAAAAAAACTGTGTAAATTAGTGCCATCTCTTTCGCACGCCACTGTACTGTGTTCAACGCGACAGAGATGGAATGAAATTATCGTCACAAATTAAAGCTACTACACATTATACCTATTTTAATATACCAAAATATATGATTTTATTATATTTATGGGTTTAATTTCAAGTGAATATATTTTGCTTTATTATAGCTACGTGTGTCACGGCCTTTATCCTAAACTCGTTGCCTCTACCATTTCGTGTTATGAATATTTGTAATATCAATTGTGCTATTTTTACAAGCTTAGTTCGGCTAAGGTATAATCATAATGTAATGTAACTGTACCTCTGAATTCAGTTCGCGCATGTATCTTCAAATAAAAAAGTGCTATTGTGCAAAAAAAATTAAAATCACGAATGCGAACCATTTATGGCTCTGACTGTCTTATAGACAGTGTTGATGGAACGTAAGAGAGTGAGTAAGAAAGATAGCGCGCGTTGATCTTAATGTAAAATTGTCTATGGCAAGTTATACATATCCAATATAAGTTGACCTCGTATTGTATGAGACTTCCGTACAATGAGGGGTCAGGTATTATTAGAAATTAGCTTCCGTGCGTAAAATTTCAGACAGGCACAGTTACATTGCTCGTGTATGCATTAAACATCATAAAATCTGTTGTGCTATTAGATGTTAATCATGGGATTTGTAGCAGCCCAAAAAGTAGGTGCATTATAAATTATAACATTTAAGAAAGTAACAATAATTCAAGAACTGTAATCACAATACTCAAATGACCAAAACAATATTATCTGTAATTTGTCATATTTTTACTACATTATTTTCACGTCACAGATTTTTTTTTAAATAATTTGTTTTTAATTTTTATCCTTATGTACATACGGCGACAGAACAAACTACATAGTACGCGCTTTAGACCGTATTCCCGAGCAATAGTGGTTATTTTTGTAGTGCCACTGTTTAGCTTCTGCTTGTCGTGTGTACTCCTAGCATTACAGTCAGTTATGATACTTCGAAATACTCGTTTTTGTGCTATTCAATCTTCATATATCTTACATAAACATTGCCTTCGTTTGCAATAGATTATTAACTATTAGTAGTGAGGGGGTTATAATAAAAATAAACTATAATAATTCAAAAAGTTGCTTTTTATTTTTAGAAACAAAAGGAGAAAACTTTAAACGCTTATATCTTAGAACTGAACTTTGAACTTTATTAGTCGATTCAAATATTTTTTCAGTATACTTACGCACTATATAAGTACAGTTGGGTGGCCCAATTCATGAAATCACTAAGTCCAAAAATCACTTTTAAGATGATGGCATTTCTTTGTTTTATTTTATGTTGAAAAAACACGTGATGATGGAAAAATATAAATAAAAACATAGTTTAAGACCTAAACATACTTTTTATTTAAACGTATTAAAAGTATTACACACAATAAAACAATGAAATGCCATTATCTTAAAAGTGACCTTTAGACTTAGTGATTTCATGAATTGGGCCATCCAATTTTCAAAGGTGTTTTACTTTTACTAAATGAAATTACAGTCAGCCGTAAATACCGTAATAAATTGTAAATCTTTGGCTTGCTCGATCGAACAGATACTTAACTTTTTTAAAAGGTTACTAGCAATGTGGGTCGCACATTACTAGAATTTTTGTCAACCCATCGTACTAAGCTAAATGCTTATAGGTATTACGAGTGGGTCCACGTCGGTAGTGCAATGGGTGGGTTTAAAACCGACACCCACATGATCGCAAGTCCGACGCCCTAGCCATAAGGCTACCGCCGCTTCCAAATCTTATTGGCCTTCTGCCTACTCATCGTTTATCATCTTACGCTGCTTTTCTGGGAGCTACTCCAGAAATGGTTAAGAGGCTGTCGCGTTTTATTTTCCAATTATCATCACTAGAATCAGTACCTCGACCATGAGTTTATGTTATAAAATGACGATAGGTAAACAAAATCGCTAGCGTGATAACGTGCATCGGATAGATTTCGATGGCACTTGTACCATGAGTTAAATTGTTGATTACGTCACACTCTGTGGTAAGCTCGATCGTAGATTTCCGTAGCATGTCGTTCGGTTGGCATTAGTATGTTTATAGTTAACTTCACGCTTAATATAGTCATCCTTTTCTATCAAGGTGTGAACAAAAGAGAAATAAAATAATGCTACTTTTACCGTGTAACCCGACTAAATAGAAAATGTCATGCGTGTGTAAGGATATATTCGTAATGGTGTGATTTCGTTTTTTTCTTCTTTATCATAAACAAAAATGTCGTTGTCATGGATTGTATTACAAGTCAAATTGTAAACAAATATCTATTTGTTCATGCGATCGTTGTATAATGTTGGTTATTAATTACTCATAATTCATTTACTTATTTATTACCTTTGTTTAATAGAATTTCTTGCCTGTCCTGTAGTTGGAAATTTGATGAATCTTTTAACTACCTATATGAGGTTGATTTAATGCATCTGTCACCTCTTAAATAAATATGCATATGGTTTCTTGTGAGAAGTAATTCGCTTCGCCAACAATGCTTTGGTAATCCTCATGAGCATGAAATAGTAACACACATAAAAGCTGCAACCGAAATACGTTCTAAGTACGGCAAGTACTTGATAGCATAACATACCATCACGCCTGTATTCCCCGAAGGGTTAGGCAGAGGTGTACTTATAGCACCCACAAATCATCGGTATCTTTAGGTCCCATGTAATAGGGGGTGAGCCTATTGCCATTAACCGGGCATAAATACAGACTCCGAGCTGCTACCGAAAATTTCATAGAAAACCCAAAGTAGGCTAGACGTAGAAGTTCGTAAAGTTTCACGAACTTCTGTTCACTAATATTTTCTAGTGGATATCCAGCTAGAACTCTCATATCTGCATTCCTTGTTCGCGGCGATTGTCTTCATATTCAGCCACGGCTAACATATTCCACGCTAAATATGCTCTCCCAGAATTTTTTATCAACAAAACTTTATACTACCTATGAAATAAGTCATTCACGGCAAAATTTGTCAGTGAGTTACGTTACTTTTATGGAAATGGTTTTGTTCGATTACGTTAGTCAAAATAATGACTCATGGTGCCAAATTTGTTTATCTGCCATACAAATCCGAGTCGCTGTCGTATTGCTTTCGCTAGGTGAATTACGCATCAAAACGTTGTAATCTCATACTACCGATTTTAGTTCCTTAACGTAACCGCTAGAGGCGTTGGAGGGTTTTCCATGCAAATATTTTACGGCGGCGCTAGCGTTTTTACGTGATAAAACTCATGGTCGAGGTACTGAATATCTCTAGCGAGACAACCTTTCCCATTCTCCAACACTCTTTTTGACAGTAATCAATCTCATTCATGTCTTTATGCGCGAATAATGAGCAGTTCAATTGCGTTTTAACCTCACCCTTCCGGAACTATTTTATTCGAGAGCGAACCAACACAGTATTGTTTCTATTATTTTTGATCGTTTTCAATAAAAACATTGGGAGTGTGCGGGGTGAAGCCCACGCGCAGGTCGCGTGGCGGCCGCGTGCCGGCGCCATCTTGCGCGATGGGTGGGAACTTCCGCCGGGAAACGCGTCATCGAACGCATTGTTGTGGGAAAACTTATCAGAGGTGCGATGCTCATTATACATAATTATATGGTTCAAAGTATTCTCATATTGGAGTGTCTTTTATGTGTATGTAATTGTAATCAAATGGATTGATTGTGTTCGCGTTAACTGATAACGCGTGGGAAGCAGAGAAATACTTTTTTTATTTTTGAAATGCCTGCTTGCACTTTAATTTCACAAAATCGCAGCAAAAAATTACAATTTACCTTTACAATGCAGTACTGCCAGCTGCAATTAATATTGATTATTATTTAATCAATATACGCATGACTGGCTGCTATTATGACGATGAATATTTGAGTTGTGGTAAGTGCAGGCATGGCGGTCAAACGGACACCACAGCGACACAACAGCGACAAATTGGGCACAAATCAATTGACGACGCGCCACAGCACCGCTCGCAACTCCACATCATTATTGATCATGAATTAATCACACTTGTCGAATGTTTGTAGGGATGGGAAGAGTATCGATAAGTCATTATAATCGTTTACCAATTTACGAAGATCTAAAAGCGAGTTAGACGACCAACAGAAAAATATGCAAGGGAACAATTTAACAACGCTTCCGGAATTTAATGTAATGGGTTAAGGCCGCATTTTATAGCCAATAAATTAAAGAATGGAATAGAATTTGTATGAATGAACTGACAAGTAATTTATCGGGAACTTATTCAGAACGGGTAAAATCTGATTAAATATCAACCTATTTGTCTGTTTGAATTTTCGATTCATACCTAATAATATTTTCATTATAGATATCTTCGAATTTAATCGAAGACGTTAGCGTTATTTGTGGCCAGCCATTACAGTGAAGAAAAACATTGATTGGCCATCGATTCCAAATCCTTGAGTCTTACCCAGATACACGGAAGATAAATTACAGACTGCGATCACAGTGCACGTAGAAAAACTTAAATCCCGAATTATGCATGAAAAAGAGATTCGTTAAGAAATCTCACTAATTTAAAACATAGATCTTTATTTTCCTCATATTCAACTGAAACCTACATAGATAGTTATTTCAAACTGAACCATGGCATTAAACAGAGAAACTACACAAATTGCGGGACGGAGCCGAGAACCGAGCACTGCGCGGCGCCTCCCTATCGCAATGAATATTGTATGTTGCAATTTGTATAATTTGATTAAGCCCCACCTGTGTTGGGGAGCTATGGAACGTACCTACTATTTCACTTATGTAGCTAACGTTATTAAATTTTACCTACGTATGGTTTATTATTTTTGTGAGTAGTTCCATTTTTATTTCATCACAAGCTGTGCCTTGTGATTTCACCCGCTTTGCCCCGCTCCTAAAGACTGTAGCGTGATGCTAGCCAATGCTGGCCTATAGCCTATCTCATGAATGTAGCTATCTTATACAAAAAGAAAATCTCCAATCCGACTGGTAGTTCCAGAAATGTTCGCGTTCAAACATAACTCTTCAGCTTTATTATATTGGTTTAGTTAACTTGTAACATTACAATATTGTCTGCTAATCCGCAATAGCCTAGAGTGGTGGACTATTGCCTAAACCATCTCAATCTGAAAAGAGACCTATCATCAATAGTAGGACAGTAGGTAAATAGGATAACAATACAAAGGCACCACCACGTCTCTAGGTATTTTCTGAAGGGTATGACGGAGGTGTACTGAGAGTACACCTATAAATCGGTATGTCTTAAGTCCAACGTAAAACGGGGTGAGCATATTGCTAGTCTCAAATCCAATCTACGAATCGCTGTTGAAAATTTTACAGAGAAAACAACACTTGCTCGGCCTAGGAATAATACCGACAAGACTATTTTCGTTGTAAAAAGTTCCTTAAGTTAATTTTGTCATAAAGGCTTCAAGGATGGAGGAGAAGGAGATGCAGTCGAGGATCTTACCGCAGATATTGACTTCGAAATTATTATTTACAGTTTGTTCGAAATAAGTAAGCCGATCGGAAGTTAGCCGTTCCGAACTACCGCGGTGATAAAATCGTTTAATTAAGTGTTTTAATATATAAATATCTAAATTTGTAAACAAAATAATTAGAAATGTGAAACATATACGACTCTAATTATCTTTACACCGACTGTTTCTATTAAAATTTACCACTTCTAAATCACTTGCAGACAACTTCCGATCGGCTTACTTATTTCGAACAAACTGTAGCCTACCTACTACGGAGCCTAAGAATGAAAGTAAGAACCTATTAAATAAAACCAGTAGGATAAAGGGATAAAAATTAATGCGTATATTTAATGCCGAAATGCAATAGTAGTTTGATTCGTATATAATTAAATTAAAAGGGAGTGGAACGTGATAATGCAGTTTGTGCAATACGACACGTGACCGGTGCCTTTATCACACCTGCCGGACACCATTAGTGGAAAAGTATCGATATTATAAAGCTGTAATAACAGTGAGAGATCCATAGACTAGGTAAAATGTGCATACTGTACATAATATACGGCATGTTATTTTAATTTTGTAGCATGACGGTTTGACAGAAAAAAAAAAACAGTAAAAATACATACATTTTGCATTGTGTAGTACGACTCATCATCATCATCATCATCATCATCATCAACCCATTACATTGTCCCACTGCTGGGCACGGGTCTCCTCTCAGTACGAGAGGGATTAGGCTATAGTCCGCCACGCTAGCCTACTACGGGTTGGCAGACTTCACACGCCGTCAAGAAAATCTCTCAGGCGTGCACTTTCCTCATGATGTTTTCCTTCACCGTTTAAGCGCGTGATAATTAATTATTAATACGCACATGGCTTCGAAAAGTCAGAGGTGCGTGCCTTGGATTCGAACTCGAGACCTTTGACTTGGCAGTCCAATGGTCATATCACTAGGCTATCACTACACTTAGTAGGTACGTACGTAGTACGACTGTTGAACTACAATATTAGTAATTTTATACATAAACTTTTTTGTGACCATCTAGCAATTTGCACTAAATTGATATAATGCAGTACCTAACTACAATTCTAAAGATTTTGTAATTGCATATATTAAGTAATTTTCTAGTATTATATTAGTAGGATCTTATAGCACTTTTATCCCTTTTATAATATTTTTTTTTATTTCATTTGTTACGATCTTTTCATACGTCTATATGCATAATGACCACCCTTATCATTTAAACACGTTAACTGGCGGCTATCAGACCAGCGCACGCGTATTTAATCAATCAGCCACCCCTAATGCTTATCATGCTTCCCATCCCTACAAATTACATATTAAATACCTTGGCAACACTAAAAAAGCGCGCGCTGTCAAACTGACAGTTATACTACCCTCTGGTTTAAAAAAATATTGCCGATTCGATTGATTGGGTGTGCGACGTGCGTGATGAGTTGTTCCGTAGGAAAAAAAACTAAGATAGGTACTTAATAATTTGATAACAATAATGATTTCGGTAATACCTTTCGCTACTAGTGTAAATCCTTTTCCACTTATCATACTGCCCGTGTTTCCTTTAAGAGAAAATTAATAACTACTTGGTAAGTAACTCCTACCTAACTTTGTTATAGTTTAATAATAAAGTACCTATCTGAATAGTAAGTAAAAAAAAACTTAAAAAAGGGAGATAATACGAATAGAAGTCGAATGAGATTCGACTTCTATTCGTGTGTATGTTATGCGATTTATTTACCGTTTGCAGAACAATTCAGTAATGTTTTTTTTATTTGTAAGAAAAGTTGTACGCCTGAGGACTCCCATTAAAATTTGGTATTGATCTGATCTATCTGATATATAGTCTCTGATGAATTTAGAAAACAACAATAACACGTTCCTACCGTTATAATTATTCTTACTAACTAAGAACCTAAATTTCTTGTGCAAACAAAAACATTTCCTATTTTGTCATTAGCCCACAGAACTAAAAAAAAAACTAGTGATGTTCTAATCACAAAGCGGAAGCTCGGACGTGCGCATATGATTATAATTATATTTTTACAAGTATTATTTTATAGGGAGGGCTCCGTGGGAGCGGAGGGAAGAGGGCTGTAATATTCCAGGTAGAAAGGGGTGTAGCATTGAGGGGATGAGTTCGTAATGTACTTAGCGGCAGCTTGATGCGTGAACACCAGGTGCCTTTGTAGAGATGCGCTGACAAAAGCCGTGCCCAATGGTATTTGATACGTCTATTTAGCTGTTGAAAAGTCAGTAATGTTATCTATTTATCTGTGTGTCGGGGCTACGTTAAAATGGCTGTTATTTTACGGTCGTTTTTATTTCAGGCTTATGACTTCGTCTGCGATTTTCTTTAAACGTTTTTGTATTAATGTGTTTTGGAGCTACAAATATTTTTACTTCACTGTTTGGTTTTACTTAGGTCCCTGGTTTACCTAGGTACACATAATGTACCTATTCTTAGTTATTAGGTATGAGACCTACATCGACTGCCTGTCAAATTTGAAAGAAATGTACATACTTTCTGTACTGATACATATTATAAAAGATAGGTACCTACCTAGGAAATATTGCCCCTGCAATTCCTATTTCTCATATGATAGGGCTAACAGAATTAAAGGTACACGAGAAAGACTTAGTTGTCACTGGATATATAGTAATATATAATAGACAATTTAGTTCCTGAAACACTTAAAATTTACTCAATCTAGTCTGAGTATAGTATAAGTGCATTGTTCGAAATATTATTATCTGTACTGGACCCCAATATAAACAAAATCGTTGTTCAATTACATGAAGTGTGTAACCCCTTTGAGGATAGTTTTTTAAAGCATCGTTCATTATTTAGACCACAATTGCTGTTAGGCGTGTGAATAGTTAAAAATGTATACGAAATCAGTCCTTATTCCTGCACCTCAGGGTATAAATTTTAGTTGCATTTGGAGGTTATGTTTTCTACCTATATTAGACAATATTTTTACGCGGGAACTTTTCGCGCGCGTTTCGTTCAAAAATTGGTCAACCGTATCGATTGAAGTGGGTGCGCACTGTCCGACACGCGTTGTATTTTTTTTATTATTTATATTAAATTAATTTATTATACTTGTGACGAATTATATTTTTGGGGTTTTCAAGATGAGAAAATATTGTTTTTGCATGGATTTGTTTATTGTTTACCAATCTTAGGCTGGTGAGCTAATATAATTAAAAGTCTTACCTACCTATTACTTAACTAGATGAAGAGAATAAATTACTTGATAAGTATTTAAAACACGTTACGTATAGGTAACATTCCATTGCTATCACACAAGCTCACCAACTACATTTTTATTTTAGTTAGATACAAACCTGTTGCACAAAATTTACGAGCTCCAAATCTCAGAACACATAATCCAAAACCTCTAACAATTCTACACTACAATATTGACACAACTCACTATTTTCAACAACTAAAAAAATGATAACACGCTCTTATGAAAATGCGAAGTCATATGATTCGAAGAGGCTGGCCACCCACACTGTGTTTGACTTAGCCCCTGTTTAATTGTCTGCTCAAACAGTTATTAGGATGCTGTTGCGGAAGGTCGGATGGTCTATTAGACTAGGATAAGTCGACTAAGAATTTTGTAGTTAATCTTTAGACTTTTTGAAATACAAATGGATTTGCAGGAACTGACCGTTTTTCGG
The DNA here is from genome assembly GCA_958496365.1 of Subacronicta megacephala. Taxonomy (NCBI): domain Eukaryota; kingdom Metazoa; phylum Arthropoda; class Insecta; order Lepidoptera; family Noctuidae; genus Subacronicta; species Subacronicta megacephala. Next base: position 8,623,975 of record OY292532.1, read on the forward strand.
AACGTAAAAAATGTTTTCGCCTTGCTTGACATAGATAAAAAAAGTATTCGTTCATTTAAGATTCTTATCAAAAAAGATAAGTTATTATATATTATGTAATTTATGAATTAATGTAATTACAAGATTTACAAGTGGGACATTTACAATTCGTGGGGCCTTGATTTATTGTAAAGAAAAGCGGCGGTAGCCTAATGGCTAGGGCGTCGGACTTTCGGTCAAGTGGTTGCGGGTTTAAAACCCACCCATTGCATTTCCGATGTGAACCCACTCGCAATACAAGCATTTAGCTTAGTAACAAGAATACTAGTAATGTGCGACCCACATTGCTAGTAAGTTTTCATTAAAAAAAAATAGTTGTAGATATGTATTCAGAAACATAAAAAGTTTGACAGCCAGTTTATTCCTAAGATATAGGCACTGTCTAGAAATTGCGTGCCGGTTAATGACAATAGGTTGGCCTCCTATTACTGGCGAACTGTGGGTGTACATGAGTACAACTCTTTCTAACCCTTGGTAGAGACAGACGTGATGAGAGCAGGCGTTATGGAAGGGGGTCGGCCGGAGTCGCTTAATATAAAAAATATTAGGTAATATTCAGATTTCAGCTACATCAGAACAGGATAGGATAAGGTTATGAAGCTTGAGTGCCATTCTTAGACTTGGACGTATGGATACGAGAGCTATAGTTCTATTTATCCATACACAATCCAATAACTCGATAAAAAAGACAAATAAACATTTACATTACGTCTCGTACCAACAAAGCAATATCAAAACTGTAATATCCTTTGTAAAGAAAGCTAATATCTCAGTACCTATTTTAAATATCAGCAAACAGATTGCCTATGTATTCCAGGCAGGAACTAAGTATATCTGGGGCCTAGAGGTCTTCTGTTTGAGGAGGACGCGCATGGGAGGCTCGTTTGAATCCTGGGATAGGTACAACTAGTCGAGAGTGCTTGAACACGGGTGGTCCGGTACACATGCAGGATAAACTGGCTCCATTTCGGTGGTATTTTTCGTCATTGAGTTGTACAGAGTTTAAAATAATTTAGATAAATACAAAGTAGAGATAACCGCAGCATACTACTGCATATACTTGTTTAAATAATCATTTTAAAATAGGGAAAAATAACTATTATAATAAAAAAACTTCCATACAAATTTAAGTAATGTGCTGACAGACTTTCTTTTATACATAATTATATTTTCTACCTTACGAGTATAGTGCTTCTTTAGACTAATAGGATAAGCTGTGATTTATTTATTGTCGTCTTAATTTTGTATTTAAACTATCTCTCTATGAATCTGCCAACACTAACATTAAATTTCTACTAGTGAGCGTGACGTTTGTTCTCTAAAAAACTATTAAAATCTTATTGTGACTACAGTCTCCATTATTTTTCGCGTATTTTCTCTTGTGGTGGCAATTTTATTTTAGCAAAAAATAACGGCACGATACCTCTTCTGTATTACGCCTTTTGCACGCTTTTTGCATCCTACTCGTCTAAATTTGGAACCCAATAATTTATACAGTACAGTTTGTTTGAAATAACTAAGCTTGTCTGAAGATGTCATACTAATTTCGATATTAAATTAATAAAAAAAAACACTGAATTAAGTGATTTTGCCAGCGCTGTAGTTCGAAACGGCTAACTTCAGACAAGCAGAGTTATTTAGAACAAACTGTATGTAGGTACCATGACTTTTTAAAGATCTGCAGTCACTATGTCGTTCCATTGTACCGGTTACGGTGAAGACACAAGTTTATGATGGTTTTACTGCGAGAGCCACTTAACGCCCGCCATAGCTACCGTGTACTAACCTTGCCCCCCCCCCTTCCTCCTCATCCCAGCCTCACGCCACCCCTTTTAATTAGATGCACCACCTCGCCGATGTTTTTATTTCAGTGTGAGTTAACAAGGTGTTTAGGAGATGCGTGGGACAGCCAGAATTCGTGTAGGTTTGTGACCATATTTCGTAAGGCTGTTTAATTTGTGGCAAATGTGTGGGATTTTAAGAACGATCCCTGTTTACTGAATAGTTTACCTAATGGCTAGGGCGTCGGACTTGCGATCATGTAGTTGCCGGTTCGAAACTCACCCATTGCACTATCGACGTGAACCCACTCGTAACACAAGCATTTAGCTTAGCACGAGGGGTTAACAAGATTACTAGTCATTACTAGTAATCTTGTTAACCCCTCGTGCTACACACACGACAAACACCCACACACGTGGGTCACACATTTGTGACCCACATTGCTAGTAACCTTTTTATTTAAAGAAAAAAAAAATGCTATGAAGCCCTCAAGTTTTTTTTGTAGCGTGAAAAATCTTCATGCACTTTCAGTCATAAAAACCGCACTTGCTTTCCCTTGCTCTGTTGTCAGGGCCATAGGGTTCGTGTCACCATTTGTGTCGTCGCCACGACCAAATCAATGTAAGTAGCCTGCAGACAGCTGTCGCCTGTAGCTACCGTTCTCAGGGTAATTACCATCACTTACTGCCCATTATTAAGCTTGTGGTTTACCTAAATGCCCTTTTACTAGTACTAGCTGTGCCCCGCGGTGCGACTCGGATTCATTGCCCCGCTCCTAAAACAACATTGATTTGGTGCAATTATTAATTATTTTTGGTACCAACCAGACTGGTCTACACTAGCGGGCAACCGCTATAGTTAATCTGCGCTTGCAACGGTCACTGTGTGGATGGGCAACTGCCGCAGCATCAGGGTGGCTAAAATGGCCACTTTTGGTGTCCATGAATCATATAGTGATTCATGAAGGTGGCGTTTATCCAATCTGGTTAAATGGCCAGGCCATGGTAGGCCAGGTCAGGCCAGGTCAGGCCAGGTCTTCTTGTACCATAGCTAAGAACACTATCGACGAAGTCACCTTTCAAAATAGAATCAAATGCAGTTCCTCCATTAGGCACCTGCAATACCACAAAGAGAAACATAGAAACAGTGATGATACACCCCTGTTTGCTTCAGGAGCTGAAAACATCAATTCTGGAAGTCGTTCACGGACAATTTTGACACAAAATCTAAATAAAATGTCTTCTGAGCTATGTGAAGTCCAGAGATATTTACTTAAACTGCATGTTCCATTGATCCCAGATTGTACTTACCATCAAGCAATACTAGGGTCAAACTCATTGAAAGTAGTAAAGAAAAAAACCTCCCATGAATCAATTCACATATACCCAACACAACTTCACAATCACGGCAAACCGAAAACAATAAAGGGGTCGTTATCCCACTAGAAGTTTTAATATGGTACAGAAATACAGATAAGCTTGCTTCGGGGGCGGTCAAATTAATTCCTTATTACGACTGCTAAATATTCGAGGGATGCAGGGAGGCTCAACCGCGGGTACACGAGTAAGCAGGCCGGTAATAGAGTTCCCAGCAATCCCCTGAGGCGGCCACTTGTCCGGGATTACTTGTTCGGATTACCGGCCGCGAGCGACGCATTGGATTCGCGATACCGTGCCGTATCGAGATGTTGGTTGGTTTACATGGAGTTGAGGTTACGTTTAGGAGGCACCTTAAAATACCGATGAACTGTGGGTGTACATTACAGTATGCATCTGCCATAATCTTTCGGGAACACCACCTTTATGGTTGTTGTATGTCTATGAGTAAATTGAGTGTGTTATATGAGTCATTCGGGCTCCTTTTTTGAACGACGTCATTAAATGACGAAGGTTCGATGATTATGATTATGTGACCCGGCGATGACGGACTAACATTTTTAATAATTTTAGCATCAGCTAGACTTTTCAGTAAATGTTGTACCTAGTAGGCATTTAATTGAATGGCTAATTCAACTAGTTGGCTACAACATAATTATGCCAATATAATCTTGAAGTGATTCCATTTAAAATGTTTTCAAACTCGCATTTCGGCGGATATTCGACGGACCTCACAACAATATCATATCAAGAAGAAGCGGCGGTAGCCTAATGGCTAGGGCGTCGGACTTGCGATCATGTGGTTGCCGGTTCGAAACCCACCCATTGAACTACCGACGTGGACCCACTCGTAGTACAAGCATTTAGCTTAGTACGAGGGGTTAGCAAGAATACTTGTAATGTGCGACGCACATTGCTAGTAAGCTTTTTTTAAAAAAAATATATAATATGTCTTCAAAATCTTATCATCATTTACTATTCATAAAGCTGAGAGCCCACCCCTCTAACTTGCATCATGTAAGCCCCGCCACAACCATCTAGTTTGTGGCATAACTTTAATTGTTTTTTAAGTGCGCACACGACGCGGCGGGTATGCAAGGGGAGCGTGGGACGCATGAGAACCTAAGACCGGTGCTTCAATAAACGGTGCTAAAGAGTGCTTCACATATTGTGAATATCAAGTTTATGCTTCAAACTATTTATGATAAACAATAGGAGGTATTGGGAAGAAATTAAGGTTAAAATTCTCTATTGTCTTGTAGGTATACTCATCTTACTTAAACAACCCTACCTTAGGCCGAATTTTTGTTTCGCTAATAAATATAATTTATTTATCTTTTGCTTACAAACTCAGTTAAATCATCATCATCATCATCAACCCATTACATTGTCCCACTGCTGGGCACGGGTCTCCTCTCAGTACGAGAGGGATTAGGCTATAGTCCGCCACGCTAGCCTACTGCGGGTTGGCAGACTTCACATGCCGTCAAGAAAATCTCTCAGGCATGCAGGTTTCCTCACGATGTTTTCCTTCACCGTTTAAGCGCGTGATAATTAATTATTAATACGCACATGACTTCGAAAAGTCAGAGGTGCGTGCCTTGGATTCGAACTCGAGACATTTGACTTGGCAGTCCAATGGTCAAATCACTAGGCTATCACTGCACTCAGTTAAATAGATAGCTTATATAGTTTAGTTTTGCATTTTAATGAGTACCATGTAGCTGCATAGGAACTGTGTGGAACTGAGCCAGGAACTTTAGACAAAATAAAATTTCAGGGGAGATTTCAGACAAATTTGAATATGATAAGGTCCTTTCGCGTGTAAGACAACTAAAATTTCACAGTATATAAGTATTAATATATCTGAAAATACAAAAAGTTCTTGGACGCATCAGCATGATACTCGACACGGCACGCAGCACTTCAACCGCTAGTATTCTGTCCGAGCCAGTCATGCAGTTACATAGGTAATTATATCGCTTTGGCTCTAAGACATATGAAGATGGTTTGCCATGTTTTTTTTTAAATAAAAGCTTACTGGCAATTTGGGTCGCACATCACTAGTATTCTTGTTAACCCCTCGTAATAAGCTAAATGCTTGTGTTACGAGTGGGTTTACGTCGGTAGTGCAATGGATGGGTATCGAACTGACAACTACATGATCGCAAATCTGACGCCCTAGCCATTAGACTACCGCCGCTTATTGTTTTATGTCTGGCATTTCCATGCCATGTTCTTAGGCGAAAATGCAGAAATAATTAATTTTTACAAGACCATTATCACACTGTGCCATTATCCTCATCATAAAATCTTAGATTCGAAAAATATTTAAAGAAGCAAAAAAAAATATCGTAAAAATAAGAATTCGCGCTCGGTGATGCGTACCTATTTGCTTAAGTGGTGCCGACTAGTTTTTGCATAGTGCAATACTACGACCTAACCTTGAAGACTGTCAAAAGAACATAATACGAGTACTTATGATGAGAGTTAAGCATTTTAATTCCTAAAGTATTATGTAAGACGTATTTCAATGACATTTTGTTATTGAGCTGGTAAATAGCCTAATGTATTTATAAGCTGCTGTTGAAGGTATTTTTTAAGACACTTCCCTATGTCGCTAGATACTTTACAAACATATACCTAATCAATGGACAAAAAGTATACCCTGACTTGAAATAGTCTGTTGTAGTGAAGTGCTCGCCTTACCTTTTATGTATTAAGTATTAAGCTTAGTGTAAGTTAGGACATTATTATAAAGTCAATACAATGCCCCACATTGCACATTTGATGAGACAAAAATTTGCCTCGGATGGGAGACGAAGAGCCACGAGAGAGAGAGAGAGTCAATGGTCCATGGATTTCGCTCTCCATTAATGTTCAATATAAGTGTACTCATGAAGTTAGTTGCCGAGACGAGAGTTCTATTTCGGTACAACATACTCTTTCGTATTATTAGGCCCCGGGATAAAAAAAACTTTGCAGAATGGACCTTTACTCTGTTTATTCTTTACTACATCTCAAGTATTTATATTTACTTTCACAAGATTCCCGTATCTAATCACAACAAGTCGCTGTCAAAAGGATTTTGTCCAGAAATCTTGGAATTAACCGTAAGGCACGTATCGTCTAAGTTTAGTGCAGTTGTTGTTTCATTATCGTGTGAAAAGGCAAAGGAAACAAGCTCTCGAGCCGGGACGGATGGGCCATACCTGTGCGCCCGCGCATCATACCTGACCTAGGAAAACAAACATGGCGACGCGAAAGATTAATATAGATATTATTTGTGATATTTTAAATCTGTTAGTAAATATATGTAGGTACCTAAATATGTTTTACAATAATTAGAACTTAGGGTAAGAATTTGTGGGCTCTTTTTCTGCACTTATTAGGGACCTACCCATAAGAAATTATATCGAATATTGTGCATGTTTATTATGCTTAGGTACTTATTAGTTACAAGATATGTAAAATAACCATTTTAAAATGGATCATGAATGGACTATAAAATTATAAGCCAATGTATGTCCAAAATTGGAAATAATTAGAAGAAAAGCAAGAAAATTATAAAAAAAATGCGAGAAAATTTTAAGATTAAATTGATTTTAGTTGCTATAATTGGAACAGTATTAACTTTCATTTCTTGAAGATTGTAGTTTTTTCATAGTTATAAATGCAATAAAAAGAATTCAGTACTAACTAACGAACATGTTGTGTGTATTCTTCCGATTCTGACCAAACTCAAGGTTTGCCAACGGGCTATGGAGCGCAGTATACTTGGTGTAAAATTAATACCTAAATCGGAACCCTGTACTGCGCTCCAAAACCCAAATTTTCCTTAAATGGGACTGGGCAGGCCATGTCTGCCGCATGCCGGATGAACTGTGGGCTTTTATTGCACAGAACTGGAGTCCTGAGACGTTTAACCGAAAACGCGGCAGACCACGAAGGAGATGGCGTGATGACCTGGATGCCTTTCTTGAGAATTGCAAAGAAGTAGCACAACACCGAGAAAAATGGAAGAAATGGGGGAGGCCTTTGCTCAGGAGTGGGACAATACAGGCTAATAAAAAAAGACTAACGAACGATCTATAAGGCATATCCACCTTATTCCTTACCTGTTATGAGTGTGATATTTTCATATTTTTTCGTAGTGATTTTTTGTGTGACGCGCTAAGTGGCGTGATATGGACCACCTACTGCGACCAGGAAAGCCCACCGAACCTACAACTCGATCATAAAATGTTTAGTAGGTATTGTCTTTGCATTCGAAATTATTATGAAGATGTTCTCTACTCTGGAAAGATTTAGAAGCTGGGGTCTACAAGTTGTTATCTATCGTTTGATCCGACGAACGAGTGGCGGTCTATAGTTTCTGCTTATCCCTGTGGAAAAAAGGCGTGAGTGTAATGTATGTATGAACGAACTAGTCGAAAAATAAGTATAGCACGAGTAATAACATTTATGGACCTCCGATTTGTCACTGACATTTTTGTACTATTTATTTCGATTTCGATGTGTTTGTAGAACCATTCTCTCAATTTGGTAGTTTATTGACCTAATTATCTGCCTATCTAGGTGCCTATGGTTGCTAGTTAAGCTGCGCTTAAAGCTGCAAATTAAAGGATGGGTAGCTATTTAAAAGAATCACGAGAGCCAAATGAACACCTATGACGACAGTTATTGGATTTTAGAAGCCCGAAAGTCTGACAACGGACAACAATAAACATACCTACAGACAGACAGACATAAAAAATCTACAGAAAGCTATGTTAATGACGTGATTTATAGTTTAGTGAGGCAGTGGTAGCCTAGTGGTATATTCATTACACTATTGTCAAGTCGTTGGTTTCTAGTTCGAATCTAAAGCACGCACCACTGATTTTTCGTATTTAATCATGTTCATTTAAAACAATGACTGGAGCCTAAGCCACTCATTTTGAGAGGAGACCCAGTGCCAAGCATTAGGACAATATAATGGGCTGATGGTGATGATGACTTGTTTTGTCTTGTCTTGACCCAATATCGTATTACGTACGTACAGACATCAGTCACAATTTTATAATATTCTTATAAGTAATAAATATTATTTTATACAGTGTTACATAAACACTTTTTGTGCAATACTAAATTGATATCGCAACCGATGTAAATTGTAAGCTTTTTATTAATACCGCAGACTGGAGTGGTCCTTAAATGTCTAGTATGTACAGAAACAAGTGGGCCACTGTGTAGACGCATGTGTAAATAGTATGAGATGTATTTGACTGCCTCATCAGTCTAGTGGTCCTAGCGCGACTGCTACGCTAGAGGGCCTGGGTTTGATCCCCAAGTCGAACAAAGTGTTATTGGGTTTTTCTATGAAATTCTTAGTAGCAGCTCAGAGTCTGGATTTGTGCCCGGTTAATGGTAATAGGCTCGCCTCCTATTACATGGGACCTAAATATACCGGCGAAATGTGGGTGTACATTAGTACACCTCTGCCTAACCCTTCGGGGAATACAGGCGTGATTGTATGTATGTGTATGTTATGTTATGACTTCTGGGTAAGGCCGGCCCATGCCAGCGTACTGTGATGAATTTAAGAGAGTAGGTATTGGTAATTGCCTGCTTTATAATTAAGTATAATTGTAAAAAAAATTAAGCGGCGCGCGGCGTTTGCTTTATGGCTAGGGCGCTGGACTTGCGATCACGTGGTTACCGGTTTGAAACTCACCCATTGCACTACCGACGTGAACCCACTCGTAATACAAGCATTTAGCTTAGTACGAGGTAACCCCTCTTACTAAGCTAAATGCAAGAATACGCTTTAAAAAAATATGAAATTGTCAGTGAAGGCTCGGGGTTGGGTTTGTGCCTAGATAATAACAAATATGTTCACCTATGAGCCCTAAATATAGTCACGAAATGTGTAAGCACTTTAGTACACCTCTTCCTAATTTTCCGGGGAATACATTAATACATAACTTTTCCTTAAGGTTGAATTTTACCGTCGAATGAAATAGGGACTAACTTTGAGGTTATATACTATCCGATCGCAATCATAAAAATCGGACAACTTCGAAAACATTTATGCATGATCATACATTAAAAAAAATTACAACCTCCTCCTTTTTTTCTCAGTTACTAAAAATACCTAATATATCATAGAAACTGCTACGAAAAATTTCATACAAAAACCCTCAGATCAAATAAAAAGTCAAGATGTTTGTAAACTGGAAGGCGTAGTTCGGCCGGCCTCACTTCTTTGTTCGCAAAGTTCCATCTTAACTTTTTATTTGATCTGAGCAAAAACCCAATAGGTAATGACAATAATAATCATGCTGGTCCACGGAGGAGACAAATTTTTTCTCTCCTCCGTGTGCTGGTCATATTTAAATCGTTTTGGCAGATTTAGGGTCTCGGTGATGTTTTAATAAACGGACATAGGGCGGTGTGGGACATAATCTAAAAATTGCGTCCACATGGTACTCCTTGCCTATCATAGATGAACAATTTTTGGCTTTGACTATGTTTTGATGTTTATTAGTAAGCCCTAAATATACCATTTATTCATAGATATCTCAGGGACTATTAGGTATCACTTTCCATACCACGTTTGCTTCATTTACACATCTAAATCCATGGGAGGTCCAACCATAGCAAGAATAGGATTTCCCCTACAGTATCTTCATTGCAAAATTCTCACGTCAATTTTAGTTCAATCATACCACAATAGAACACAAAATATGACATTTGTGACACATCAGTAGAAAAATAAAATATCGACACATCGTCCGGTATAACTTGATACTTCTTGGTGGCGCTAGTTGTACAGACGAAGTGTCAAATACAGTACATTTTAATTTAAGTTTCACATTTTGTCGTAGGTCAAGATATAGTGGTTAGTGTACGTGATAATTTTGAATACAGATGGCTTACGTACCTGCCGTTATCGGGGACGGTGTTAATGCAATCATCTCTATTGTCTATTCGTTGTGGGATTATCTGTGCTTTTTACGATACAAGGGTTGAGAATTTCAGATGGTCAGATTTGCGAAGCGATACGAAGGCGAGAATTCTTATTTTTAAAAGATTTCGCGGGCTGTCTGCATTTTTTTTAAATCAACGAATGATTTAGAACAGAAAATGAATGCATGGACTCTTTAGACTGTAGTTTATTGTCGGCTAATTAAAATTAAGGTCGGTAATTATAGTAGCGACTAGCTACTAGCTGATAAAGTCTGAGGGGCTCTTATGGCAATTTTACACACACGGGCACACGGCTACACACCATCCTATTGAATACCAGTATAAGTTGATCTCTCATTTTACGAAAAGCGAATGAGAGGTTAGCTTACATTGTTAATTATAGCATGATGTCATCAAATCAATCAATCTTTACTCTACAGATATAATATAAGCAATGATGGTCTAGTAATATGACCATTGAACTGCCAGGAAAAAGGTCTTCACTTGGAATCCAAGGCACGAACTAACACGAACGACTTTTCGAAGTCCATTGCGAATTATTTAATTAATCATCACGCATGAAAACATCGTGAGGAAACGTGCATGCTTGAGATTTTCGTACTCTTTCCCTTTCTTTTTTTTTTCCCTTTTTTTTTTCTTCTGCCCAACAGTGGGACAATGAAATTGGTTAATATACTCTGCAGGGCAGCTCTTAAGCCACCGATAGCCGTAATCATTGGCATATTCTACTAAATAAACGTAGTTCGCAAGCCAATTACTTTCCAAAAGCGAGAAACAAGTTGGTAACTGCGATTTATCAGTAATAAACAAAACATTTATTAAGTAAACAAGCGTCGAGGAACAAACAGTGCTAATTAGTTCAGCGTAATCGTGTGCAAACAACAAAGTTCATAAGCACTGCTTTTATAACTGATATAGATGCTTTGATACTGTTGGTTGCTTTATTTCTTAAACGGTAAATAGGCCTGTACCTATTCCCGAACGGCTAAACAGAGATGTGCTAATGTTCATACACAGTTCGATGGTAAGTTTAAGAGAGCCTATTGCCATTAACCAAACTCTGAGCTGGTACTGAGAATTTCACAGAAAAACCCAATGACACTGCTCTATCCCAAACCTCTAGGAAGCTTCCCCACTTATGTTCACAGATGCACATAATAACAATTATCGATACTAACTTGATCAACTGAATGATCACATAGAACATAATTTCAGGGTTTTTTTTATATCTGCCTCATTAGTCTAGTGGTCCTAAGCGCGACGACTACACTAGAGGTCCTGGGTTCGATCCCCAGGTCGAGCAAAGTGTTATTGGGTTTTTCTATGAAATTCTCAGTAGCAGCTCGGAGTCTGGATTTGTGCCCGGTGAATGCCAATAGGCTCGCCCCCTATTACATGGGACCTAAACATACTAGCGAAATGTGGGTGTACAGGCGTGATGGTATGTTATGTTATGTTTTTTTATATCACTATGGTGTCAAACAATTATACAGCTTGCCTGATGGTAAGCGGTTACCGTCGCCTATGGATGCTTGCAACACCAGGGGTATTACTCGCGCGTTGCCGACTCGTAAAGGAAGGGGGAGGGGTAGGAGAAATGGAGACGGATGGGAACTGAGCGAGGAATCAGGGGGCCTAGCCAGTGTTACATTTCCAGATCGAAAACGAAGTTAGATTAATCTGAAATGTATGGAATAGGCATAATCTTTCGATATGTCACGTGATGAAATTATGTCAAATCCATACATTTCGGATATCTAACTTCGTCATCGATAATGAAGATGTGACATTGTCTAGGGGCCCAGACATCCGGCGCTCCACACTCACGGTACGAAACGCAACAGTATGCATACTGCTTCGTCACGTTGCCAGCGAGACTCTAATACTACTAGAAACTACTACTGGGCTGGTAATATAATAAATTATTATTGAAAACCACTGTAATCGATTCAGTAGTCGATTTTGAACATACTACTTTCAAGTCTTACTCATAATATGTTACACTTTGTATTTACAGAGTAACTTTCGCATTATTTATTATAAGTATCTATGGATATAGTATATACTCGTATTACTGTATAACTTCAGCCTAGCTAACTATATAGGTAGTGAGTGTAAATTGCAAGAAGTTTTTATGGCATTTTATCGTCTTGTTCGAAGAGATACTGGCCAATTAGCACCAAGTATGTTGTCCTACGTACAATTTAACGTAATGTGTATAAAGGTCGACACTCGAACGCGTCGTTCATCGCGCCTACTTCGAAATTCAAACTACGAATGCTCAAGAATCGGCCATTTTTTTTACTAAATATTGTAAATCACATGAGTAGTGGACTTTCTTGCCAGTTCTATTCCATCCGCTATTTGGAACCGAGCAACTAGTCTTTGACATTTCAATGGTCGTAAAAAGTATAGTATACGACCAACCTAAGTGGACTATAGTCTACCGCCTCTCACACTGTGAGGAGACCAATAGCCAGCAGTGGAACAATATAAGGTTTTGATGAGTATATTTTTGTAGCCTCTTTGGTGTAGGCCTCCCCCAATTTCCTCCATAGTTCCCTTATTCTCGCTTTATGTAGATAATTAAATGTTTAAATAAAATAAAAACATTTATCCTATGCTATAATTAATACTTAATTGTGTGTGTCAACGTTTCCGAACGAATTTTTAGTAATAATTTTCCGGTTAGATTGAAAATGTCGGGTAGACACGAAATTTGTTGACAAATAAAAATATCCAGGTTAGGTGTGTATTTTTACTCTACTTACTTACGCATCCGAAATCGGTGTGCATAGACTAATCTCCAGAGGAATCACGGTGTCCTTTGTGGTTTATTTTAGAATTATTCTATCGAACTTAAAAGTGTTTGTGTCATGAAGATTGTGCAGTGTATTAGAGATTCACCTGTTTCCAATCAGCGCTTAGACTTCAAGGCCACAGCGGGTGAGTTGGTGCATGACTTTGATATTACTCTCTCCCATCGAGACTATGGATTTTGATTTCGTTTGCAAAAAAACCGTATACCGTATGTTGTTGAACTTTGATCCTGACATGATTAACTTTATTTGTCACTGAACTCCTAAACGATATTGCTGTTTTTTTTTATTTTATTTCCCATAAATGATGTAGATACAGTTTGAATAGGATGTTTTAGATTTACAATTGGACTCGGTGGGTGGCGCCCACATAGCACGAATGTATTTTGATTTAAGGTAAACTAGTATTTTTTTTTTAGTAATCACATTTTTTGTATGTAAAATAGTATCTATTTCCATCAATCTATCAAAAGTAATTGAAACGAAACTACTTCTCACCGATTTCGTCTCGTTATACTGATATTATTTAATTTCTGACGCTTACAGCATTCAAAATGTCAGGAATTTCGTAAATAATATCAGTATAACGCGATATGAGTGCAGTGCGCGCAATCACTTGCTTAAACGGTGAAGGAAAACATCATGAGGAAACCTGCATGCCTGAGAGATTTTCTTGACGGCGTGTGAAGTCTGCCAACCCGCAGTAGGCTAGCGTAGCGGACTATAGCCTAATCCCTCTCCTACTGAGAGGAGACCCGCGCCCAGCAGTGGGACAATGTAATGGGTTGATGATGATAACGCGATAAAGTCCGTCAAAAGTAGTTTTATTTCAATGTCAAATATTCGCGTAAGTTTCGATCAAAAGTCATTGGATTCTCCCTATTCATTTCATTTTGGAAATACAATATACTTACTTTAATATGGAACACATAAGAGTTAAGTATGAGGCATAGGCGGGCTACACACGTAGCGACTGGCTTGCCGCGGGGGCGCGACACGCATCCACCATTAACTCGGATCCGGTGTCGAGTTGCACACATTAGGCATGGTCCTTTTGTGACCGTCTTAATATATCCCCTTCTCTGACGTCACATAGACATAGTCGTGCGTTATAACCAATCGCTTTTATGCTGAAGGATAACCTGCATGCATGCAGATGAGGTGTGTATATTCTGCCAACCCATTCTAGGCCAGTGTGCTGGACTAAAGCTAGCGGCCATTCTGCAGCTAGCATTCAATCTGTTTCAGAATGGCCCTTCCATTATCAGGCTGTCACCAGGCATCAGGCTGTAAGTCTCTATTGGGTATAATCGTATAAGGGAGTTTGATGTGCTCGCCGTCGAATGGAAGAAGATACTTTTGATACTGACAAAAATGTCTTCCAGTCGACCGCGACCATTCGTTTGGAGTAATCTGAGAACAATGTACGAATTTTGTCTTTAATTAATGTAATTTATCAACCGCCGTTTTATTATAGTAAAATAAAAATAGGTAATCACCAGACCTCATTCAGGGGCCAGACCTTACCTCGTCGTCTACCTAAGAGCTTGCATAATATAAAAATTATCTTCACTCAACGAGGCATTTATAATCCTTGTAACATACACACACAGGGCGAATATCCTCGGCCCAAAGAGGAATACATCTGTCTATTGCCTCCATTGGCCGCCGCGGTCGGCGTAACATTATCTCTTTCCATTTACTTTACATTCATATCCACATGCCGTGTATTGTAGGGTACGTTTATATACATATGTACGAGTATATACCTCTAGTGATTGGTACTGTTACTTCTTGTAATATATATGAAGATAAATATTACTTTAGTTTGTAACAAAACTGAATAAAGACTTATGTTAAAAACTATAACTAGGTATTGCTAATTAGTATGCGCAGATTCAAAACAAAAGACCTACATACGAAGATAATTTTAGGCCGCAGTACAATTAAAAATTATTCAAAATTTATATTCTACGAAAAGGATTAAAAGTTCAAGATTCGATTTACAGATGACACTTTCACAACATAAAAAGAAAAAAAATTGGATTACAGCAGGTACCAACATTTATTAAACTAATGGAAATTACAATCTATCGGGCTTTATCCAATAATAATCTCTGTATATTTATTGGATCCTATGTAGATAATACTCTGCGAGTCCATTTCGCTTAGCCAAACACAAATCCAAATTCCGAGCTGCTACTGAGAATTTCATAGAAAACCCCAACACTTTGCTCGAACTGCGAATCAAACCCAGGATCTCTAGCCTAGCAGTCGCCATTAAGGGCATTAGACTAATGAAAAGGAGATTACCATTATACATAGTTATATGTTAGTAAATGTTTACACAATATTAAGGCTATACATGTATACATACACAGTAACTCCACACCATGACATAATGAAGGCTATAAAATAAAAAAAAACTCGCGTTTAATAGCCCAGGGCTATTTCCTACAGTTTTACGACGCAAACATAGACGCAGTAAACTTCACGGACAAACACATTAGGCATCAGCAGCATAGGTGGAATTTAAACCTCATTATGTTAAAAAACCATGTTTCACAAAGAACTGAATTTTCTAATTAAAGAAAATTTCTAGTGAAAGAAAAATTCGATCTCAGGCAGGGTTTGAACCTGCGTCTCTCTGGTTAAGTACACCAGACGCTTTGCCAACTAAGCTACCGAGACCACTGCCTGTGATGTCGAATTTCTCTTCCACCTTCCTTCCTTCCTTCTTTCACTAGAAATTTTCTTTAATTAGAAAATTAAGTTCTTTGTGAAAATTTAGCAATATTTAATGCTAAAAAATAATAAAAAATAAGCATGATACGGTAAGGCAACATCGTTCGACATTGAACTACCTGTAAAGGCAGTCGTGTTGGTTGAAAGACATAGTAATGTCTTCAATAGATGGTGCCGACGTCGCCTCAAGACGTAGAAGGTGGAAGAGAAATTCGACATCACAGGCAGTGGTCTCGGTAGCTTAGTTGGCAAAGCGTCTGGTGTACTTAACCAGAGAGACGCAGGTTCAAACCCTGCCTGAGATCGAATTTTTCTTTCACTAGAAATTTTCTTTAATTAGAAAATTCAGTTCTTTGTGAAAATTTCGCAATATTTAATGCTAAAAAATAATAAAAAAAAAAACATGTTTCTTTGAGTTTGTTTAGACAAAAAAGAGGTAGGAAACGCCAAATCTAAAACATTGGCTATATTTATTTTTATTTGCCTTAACCTTTTGATTTTTAATTTAGGGTCCCCCCGGTAAAAATTAAAAATAATAATAAAAATTTGGTTAATGCAGTTCTTTTGTTACAACGAAATGAACAACACGAGACAAAACATTGTGTATATCTACAGATCTTATTCAATGTTTTATTAGTAGATATATGAGGGTTAAGAAGACAAATCAATACTTACTGTAAGTTTTAAGTATCCACACCGTCTTACATTATTCCCATTACAGATGTCTTACTTAAGTTGGTTTCGTGTTAATTAAATAATAAACAACATCGTCCTCATCACTTAGCTAATAACTATCGTTTGCTAATTTGTTTGTCTCGCATTAGCTCAAACAATGTCACTCTCATTTATACATATAATGATAATGTTTGTTTGTTTGTGTGATTGTAATTACTCACCACGTAAATGATAGTTGATCGCGGTAAGAAAGACTGCTAATTATATGAACCGATTAATTATAATTAGCTTTGTAGAAAACAACGCGTCTGATCTTAAGTGCAGTGATAGCCTATTGATAGAACCATTGGACTGCCAAGTCTAAGGTCTTGAATTCGAATCCAAGGCATGAACCTCTGACTTTTCGAAATCTGTGCGTAGTAAATTATTTAACGCGCGTTTAATTTTATCAAACATTGTGAGGAAACCTGCATACCTGAGAGATTTACTGACGGCATGTGAAGTCTGCCAACCCGCAGTAGGCTAGCATGATGGTAGACTTCAGCCTAATCCCTCTCGTACTGAGAGGAGACCTGTGCCCAGCAGTGGGACAATGTTGTTTATCTGCAGTGGGGTTAATGTTGTTTATCTTCAGAACCGATTGTTAGACAGCAAACAAATTTGGGTCAATCTTGAAAATATACTCTATTAGATAAAAATTTCTAAGTACCTACTTAGTCATAATCTGTTCATCGATAACATACCAAATTCAAATTCAAACTTAGATCAAATAAAAAGTTAAGATGTAACTTTGCGAACAAAGAAGTGAGGCCGGCTAAAACTACGCCTTGCCGTGTACAAACACAATTACAGCCACACACGTATACCGAAACTACGCCTTATCTTGTCAGTCGAGCTATTGAGCTGTCGAAAGCTCGACTGACAAGATGAGGCGTAATTTCGGTATTGTTATATAGTGTAAAATTGTGTTTGAATACGGCAAGGCGTAGTTTTAGCCGGCTTCACTTCTTTGTTGGCAAAGTTCCATCGTTAACTTTTTATTTGATCTGAGAATTTAAATGGATTTATTTTGTGAATTCAGTGTTATAGAAATCCTCCTAGCTTTTTCCCAATTAAGTATGTTAGGGTCGGCCTAAAGTCACACCAATATTCGAAGGAACAGACAGATTGTCAGGCTATATTGGCTTCTTAATACGACTATAGGCCGACCGTTTAACTCGCGTATCGCCTGCGCGGTAAGAAGGCAGCGGGGGGAGATGTTAGCGATACTTAAAAAAGATACTTATTATTTTATTCTTTACCAACAATGTCTATCTCGAGATAAATCTTTGGATTATTATTTATTTTTATTTATTTTATTTTAAATATTATTTTATTGACTCCGTGTGTAGCGTTACCCGCCCCCGCTCCCTTCTTACCACGCAGGCGATACGCGAGTTAAACGGTCGGCCTATAACGATTGTCATAGTGTGTGTTCATAATGAAAACAGAGACTGACGGCTTTACGTCTCTCCTGTGTTAAGAATTTTCATCCATCCATTGATTTACTGCGGCAGGCGTAGCTTAACCTTGTTGATCTGTCAACGCAGTCATAACTTAACCACGAGTCCCTATATTATATATTAATTTTAAAACACATTGAAATCGCCTCATTCGTTTGGGAGCTACATTGAGACAAATACACGCACACTCACATATATCTACGGACTGAAAACAAAGACTAACATATAGTTATAGGCCCCTTTCACGTCGCGGCTTAAAATAATAACAGCGTTTATAATTCATGTACGCACGGCTACACATCAAGCTATATAAAACCAGTATAGGCTGGTCTTGAGTTGAGCGGAAAACCTTTACAATGGGAGTCCAGTCTAAACTGGTTTTTTATAGGTTGATCTGTAGCCGTGTGTACGTATTACCTAGTACTACTATTACTCAGAGACTGAAGTCATACGATCACGACTATAAAACATAACATTAACCATTATGCCTGTATTCCCTGAAGGGTGAAAATATGCCTAGGTATATATGTCATTGTCATCTATACATGTCTTACAGATGTAAATCCACAATTCGCCGGCATATTTTCAGTCCCATATCGGAAATAGGAGACAAGCTTATGCCGTCGCAAATCCAAACTCCGAGCTGCAACTGAGAGTGATATAGCTAACCTTTTATTTAGTTCTACCAAGGTTATAATTAAGGTTTGAATTAGCATTATAAAAAAAGATTCAGGAGAAGGAATCACAGCTAAGGGCGTGTTTCACCACCTCCGGATAAGCACTATTTACCAGATACTTACATTTGAAAATGGAACCGAATTTATCAGAAGGCGGTAAACCAGGCCCTAAGTTGCATATATTATTATCTAAATGTTGTTTCATTGTCGGTACGAGGTGACGCTAATTGGATTAATTGATACCGACTAAATAAATAAATATTAATTATTATCATTTTCTTAGCTATGTTTGGATCAACTTTCAATTCCACCAAATGCGACTCAAAGCGATATACATAGGTGTTCGTATGACAACCGGGACCGACGGCATAACATGCTATCTGAGGAACAGAGGCGTCTCGATTTTATAATAGTTACCCATCCTTAAACTGACCGCAGCAAGGAACGCCTACCTTGCAGATCAATGTTACTTACGGCCGGACCCAATAATAAACCCGTCAGAAGATTTATTTAATAGAGATTGGATTTTGACATAGGTATTAGTACTTACCTTATCTCTAAATTCTATCTCTAGTAAGCAAATGATTACATCGATTATGGGACTGACCGTTAGTGAGGTACATAACCATAAACTCTTATTTGTGTACCTAATACTCATTTAAAATGTAACAGTATTTTTTTCTTTATCATTTCGTAGCGCGTAGCCGTAGCAAAGTTCTACGGCGGCGGCGGCATTGTTTAATCAATAAATTATTTGACGAAGTTTAAAAATAAGATTTACACACGTTTAAAAAATATTGAATTTTAATTCTACATATCCATTTATCGAATTAAAACGATCGTATCTATGACTCTACATCTGTTATTCGTAGCAAATTCATAAACTCTCGCAAAAAATATAAATCAGAAGACTCAGTGAAATTCCGCACATGATTTTTAATTAGGAATGACTTTTGAAACCACACATAAGACAACAAAGAAAAACGTGTTTAATACCTATTAGGTATATGTTACATGTGAAATTATG